>JAESUZ010000275.1:670000-1021069 GCA_017311185.1 Proteles cristata cristata | reverse complement strand
GAATCTCTCCATTATTTAGCTTCCCCCAATGAGACCTTCCCCCTATGCACAGTAGATACTCTATAAATGATTGTTCAGTGAATGTCAAACCCTATTCTGGGCACTGAACACTCAAAGGAATAGAAGATAGCACTTCTTCTTTATTAGAATTCACATGCTAGCAAGGAAGGAAAGACATATAAATATCTACAATGCAAGAGAACACAGTTCCTGACCATTTGCTGTATCCTTTAGATCAGGAACTCTCAACCTATGTGGGAGTGTGTGTGTGTATGTGTGTGTGTGTGTGTGTGTGTGTTTGTGCATGCATGCACATGGGCATGAGTGTACACGTGCACCATAAACCCCTTTGGCAAACATGTGGAACCTACAAGTAATTTCTCATAATGATTGATTGATTGACTGATTGATAATGTTTAGTTATTTTTGAGAGAGAGAGCGCCCACAAGCAGGAGAAAGAGAGTGATGGGAGGGAGAGATGATCTAAAGCAGGCTCCACACTGACAGCAGAGAGCCTGACCTGGGCCTCAAACTCACGGAACCACAAGATCATGACCTAAGCCACCCAGACTCTCCTCATAATGCTTTTACAATCAGAAGATACGTAGGAGTAAAAAGCTAATGGTATTGGAATTACAGTTACTAAAGTGGTGACACATATGTGCTTATTTTTTAACGCACTGTAATGAGATCCAGCAGGAGCATAATAATCATAATTATGAAATGCTGATGAGTATAAACATTTTGAGACATTTGCAACAACAGCACAGATATGAAAATGTCCATAGTCTCTCCTGGAAACAAAGTCTAAGGTACCACTTACCACTACTGTGATTTGTTGAGCACATTCAAAATGGAAGGAAATTCTACATTTCAAATTTTTTAATGTTTATCTATTTTTGAGAGAGAGCGAGCACGAGCGTGGCAGGGGCAGAGAGAGAGGAAGACACAGAATCCAAGCAGGTTCCAGGCTCCTGGGCTTCAGGCCGTCAGCACAGAGAGCCCAACATTGGGCTTGAACTCAAGAGCCGTGAGATCATGAACTGAGCCTCAGTCAGATGCTTAACTGACTGAGCCACCCAGGTGCTCCCTAAATTTCAATTAGAGGTGATTGAAAATAAGTCCTAAAGAAGTTCATGGACGCCCCTCTTTTGGGGTCTCCCCTTGGGGCCCAGGCTAATAATCCCTGACTGAAATGTCCTGCTAGACCCGGCACTTGCTTGGGATGGCATCTTAGATGGCAGAGAGGCAGTGTGGTTTGGACTCAGAAGAGTTGGGTATGCTGTTTAATATTTCTAAGCTTCAATTTCCTTATGTAAGAATGGAAGATAGGGGCGCCTGGGTGGCTCAGTCAGTTAAGCTTCTGACCTTGGCTCAAGTCATGATCTCATGGTTCATTGGTGTGGGCCCTGCGTCGGGCTCTGTGCTGACAGCTCAGAGCCTGGAGCCTGCTTCAGATTCTGAGTCTCCCTTTCTCTCCGCCCCTCCCCTGATCATACTCTGTCTCTCTCTCAAAAATAAATAAATATAAAAAAAACAAGAATGGAAGATAATATAACAGCCTAACAAGGTTATGGAAACTGCACAAGCTAAATATGTGGACATGGGGATAAGCTGTGAGCTACTTGTACACGTGTGAGGTACTTGTGTTATGCTTGTTGCTGCTGTTGGGGGCCTGTCTTATCAGTAGGATCAACATGAACATCAGCCTAAAGGTCCTTCCAAACCTACTGCCCAGCCATGCAGATGGGTAATGAATGGCAACTGGGAGAAATGCATTTCTGACAGCCCCTGCCTTTCACCTCCACTGTCTCCATATAGTCCCGCTGTTGCTATTTCACAGTTGAAATTCCTCGTGAACCATATTTTACTGGAGGAAGGATGGGACTTGGCTCAAGTGAGGGATAATACAAGGATCTGGTGGCTCCTATTTGGGGTGAACTAAAAGGGGAAGTTAAAGAAGAGGAGTTGAGTTCCTTTCTGGTCCAGCCGAAGAAAGAATGATGCTAGGGAGAAAACGAAGCTGAAAATCTCCCTTCACCCTCTTAAAAAAAATTTTTTTTAAATGTTTTATTTATTTCTGCGAGAGAGAGAGAGAGAGAGACAGCGTGAGCACAGGAGGGTCAGAGAGAGAGCGAGACACAGAATCTGAAGCAGGCTCAGATACAGGCTGGCGGTCAGCACAGAGCCCGACGCGAACTCGAACCCATAACCGTGAGATCATGACCTGAGCCGAGAAGTCAGATGCTTAACCGACTAGGCCACCCAGGCGCCCCCCTCCACCCTTTTTTTTTTTTTTAATGTTTTTTTTTTTAATTTATTTCTGGGAGAGAGAGAGAGAGAGACAGCGTGAGCAGGGGAGGGTCAGAGAGAGAGGGAGTGACAGACTGAAACAGGCTCCAGGCTCCGAGCTGGCAGTCAGCACAGCGCCCGACGCGAGGCTCGAACCCACGAACCGCGAGATCATGACCCAAGCGAAAGTCGGACGCTTAACCGACCAAGCTACACAGGCGCCCCATCTCCACCCTTTTTTTATGTACATATATAAGAAAGAAAGAGAGATAGGGGCTGAAGTAAGTTGTTGATAATTTAAGGACTCGGAATGGTTTGAGAGATTGACCTAAAGAGCAGGGATGCACTAACAGCACAAGACACAATCCCAGGGAGTGCCATTCACATCATTGTCTGCCTGCGACCCTGTTCCTATTGAGTCACCTCTGTGACAGCTAGCATGGTCTGGAGTGACTTTCACAAAGTCCTTCTTTCCTTTAAATACTCAAAGAACATGGTTCATCTCTCCCATCCCACATACTGCAGAAAGGCCCGTCTCCCACCCTAATATTTCAACATTCCCGAACGGAATGCTTTGCTCTTCCACTTCGTCCTCCTATTCCTGCCTGCAGCGTGCTTCCGCTCCTCTCAGCTGACGTCACAGTTCCTGCAGATGCTGCCTCTCTCTCTCTGTTTTCCCTGATGTACGGAACTGTCCCTTCCTCTTGGATTCCCCCGAACACCATGAACTCAAGGCCAGTGTCTGGAACAGACTGAGCTAAACATTTGGGGATTGTGAAGGGGAACTACTTCACAGAATAGGAAACCACTTAAATGTGAATGTTAGGTATCAAATTCTGTGACCGTCTCCACCCCAGAGAATTTCTCACTGGCCGTCGTTCTCCATAGGCTCTGCTAGCAGTAGGTATTAGGGACTCTTTCCACCTCTCTGGAGGCTTCTTTCTCATATCCTTCTCTTTGAATTCTGGACTCTTTCCATAAAGTGAAAAATTCCTCTTTCCTTTAATAGAGCTAAGGACTCATTTAGAGTCTCAACCCACCCCCATGGCAGCCCAAGGTATTTCACCTTTCCCAGCCAAAAAGGCCCATTGACTTATTTGAATACAAAGAGGGGTTTCCTCCCTAAAAGGAATCATTCTGTTCTCTTAGAGTCAAGCTATCGCAAGCTTTTTTCCTCAACACCCAGCAAATGCTCATATTGCAGGCGTATAATTTGGTGTTTCAATGACATCATGACCACAATCAAGATAAGAAGCATATCCATCACCACCGAAAGTCTCCTTGTGACCCTTTGTAACACCTCTTTTCTACCCTGCGCCTCTTTCCCCTTACTCGGTTAACTACTGATTCACTTTCTGTTTCTAGATAATATAATTTAGTTTTCATTTTTCAGAATTTTATATAAGTGGAAGCGTACAGGTGGCATACCTTTTAAGTCTAGCTTTCTTCACCCAGTATCCTTATTCTGAGACTCATTCAGGTTCTTGCCAGTATCCAGAGTTCATTTCTTTTATTGCTGAGTATTCCATTCTGTGGATACAGTACAGTTTGTTTAGCCATTCGTCTAGTCATGGGTATTTGGATAGGCTCCCGTTTCTGGCTGTTACAAATAAGGCAGCTCTGAACATTGTATACAAGTCTTTGTATGGGCATATACTTCCATTTCTCTTGGGTAAATACTTAGGGCTAGAATAGCTAGGTCATTTGATTAAGTTTTTAGCAAAAGCCAAACTATTTTCCAAAGTAGTTGAACCATTTTATACGCCCATCAGTACTTAATGAGAGTTTGAGTTTTTCCACATCTTTGCCAACATTTGGATTGGTTGGTCTATTTAAACATTCATAGGTGTATGGTGGTATATAATTATGGTTTAATTTGTATTTCCCTGATATGTATTTTTTAAATTTAATGTTTTATTTATTTCTGAGAGAGAAAGAGAGAGAGAGAGAGAGCAGGGGAGGATCAGAGAGAGAGGGAGACATAGAATCTAAAACAGGCTCCAGGCTCTGAGCTGTCAGCACAGAGCCCGATGCGGGGCTTGAACCCATGAACTGTGAGATCATGACCTGAGCCGAAGTCGGACTCTTAACTGACTGAGCCACCCAGGCGCCCCAAGTAGCAAATATTTTTAAGTTTATTTATTTATTTTGAGAGAGAGAAAGAGAAGAGAGCATGAGCAGGGGAGAGGCAGAGAGGGAGAAAGAGAATCCCAAGCAGTTTCTGTGCCCAGTTGGAACCCAACATGGGGCTCACATCCACGAGATCTGACCTGAGCCAAAATCAAGAGTCAGACACTTAACCACCTGAGCCACCCAGGCGCCTCTACAAGCTCTCTTCTTCCTTCCTTCCTTCCTTCCTTTCTTCCTTCCTTTCCTCCTTTCTTTCTTTCTTTCTTTCTTTCTTTCTTTCTTTCTTTCTTTCTTTCTTTCTTTCTTTCTTTCCTTCTTTCCTTCTTTCTCCTTCTTTCCTTCTTTCCTTCTTTCCTTCTTCTTTCCTTCTTTCTTTCTTTCTTTCTTTCTTTCTTTCTTTCTTTCTTTCTTTCTTTCTTTCTTTCTTTCTTACTTTCTTTCTTTCTTTCTTTCTTTCTTTCTTTCTTTCTTTCTTTCTTTCTTCTTCTTTCCTTTCTCTATTTCTTGAATAGTCTCTCCTTTCTCCACTGACAGGACATGCCAGAAATCAAAACTCAGAAAACCCTTTTGGTATTCATGTTGTACTGCATTTGTAGATCAATTTGGGGAGAATAATCTCTTCAAGATATTAATTCTTCCTCACCATTATCATGGATTGTTTCTCCACTGATTTAGGTCTTTCCTAATGTTTTCCCACAAGTTTTGACATTTCCTACATCAGTCTTGCACTCTTTTGTTCTTAGGTTTATTCTTAAGTAGTTTATAGTTTTGTGATACAGTTTTGTGATTATAAATTTAGTCCTTTAAAAAAAATTAGTTCCTAATTGGTTGCTGATGCAAAGAAATTCAATTGACTTTTATTATTAACCTTATATCCAATCACCTTACTAGACCTTTCTATTACTGTTATTAACCTTGTTAGCTTGAAAAAAATCTAAAATCTGTAGAAAACTGGCAAAAATGTTACAGTGAAGTCCCATTTATCTTTCACCTAAATGTACTCATAGATAATATTTGACAGGCTTGTTTTATCTCCCTCTTTGGGTATATATATATATGTAATGTGATATAATAAAGATTACTTACTTTTACTATTAAAACTATTCTAGTTTTATAGAGTCATTTAAAAATAAATTGCAGAGACCACGGCCCTTTATCTTTAAATAATTCATCAGTTATCTATTGGGAACAAGGACAGTCTCTTATACAACCATAGTGAAATTATCAAATTTAGGAATCTCCTATTATTTCCAGTTATTTAAATGATTTTGGATTTCATGTCTAGACAATCCTATAATCCACCAATATTGTCAGTTTTATTTCTTTTCTTCTATTCTTATGCTTTTAATTTTGTTTCTATGTTCCGTGAATCATACAGTACAGTGTTGAAGTGAAGTGGCAGTAGTGAGCATCTTTGTCTTAGTCCTGATTTTAAAGTGTATAACTACACATTTCTTCATTTAGAATATTTTTTTTCACATGCACGGTTAGTGTTTTATTTTTGGAGAATGGTTCTGAAACATCACGCGAAGACAAGCTGAGAGGTAGCGTTTAAAATAGTTTTATAAGGATCTGTTACCGGCGATGTAATGACTGTTTACTCTACAAAATCTCTATCACAGAGCTTAGAATACACCTAGTCGGCAGTAAACCTAGGTTTCCAGACAGGCACTCAGCAGTTTTCTCTTAGTCGGCACAGACTTCTCATTAGCTGCCTTCTGCTTTTGCTGTGTGATCTCAGAATCCCTCTGCTCTCTCTGAAAGGCAGTTTCTTTTCCCCTTGCTAATTTCCTGGGATTTCTTCATGTCTTCCTGATGGCAAGTTCTCGCTGATTTCCACCGGCTCTGCCCACTGCTGGACCAAGCCTGACACGGAGCCTCCAGGAAGAGGAGGTCTTCCTCTCATGCTCAGCGGCCACCTACTCCTGCGGACCCTGAAAGCTGAGCACCTGCTCCATCAACCTAGAATGATTTTTATGTGTTTTTCGGCGTACCTTTCGTCAGCTTAAATACGTGCTCTTTTAGTAATAGTTTACTAAGACGTGTTTTCCCATGAACAGGTATTGAATTTTATCAAATTATTTTACTACACTATTGATACAGTGTAAATTTTTTTTCTCATTTGCTTGTAAAAGTGAGTAACATCTATTTAATAATATTAAAGCATCACTGCTATGCTGGGTAAACCCATCTTGGTCATTGTTTGTTACCATTTTTATAACTGTTGGATTTGATATGCTAATATTTTATGTAGAATTTCTGCATCTATATTTATGAGTGATAAGCTTATAATTTTTTTCTTCATACTGTCACTGTCTAGCTTTTGTATGGGTATATTCGTCCCATGATATGAATTTTTATTCTCTGAAAGAATTCATTGAAAGTTTCATAGTGTCCACTTTGAAAGCCATTTGAGCCTTGTATTTTCTTTGGGGTAAGATTTTAACTGCTGCTCCAGTTTTTTTGAATAATCATACTATCTGGGCTTTCCATTGTTTCTTAAATCACATTGGTAGGTATAGTTTTCCAAGAATTTATCCATTTTGTCTAATTTTTTCAAATATGATGACCTAATTTTTTTGGTTTAGATATAATTCAAACAACATAAAATTTACCTTTTAAAAGTATAAAATTCAATCCTTTGAAATATTAACGAGTTATGCAATCATCACTACCATCTAATCTCAGAATGTTTTCATTGTCCCTAAGGAAACTTTATACCCATTAAGAATAACTCTCCATTCCTCCTGATCCCTAGCCCAGGCAAACCCTAATCAGCTTTCTGTCTCTTTAGATTGCCTGTTCTGAGCATTTCATATGATAGAATCATGCCATATGTGTCCTTTTCTGTCTGGTATTGCTCACTTAATGTTTTCAAGGTTCATTCATGTTGTAGATGATGTACCAAAGCTCACTTCTGGTAAATGCCAAATAACATTCTATTGTACAGATATACTGCATTTTGTTTATCCACTCATAAGTTATGGATATTTGGTTGTTTCTACATTTGGTTATTATGAATAGTGGTGCTGTGAACATTTTGTGAACTAGTTTTTATGTAAACATGTGATTTTAATTCTCTTGGATGTATATCTAGGAATGAAATTGCTGGCCCATATGGTAATTCAGTTTTAACTTTTTGAGGAGCTGCCAGATTGTTTCCCAAAGTGGCTGCATCATTTAAATTTCCACCACAGCAATGTGTGTGTGTGTGTGTGTGTGTGTGTGTGTGTGTGTGTGTGTGTGTGTGTGTAGTGGAGAATCACACCACCACATTGTCATCAACATTTGTTATTGGTGATTTTTTTTTTTAAATATTTTTATTTATTTCTAGGAGAGAGAGAGACAGCGTGAGCAGGGGAGGGTCAGAGAGAGAAGGAGTCACAGACTGAAACAGGCTCCAGGCTCTGAGCTGGCAGTCAGCACAGAGCCTGACGCGGGGCTCGAACCCACAAACCGCGAGATCATGACCTAAGCGAAAGTCGGACGCTTAACCGACTAAGCCACCCAGGCGCCCCTGTTATTGGTGATTTTTTAAAAATTTTATTTTGTTTATTTTTATGTTTTTCCTTAGTTTATTGTCAAGTTGGTTTCCATATAACACCCAGTGTTCATCCCAACACTTTTAAAAAATATATTATTTGTTTATTTTGAGAGAGTGCAGGGACGTACTCACACAAGCACAAGTGGGGGAAGGGGGGCGGGTAGAATCCCAAACAGGCTCTATACCCAGTGCAGAGCCCAACACAGGGCTTGATCTCACAACCCTGAGATAACGACCTAAGCATAAATCAAGAGTTGGTCGCTCAAACGACTGAGCCACCAGGGTGCCCCTGGCAGTGTTTTAGGTTATAGCCATCTTAGTTGTTATGAAGTAGTATCTCAGTATGGTATAGATTTGCATTTCCCTAGTGACTATTGATATTGAGCATCTTTTTATGTACTTACTGGTCATTTGTTGCTATTTTTGGTTTGTTTTAAAAAATTTTTTAAGTTTATTTATTTGAGAGAGAGGGAAATAGGGAGAGAGAGGGAGAGAGTGCAAGCGTGAGCTGGGGAAGGGCAGAGAGAGAGGGAAACAGAATCTGAGGCAGGCTCGGGGCGCCTGGGTGGCTTAGTCGGTTAAGCGTCCGACTTTCGCTTAGGTCATGATCTCGCGGTTCGTGGGTTCGAGCCCCGCGTCGGGCTCTGTGCTGACTGCCAGCTCAGAGCCTGGAGCCTGTTTCAGAGTCTGTGACTCCCTCTCTCTCTGACCCTCCCCTGCTCACGCTCTCTCTCTCTCTCTAGAAATAAATAAAAAAAAAAAAAAAAAAGAATCTGAGGCAGGCTCTGAGCTCTCTGATGCGGGCTCAGACTCACGAACTGTGAGATCATGACCTGAGCCAAAGTTGGACACTTAATGGACTGAGCCTTCCAGGCGCCCGTGCGTATTGGTCATTTGTATAATCTTTGGAGACATGTCTACTAAAGTCCTTAAACCATATTAGAAATTGGCTATTTCTCTTTTTATTGTTGAGCTTTATGTGTTCTTTATATATTCTAGATATTAGACCCTTTTTGGATGTATGATTTACAAACAACTTCTCCCATTTTGGTGGCTTGTCTTTTCATTTTCTTAATAGTATCCTTTGAAGCATATAAGGTATACTTTTCATAAAGTCCAATTCCTTTTTTCTTTTGTTTGTGCTGTTGGCATTATATTTACAAAACTTTTGTCTAACATAAGGTCAAGATTTGCCCCTATGTTTTCTTCTCCAAGTTTTATAGTTTTCGTTTTGAAATTTAGGTCTTTTACCTATTTTGATTTAATTTTTGTATATGGTGTGAGGTGGAGGTCCAACTTCATTCTTTTGCATTTGGTTATGCATTGCTAATTCTCAGCACCGTTTGTCTAAAGGACTATTCTTTCTCCATTGAAGGGTCCTAGTACTCTTGTCAATAATCAATTGATCATAAATGTATAGGTCTAATCCTGGGCTTTCAATTCTATTTTATTGATCTATATGTCTATCCTTGTGACATGAAGTGTGTTATGTTCCCATGTTCATTCATTACATTATTCTAAGCCTTCTCTCTTTTGATCATTTTTTCCAGAGACTTTTTTGTTGTTATTTATATATGTCTACTTTGTTTGATACTAAGATATTTACATCAGTTGTTTTATGGTTAATATTTGTAAGTTATATAATTTTCTGTCTTTTTATTTTCAACAATCTGTACCCTTGTATTTAAGGTGTGTCTCTTGTAAATAGCATTATTTGGATCTTATTTTGCCTTGTTTTTATATTGTCAGATAATTTCTGTTCTTTAAATGGAGTATTTATTCTATTTACATTTACTGTAATTACAGTTATGGATGGGTTTAATCCTACCACCTTAATGCTTTGGGGTTTTTTATTTGTCCTATTATACGTTTCTTTATGTTTTCCTGACTTTTTATTATACCATCCTATTTCATCTATTGGCTTTTAGGCTTTTTCCTTTTATTTTTGTTTGTTTATTTTAATGTTTATTTTTGAGGGAGTGACAGAGTGTGAGCTGGGGAGGGGCAGAGAGAGAGGAAGTCACAGAATCCAAAGCAGGCTCCAGGCTCTGAGCTGCAGCACAGAGCCTGATACGGGACTCGAACTCATGAACTGTGAGGTCATGACCTGACTGAAGTCAGATGCTTAACCAGCTGAGACACCCAGGTGCCCCATAATGTTTATTTATTTTTGAGAGAGAGAGAGAGAGACAGAGCACAAGTAGGGGAGGAGCAGAGGGAGAGGGTGACACAGAATCCCAAGCAAGCTCCAAGCTCTGAGCTGTCAGCACAGAGCCCATGCGGGACTCAAACCCATGAACTGTGAGATCATGATCTGAGCCGAAGTCAGATGCTTAACCCACTGAGCCACCCAGGGGCCCTGGGTAAGTTTCAACAAATGCATTTCCTGGTACAACTTAAATAGATAATATTATCTTCACCCTGGAAAAGTTCACATTGTTAAAAGTGGTACTATAGAAATTACAGTATGGATTTTTAATGTATCTCAGCCTACTTTGATTTAGTGTTTTACCATTTCATGAACAATGTAAGAACCTTAGTGTAATCTCTTTACCTTCCTCCTGACCTTAATGCTGTTTGTGACATAAAGTATACATATGTATTTGTTACAATTCCTACAATACATAGTTTCTGTTGTTTTATATTAAACAACAATTGAGCTTTTTGTATTAAAAACTGTGTTATATTAATCCACGGAATCTGTGATTCCGTCTAGGATAATTTTCCTTCAATCTGGAAAACTTCAGTTAGCATTCCTGTAATACAGTGCTACTGGTGGTAAATTCTCTCAATGTTTATTTGTATGAAAATATCTTTTTTTTTTTTTGCCTCATTTTGGCAGGATATAGAATCCTAGTCTGGCAGGGTTCTTTTCTTCCAATATTTTAAGGATGTTATTTCATATTCTTCTGGCTTCCATAGTTTTTGTTGAAAAGTCAATCATCATTCTTATTGTTTTTCTCCTACAAGTACTGTGTCTTTTTTTTATTGTGGCTGTTTTTAAAGGTTTCCTTTTATCTTCAGTTTTTAGTAGTTTAATTATAATGTGCATTGGTGTGACTTTCTTTTTATTTGTTTATTTGGTTTGCTGAGAGCTTCTTTAATCAGTGGTTGCTGTGTTTGTTGGATTTTGAAAATTCTTGGCTTGAGACCCATTATTTCTCCTCTCTCCTCCTAGGACTCCGATATACATATGTTCAATTATTTTATCATGTCTCATACATCTTTCATATTCTGTTTTGTTTTCATCAATTTTCCCCTCCATGCCTAACTCTGCAGAGTTTCCACTCACCAGCCTTTAAGTTCACCGAGATTTCTTCTATTGTATTCAATCTGTTATAAGCTCAGTCAATGAATTCTTTTTTATTTTTAAAATATTTGTAACAAAATACTGCATGAGAAATGCTTAACAGAGGAAATGACTAGGGAGAGCGCACACAATAAATTATTATCATTGGGTTAAGATAAAATATTTTCTTCTATTTTTATATTAATATCCAGTTTTATTGGGTAATGAAAAGAGAATGTCTTATGGAGTATAAGAAAATAAAACAAACTGGTATTTAGGGGCGCCTGGGTGGCTTAGTCGGTTAAGCGTCCGACTTCCGCTTAGGTCATGATCTCGCGGTTCGTGGGTTCGAGCCCCGCGTCGGGCCCTGTGCTGACTGCCAGCTCAGAGCCTGGAGCCTGTTTCAGTCTGTGACTCCCATTCTCTCTGACCCTCCCCTGCTTACGCTGTCTCTCTCTCTCTCCTAGAAATAAATAAAACATTAAAAAATTAAAAAAAAAAACTGGTATTTAAAAAGAATTAATGAGACGTAATTGACATATAACATTGTTTTAGGTGTAATAATCTGGAGCACTTGGGTGGCTCAATCAATTTAGCATCTGATTCTAGATTTCATTTCATTGTTTGTGGGATTGAGCCCCACATTGGGCTCTGTGCTGAGTGTGGAGCCTGCTTGGGATTCTCTCTCTCTCTCTCTCTCTCTCCCCCCCCTCTCTCTCTCTGCCCTTCCCCCACTCTCTCTCTTTAAAAATAAATAAATAACATTAAAAAAATAAACTAACAATCTGATATAGGTATATATTCCAAAGTGATTGCCACAATAAGTTTAGTTAAAATCCTTTGCCACACATAGTTAACGAATTTTTCTTATGATGAGAACTTTTAAAATATACTGTCTTAGTAACTTTCAAATATACAACACAGTATTTGTTAACTATAGTCACCATATTGTATATCCCCAGGACTTATAACTGGAAGTTTGTATCTTTTGACAACCTTTACCTATGTTGCTTACCCTTTTCCCCTTCCATCTTCAGCAACGTCTTATCTGTTCTTTGTATCTATGAGTTCAGTGTTTTTTAGATTCCACATATAATTGAGATCATATAGAATTTGTCTTTCTCTGTATCACTTATTTAGCTTAACATAATACCCTCAATGTCCATCTGTGTTTTTACAAATGGTAGGATTTCCTGTTTTTGTGGATGCATAATATTCCATTGTTTATGGATATCACATTTTCTTTATCCACTCATTCACTGATGGACACAAGTTGTTTTTATATCTTGACATATTGTAAATAATGCTGCAATGAACATGGAGATATGGATATATCTTTGAGAGGGTAATTCCATTCCTTTTTAAAAAAAATTTTAAGTTTATTTATTTTGAAAGAGAGAGAGAGAAGAGGGGAGAGGCAGAGAGAGAGGGAGAGAGATAATCCCAAACAGGCTTCAGTCTGACAGCACAGAGCCTGATGTGGGGCTCTAACTCATGAACATGGGATCATGACCTGAGTCAAAACTAAGAGGCAGGTGCTTAACTGACTGAGCCACCCAGGCATCCCAGTAATTCCACTTCTTTTGGATTAATATCCAGCAGTGGAATTGCTGGGTCATATGGTAGTTTCGGTTTTAATTTTTTGAGGAACTTCCATACTGTTTTCCAAGTAGCTGAACCAATTTATACTCCCATCAACAGTACAAAGAGTTACCTTTTATCCATATCCTCTCCAACACTTGCTATTTCTTGTCATTTTTAAAAAGTTTTTTAAAAAAATATTTATTATTAAGAGACAGAGAGACAGAACACAAGTGGGGGAGGGTCAGAGAGAGAATGAGACACAAATTCGGAAACAGGCTCCAGGCTCTGAGCTGTCAGCACAGAGCCTGATGCAGGGCTTGAACTCACAAACTGCAAGATCATGACCTGAGCTGAGTCAGGCGCTTAACTGACTGAGCCACCCAGGTGCCCCTATTTCTTGTCTTTTTGATAATAACTAGTCTAATAGATATGAGGTGATATCTCACTGTGGTTTTGATTTGCATTTCCCTAATGATTAGTGATGTTGAGCACCTTTTCATGTACCTGTATGTCTTCTCTGGGAAAATGTCTACTTAAATACTCTGCCCCATTTTTAAAAAACACTTTAAAGATGTTATTTATTTTTGAGAGACAGACAGAGAGAGAGAGAGTGCCAGTGTCTGAGTGTGTGTGTGTGTGTGTGTGTGTGTGTGTGCGTGTGCGTGTGTGTGTGAGCAGGGGAGGAGCAGAGAGACAGGGAGACAGAAAATCCAAAGCTGATAGCACGAAGCCTGACATGGGGCTCAATCTCATGAACTGTGAGATCATGACCTAAGCTGAAATCAAGAGTCTGAAGCTTGACCGACTGCCCATTTTTAATTATATATTTTGGGTGTTAACTTCCTGTCAGATATATGATTTTAAAATATATTCTCTCATTCCTTAAAGTTGACTTTTCATTTTCTCAATGGTACCCTTTGCTGTACAGAAGAATTTTAGTTTAATGTAGTCTCACTTGTTTATTTTTGCTTTTGTTGTCTTGCTTTTAGTGTCAAATAATAAAAAAAAATCACTGCCAAGACCAATAATGTCAAAGAGGTGAGTCCTTGTTTTCTTCTAGGAGTTTTATGGTTTCAGGTATTATGTTCACGTCTTTAATATATTTTGAGTTCATTTTTGTGTGGTGTAAGAAAGGAGTCCAAGTTCATTCTTCTGCACATGGCTGTCTAGTTTTCCCGACACCATTTCTTGAAGTTACTGTTCTTTTCCCATTGTGTAGTCTTGGGTCCTTTGTTGAAAATTAATTCACCATAAATGTGTGGGGTTATTTATTGGTCTGTTCAGATTTGTAAAGATGGCACCTGCCAGCCTCTTTCTTTGAAAGGGATTGCAGCTGCCCCTAGGTATGTGTTATATTAGAAGCCTGACCCTGAGGCCGCAGTTTTAAGATCTCCAAATAGGCCTTAGGTGGAAAAACAGGGTATTTCAGTCTATTGCCTCTGCACTCTGCCCTGGGGGGATAGACACTTAAAACTGGTTTTCTGTTTGTTTGTTTATTACATTTCTGAGACTCTGGAATGTAAGGCCCATCCCAGTGACCGCCAGAGCCACATAAGTAAGGGTGTGTCCTGTGGGTGGCAGTTTCAAAACCTGGGCACAAGATAATGTGCATGAGCTCCTTTCTGGGAGACCCTGGCAACCTGCAGGGAGACAATAGGGAAGGCATAAAGATGGACTGATGAACTCTTAACTTAAAATATTGTATTTTTTCAATCGATTTTTTCCAATTGTTTTTCAATTGTTTTTCCTAAGCAATTCAATAGATTCAATTCCTCTATTGGCATTCTTTATCTTTTCATCCATGTTGTCCATCTTTTTTTTAATGTATTTATAATCATTTTTAAAAGTCCTCTACTGCTCATTCTAATTCCAATTTTGGGTCACCCGTAGGACTACTTCTATTGCCTATTTTTTCTCTTGCTTATAGGTCACATTTTTCTACTTCTTTGCGTTATTCCCCCCCATTTCTCTCTCTCTCTCTCATATATTAATGGCCTTGGATCTGAAGTAGATGTTATTTTTTTTCCCACAGAGTGAGAACAACCCGTTCTTCTCTGAGACAGCTGAAATGATGGACCCATTACTTCAATCCAGTTTGATATTGAGCTGGATCAGTTTACTTTTAGTTTCAAATATCTTTTTTTTTAAAATTTTTAATGTTTATTTTTGAGACAGAGAGAGACAGAGCATGAGCTGGGGAGGGACAGAGAGGGAGACACAGAATCTGAAACAGGCTCCAGGCTCTGAGCTGTCAGCACAGAACCCAGTGCAAGGCTCAAACCCACGGACCGCAAGATCATGACCAGAGCTGAAGTCGGACACCTAGCCGACTGAGCCACCCAGGTGCCCCTAGTTTCAAGTATCTTTAAGATTAATGTTAATCTTGTGTTTATTGCAGGCCCTCTTTCAAACTGTCTATCCCCCCAGGGCACAGTGCAGAGGCAATAGCCTGAAATACCCTGTTTTTCCACATAAGGCCTATTAGGAGGTCTTAAACCTGCGGCCTGAGGTTCAGGCTTCTAATATAACACACACCTAGGGGGCAGCTGCAATCTCCTTCAAAGAAATAGATATGCTGTTTTTCAACTCTATATTGTTTTTCATATATAATGCCTCTAGATTTTAAATAATTTCATATCTTGTTTCATGCTGTTCTTCTTGATCTCATGAAGTGTACCTCACATCTCTATTTTACCTTTTGGGTCTGCCTGTTCTATTTCTGCTTCAAATGATATCTGTTCCTAGTTTGTCGTTATTCTTTTCAGGTCATTTCAGTCCTCAGGTATCTAGTTAGTTGTCTGGTGAGCTTCTTCACTGAAGGGTTATCCGCCACTGTGTCTTGGAATATGCGTAGGGTCAGCCCCTGAGGCTAGAGCTGCTCTGAGTCAGTCCCAGTGAATTCATAGAGAAGGGAGAGGCAGAGCTCTAGCATGTAGGGTCCTGGGCCCCCAAATCCACACTTCAACATTCCTGTTAGCCCCAAGTATTTCCCTTGATGAGAGTTTTAGGGACTGACCTTTACTGTGTTATGGAGAAGCAGTGCAGGGAGGGAGTATCTCACTGGGTTATCATCTATCAGCCCTCGGGGATGAGTGAGTCATACCTGAGGCTAGTCAAGCCTCACTTGCTTTTCTGGCTCTTTACTCCAGCAAGACTTATGTCCTGATCTTACTCCATGAGCCCTTATACTGGGGTCTGAGACATTCCTGCCCCCAGTGAAGGAGCAGGAAGCGATTATCTCAGGTTATGTGCAGGAAGAGGCAGGAACGGATTTTATAACACTTTTCTCTAATCTTCCCCATTTTTCACCTACCCAATCAGACATTTCCCGTAGTGCAGCTGATATGCATGGATATGGTTGCTTTTGTTTGTGGCAGTGGTAATAAAAATGGGATTCTACTCTACACATTATTCTGCATCTAACATTTTTGGCTTAACAATACATCATGGATAATCATTATGATGTATGTTCATCTTTTCCTTTTCTTTTGTTTTCTTTTCTTTTGTTTTCTTTTCTTTTGTTTTCTTTTCTTTTCTTCTCTTTTTTCTTCTGCTTCTGCTGCTGCTTCTTCTTCTTCTTCTTCTTCTTCTTCTTCTTCTTCTTCTTCTTCTTCTCCTTCTTCTTTTATAGCTCCTTATAAGCCTAAATGAAATAGTATTCACCAGGTACCCTGGTGCTGATAAAAGCACAGTGTATTTTATAGTCAACCATGGAGGAACAGAGAACAGGGCTGGATGCAAAAATAAATCTGATGGTGGGATTAGGCCTGAGGGGCCGGAGGGAAGGAACGTGACATTTCCCTAGGAAATGGACAGGTTAGCCAATGTCTCGGGTCAAATCCATCTTCTTGGGACCATCTGGCATTTCCTCTGATACATAAAGCACTTACTATAAAGCCCTTACTACTGACATGATGGCTGCCTGGCTCATTTTTCTTGTGTATATGTGTGCTTAATCTGTGTTTTGCCTATCAGCTCTTTGAGGGCTTCTCTGCTCCCAGCCTCCACGGCTCACCCACATCCTTTCCCTCCTGTGCCTGGTACACAGAATCCAGCACTTAACTTGGTCAGATTGGGAATTCATCTCTCCTCTGAAGAAGTTAGAGCTATGTATGTAGTCGTCTCTGGGCCCCAGATTCTAGTCTGTCTAGATTTCTGAATCAGGAGATGCCTCTGGTGGAGAGAACGGGGTGGACTGTCCTGGGATTGAAGTTTGAGATCTGAACTGCGGACAGAGTCTGGAGTTTTATACAAAAGGGAATTGAATTGTAGATCAGCTGGGAGGTTATTGTGATAGCCCTGGTGGCCCGAGCCTGCTGGGCACTGGAACCCTGTGGGAGCGCATAGCTGGCATTTTTTTGCTTGAGATTAGGAAGTCTTTTGCTTCCTCTATGAAGAGGCTTGAATTCAAAGGACTCTTGTGGTAGGATGGAGTCTTTTTCTTGGTAAAAATGAAACAGAGATTTGGCTGCCGTCTTTACGAGGTGGTGGGCAGATGATCTCTCTCTCCAGCCTCTGGTGGAAAGCAGTTTAAGAGCTTGCGGTCACATTTTTGTCCGACATCATAGAGAGCATAGAGAAGCTGTGATTCCAGCCCCAGAGGAGTGAGAATTTTTCTCGGTGTGACTCTCCAAAGACCGTCTTTATGCAAGAAATGTCAGAGACCCATTTCATAGTAAGTTTCTTCTGAGGTTTTGTTTTGGTTGATGATAAGTTCCCTATCATCACAGAAGGGCTGACGTCATCTTCAGGTAGTGGTGTCCCTGCGAGCCTTCCCAGGCCTGGGAGGGACTGACCGGTGGTGGGAACACCAGGATGAGAGGCAGGTCCCTGTGCTGTATTTTCTCCTGGGCCTTAGTCTGGCTCTCTCTCTGAGATGTGCTAGTCATCTCTGTGCCTTCTTCCCAGGCTGTTGGGAGAGAGCGACAGTACAAGTTTGAAGGAGATTTTAAGTTGCTTTGTTATACTCTGCCAGATTTGGTCTTCTCTAAGTTGGCTCTTTTGTCAGCATGTTCTTTGAAGTAGGACTTGTTTAGGCTTTGGTTTCTCTATTTGGAGAAGAAATTGGGCAGTGCCCAGCTGCAAATAGACTGGATTGGATGTGCAGGATGGTTAAATGAATGTGTGAATGACCAGACGATTGGTTGGATGTGACGCAGAACCTCAGAATGACCCAAGAAACATGTCCCAAGGACTGTTTCCTCCAGAAACAAAGTAGATCCTGGCTGTGAGGTAGTTAATACACCATAGGCACTGGCAGTTTAAATTTATGGTCCACGTCAGGAGTGCAGAGCCTAAGGGAAACCACATGGGTGAGGGGTCAGGGAGCTGGGGAGCACCGGAGGCTTGGGCCAGAGTCAGGAATCAGGTCTTGTGCGTGACCTTTATTTAACATTCTTCAGAATGTGGGCCAGCCTGCATAGCCACCCTCTGGTGTTAGCTGGCCCAGCCGAAGGGTGCATGTGCTTGAAGTTTCTATCACGTTCACTTTTGTTTTAATAAAAGTATTCATAAGCTAGGGGTCTTCTTATATTTGGCTGGTCAGTGATTGTATCTTTACTAAGAATCATGGATTTGCATGATTGTCATCCTTGGGAGGCTGAAAAGGAGGAAAAGATTTTCTGTACAAGTCTAGGGAAATAAAGCCAGTGGAAGGAAATCAGAGGGAGGCAGATTTCATCTCAGACACAACCAAGCCAACAATGGAAAAGGCTGCTTTAAAGGGTGAGGTGCTGGGATGCCTGGGTGGCTCAGTTGGTTAAACAATCAACTCTTGGTTTCAGCTCAGGTCATGATCTCACAGTTTTGTGAGTTCGAGCCCCACATTGGGCGCTATGCTGGCAGCAGGGAACCTGCTTGGGACTCTCTCTCTCTCTCTCTCTCTCTCTCTCTCTTTCTCTCTCTCTCTCTCTCTCCCTGCCCTGCCCCAACTTATGCTGTTTCTTTCTCTTTCAAAATAAATAAATAAACTTATAAACACATTTAAAAATCGTGAAAAAATAATAATAAAGGGTGAGATCTTCTTTTGGCTGGAGGTGAGGGGGCAGGGAGCATGATGTACTAGGTTCTTTCCAGCTCTCATGGAATATGCTTTCACCTCTTGGAGTCTTACCCCCTGGGAAGTTAATCTCTGAGTTGCTAAAACTCTTGTATGTTATCCCCACCTGCAACCCCATCAAACAACTGGTCACATTTCTCTCTACAGCTATAAACTCCGATTAGGCGTTCTCTCAAACTATCATCTATGACCTCGTAGACGTTCTCTCAAACTATCATCTACGACCTCGTCTTTCAGGAAGAGCAGGTGAAGAGCCTGAGAGAGTGAGGGAGAACCAGAGTCTATTATACTCTGAATGAATGCACTTGACTCTAGATATGGAGAACATGGCTCTCAGCTTGAGCAGGTTGCAGAAGAGCCAGGAAGGCTCTTGTTCAACACAGATTGTTGGCTTCTGCTCCAAAGCTTTTGGTTTGATAGGTCTGTGGCAGGGCCGAGAGTGTACATTTTTAGCTGCTGCCACTTGTGCGGGGACCGCACTCTGAGAGCCACTGCCCTGAAGGGTAGAGACCTAAGCCAGCCTACTCTCAGTAAGGCCTGAATCTGCTAGGGGTGAATTAATACATTTTAGGACACACCCTCCTCCTCCACCATGTTCTCCTCTTTCATTAAGGCTCCCTCACTCCTGCCCCAGGGGCTTCACAGAAAACTCTGACACAGACCAAATGTGTCCCAGATGCAAAGTCGCTTCCTCTGGGAAGCCTTCCATGAGTCCCCAGGATTAGATGTTGTGGCTTGCTATACTTCCTCATGATAGTAACCAGATACAAGCGCAATCTGTAATGATGCTCATGTGATTTCTTAATTAACATCTCTTTCCCCAAGAGACTATAAGGAAAGCACTATGAAGGTAGGATTTAAGAAAAGTAGGAAAGTTTTAGTGGGTGGTTTAGTTGGTTAAGCGTCTGACTCCGGCTCAGGTCATGATCTCACAGTTGGTGAGTTCGAGTCCTGTGTCAGGCTCTGTGCTGACAGCTCAGAGCCTGGAGGCTGCTTCGGATTCTGTGTCTCCCTCTCTTTCTGCTCCTCCCCTGCTCATGTCCTCTCTCTCAAAAATAAACAAACACTTTTTTAAAAAGTTAAAAAAATCTTAAAAAGAAAAGTAGAAAAGAGGTAAGGTAGCTGGATAGGGGAGGAGTGGTGGGTCACTCCTGGGATTGTGGAAAATAGTGAAAGACCAGGGGGTTTTGTTCCTAAAGAAGTGCCTCCTGAAGGGAAGAGGAAGAAGGAGGTGACATTCACTAGGATTTTTTGGCTCAGGTCTGCCCCAGCTCTGTCTGGCACCAGCCAGACATTTGTCTTCTCTATTTTTTTCACCAAACTGAGTATTTCATCTCTCTCCAGATTTTATTCTTAATCAAAAGTTAAAAATATATTTATTTATTTTATGGGGTGCCTGCATGACTCAGTTGGTTCAGTGTCCTATTTCAGCTCAAGTCATGATCCTGGGGTCCATGGATTTGAGCCTTGCCTCGTGTTCTATACTGACAGCTTGGAGCCTGGAGCCTGCTTCGGTTTCTGTGTCTCCCTCTCACTCTCTGCCCCACCCCTACTCATGCTCTGTCTCTCTCTCTCAAAATTAAAAAATATTTAAAAAAAGATTAGGGGCACCTGGGTGGCTCAGCCGTTTAAGCATCTGACTCTTGATTTTGGCTCAGGTCATGATCTTGGCGATTCATGAGTTCAAGCCCCTAATTGGGCTCTGCTGACTGTGCAGAGCCTACTTGGAATTCTGTGTCTCCCTCTTGCTAAGCCCTTCCCCTGTTCATGGCCTCTCTCTTTCTCAAAAATAAATAAACATTAAAAAAAAAAAAAGCTGACACTTAAGAAAAAATTTTTAAGTGTTTGTTTTTGATAGAGATTGAGAGTACAAGCAGAGGAGGGCAGAGAGAGAGGGAGACAGAGGATCTGAAGTCAGCTCTCTGCTGACAGCACAGAGCCTGACACGGGCCTGAAACTCACAAACCATGAGATCATGACCTGAGCTGAAGTCGGATGCTTAACCGACTGAGCCACCCAGGCGTCCCTGTCCTCAGATTTTAAAACTTGAGTTGATTTTACTAGCTCTGAGTTACTTGCCAGCTCTAGGCCTCAGCTATTGCACCCATAAAGTACAGAGTGAAAGCCCCAGGGTGGGAGAGATCTGAGTTAAAAGCCGGGTTCTGTTACATTCTCATGTACTTTACCGCCGCATTTCCATGAGCACCTGACTTAGCTTCTGTAAGCTCTGACTTTCTCTGGGCATAAGAAATGGTTTCTGCTTCCTGGCGTTTTGGGGAAGCTTCCAGAGTTAATGCATGGGAAGTCTTTAGCACAGTGCTTGGCACATGGGAGGGCTCAGTGCACACAGGCTGCCCTTTCGTCACCATCTCCACCGTCGTCTTCACCGTTGTCACCATTCTTGTCTCCCTCACCCAAAGTTTTTGTGAGGGTTTTATGAGTAGGATAACGAACTTCACAACCAGAAAGCATCCTCTGAGCATCTAGGGCACCCAACGCCCCGACTGCTGCCCACGAGCCCACAGCAACATCCTCTTCATTGGAAACAAGGCCCAGACCCTTCCTTCCCCAGGATGCGGTGCCTGCTCTGCCCCTTCCAGTCCTTTGGTGGCTCTTGATGATATGACAAATGCATCTTTTGTCTCTTTCTGTTCTCAGGACTCCAACTAACCAACTAAAGAGCTGTTGCCCAGAGCACTGTTCCTGAGGAAGAAAAGAGCTAAGCCCACACCCAAAACTGCTTTGTGCCAAGAATCGACAGTGGGGTTTGCCAGCCAGCATATGTTGTCCTTTTGGAAAATGAGACTGAGACCATGTGAAGAGGCAGCAGAGGTGTGTCAAGCCATCTCAAGGCAAGTGAGCGGGTGGCCACACTGTGCTGGGCTCACTCCTCCCTGAGCTACACCCTCCCTGGCCCCTGGCAGGCATTTCCTATCCTTCTCTGTACGTAAGTAAGATGAATAAAAGACTATTCTAGTCTCGTGATCTCAAAGGGTAGATCCCGGAGTTGAAACCCACTTATTTTACTGCTGAGGCCCAGAGAGGGACAGACACTTTCCCAAGGTTACACAGCGACTTGTAACTGGACCAAAACGTACTACAGTTAGGTCTTTTTGTTTGAAGTATTGAGGATAATGCTATCTACAGTGTTTTGTTTTGTTTTGTTTTGTTTTTAAGGCAAATGCTTTTATTCCTCATGGCTTGGTACACTGTAAAGGGCCGCTCTCCCATGAATACTCACCTGCTCCCTTCTGTTAACCTCTGTGTTAAACTGATGCGGCACCGTTGGGTGAGGGTATAACAGAGTGGCCGGGAGTGCAGGGGCTGGAGCTAGCCTGATCTCCAAGCTTAGCTTTGCCACTGACCCACTCTCTGAGGTTGGGAAGTTCCTTGACCTCGACAAGCCTCAGATCCCTCACCTATAAAATAGGATAGGGGCACCTGGGTGGCTCAGTTGACTGAGCGCCTGAGTCTAGATTTCGGCTCAGCTTATGATCCCGGGGTCCTGGGATTGAGGCCTGCGTCACAATCCTCACTGAGCATGGAGCCTGCTTGGGATTCACTCCCTCTCTCCCTCTCCCTCCTCCTCTCTCTCTCCCTGCCTCTGCCTTTCCCCCCACTTGTGCGCAAGTGTGCTCTCTCTTTCTCTCTAAAATTAAAAAAATGAAAATAAAATGTATAACATAGGATAATATTACTTATGAGGGGTTCTTGCAATTTAATACCTTGAGTTGTTTGTAGCAGCGCCTGACAAATAATAATCTCCAAAAATGATTACCTCGGGGTGCCTGGGTGGCTCAGTCGGTTAAGCGTCTGACTTCAGCTCAGGTCATAATCTCATGGTTCATGGGTTCGAGCCCCGTGTTAGGCCCTGTGCTGACAGCTAGCTCAGAGCCTGGGGCCTGTCTTCGGATTCTGTGACTCCCTCTCTCTCTAACCCTCCCCTGCTCACGCTATCTCTCTCTCAAAAATAAATATCTTTGATAAGATCGCCCTTTTTCGGTAATTATTCTAAGATGCTTGTAAACTGATGTAGACACTCCAGTTTAACCGTTTGTTTTCTGTCCTTTCATTTGTTCTGGGGTCTAGAAGGGCCTGAAGAATATCACATATCCCACCTGGGGTGGGGGTGGGGGGTGCTAGTTTGTGCTCTACCCTCAGCTTACATACGCTCCCTCATCATATGGACATTTGTATACTTTCTCCTTCTAGAATTATGGAAAGGTGTTTTCTCATGTTTCATAATGGGGCTATATCTGGCAAGCTGTTACCCCACATAGGCTTCTCAGGGTCAGAATAATCTCTTGGCCACTATGAGTTGGTGCATGTAGATAAAACAAAACATCAATAATGATAATAGCCACGTATTTAGTACTTAGCAGTGACCACTTAAGTGCTTACTGTGTGCCAGGCTCTCTACATGACTTAACCTGTAACACTCATCAGGAGTGTTCTAGACTTGGGGCGCCTGGCTGGCTCAGTCGGTTAAGCACCCAGCTCTCCGTTTCAGCTCAGGTCATGATCTCACAGTTCATGAGTTTGACCCCTGCATCAGTCTCTGTGCTGACAGCGTGGAACCTGTTTGGGGTTCTCTCTCTCTCTCCTTCTCTCTCTCTCTCTCTCTGCCACTCTCATGCTCTCTCTCTTAAAATGAAAAAAAAAAAACATTTAAAAAGGAGAGACAAAGAAAGGTTATTCAGAAACATAAGTGACATTCTATCCTTATTGTAAGGGAACTAGCACAAGTTTGCCCCTTGGTGAGTGATAGACAGAAGCTACACCAGGGCCAGCTGTCACACAAAAGAAACTTTATTTGCAGCACATAAAGAAACCACGGGAATAACTTCCAAAGCTGTGACTCTCCAAGCAAGGGTGGATGTTGTTGCTTTTTTAATTTAGGGTTAGGATGAATGTGTACAAAGGGGTGCCTTGTCATCGGATGCAGAGGCAGGCATAAGGTCACACATGCGCCTTAAGGAAACACGCCTACACAGACACTGTATGTTCCGTAAATGAGGCATGTGCTCCTCCGTGGCTGGAGATTTTAGTGTTATAATGAGGTAAGTTGACTGTGGGTCACCGTATGGGTCGATGCATGGTCTCTCTGTTGCAGGTGGGAGTCCAAACTGACCTGAGTTATTTATTGCTTGGGGGGTAATCCCAGTTTCCGGCGGGGATGCTGTGCCTGCAGGTCTCTGGCCTGAGTTAAAGATAAGCCGGAAAGAAGAGCGTTAAGGAAAACCGTAGGACAAGGGTTGGGGAGCACAAGCAGCTGAGTAGTTAAAGGTCAGGTCTTGGGGTCTAGCTGGTGACACTACCAGTAACTGGGAGGAATGGAACTAGAACGTTAACCCAAGGTCAAGTTCTAATGCAAAAGGTAGAAGGGTTCTTCATTCTCACCTATTATCTCCCTCATTTTGCAGACACGGAAACTTAGGCTTCAGTAAGTGGCAGAGCAAGGATTCGAACCCAGGTCCCAGGCCACACTGCTGCTTTAACTATTAGCTTATCTAGCATAATTAGGGGAACATCTTTTTACAGAAACAAAGTTAAGCCATAAATTATAAAGCAAAATGTATATTATCTTTAGATCGCATTCTGGTTTGGCCAGTATCAGCCATTGGATTATAATTGGCACAGGTTGATGGAGCCCATGACCTCCTGTGAGTGTCTGAATGGGATACTCATAGACGAGCGGGGGACAAAAGGTTTTATGCTCTCAGCCAGGGCTCTCCACACCTTCTCGGTCTTGTACTCTCTCAATAAAAAATTTAAAAAAGTTTTTTTAATGTTTATTTTTGAGAGACAGAGAGAGACAGAACATGAGCAGGGGAGGAGCAGACAGAGAGGGAGACACAGGATCTGAAGCAGGCTCCAGGCTCTGAGCTGTCAGCCCAGAGCCCAGTGCGGGGCTTGAACCCACAGATCGTGAGATCATGACCTGAAGTGAAGTCAGACACTTAACCGACTGAGCCACCCAGGCGCCCCTTTCAGTAAAATATTGTTGCAGACACATTCCCCAATACGTGTATTTTAGTTATTTTGGGATTTGTGCATTTATGATTTTGTGTATGTGAAATGTCCAGAACAGGCAAATCTATAGAGAAAGAAAGTAGATGAGCTGTTGTTGGGGGGAAGGGGTAAGCGGGTGGATAGAGTAGGAAGTGACTGCTGATGAATACAGGGTTTCTTTTTGGGGTGATGGAAATGTTCTGGAATTAGTGGTGATGGAACAACCTTATGAATATGCTAAAAATCATTGAATTATATATATATATATATGTATATGTATATACATATATATAAAGGTAAATATTTTGGTATATGAATTTTATCTCAATTTTTTAAAAGCTATATACTAAAATAATGGGTACAATACAAAGAAAAGCCTAAAAATTATAGGGTGAAATTTAAAAAGTCATAAATGAAAGCTCTGATATTGTCTTCTGTCAGCCTAACAAATTGTCTTATGCTCTCCCTATGGACTTACTGCTTTAAAGTTTATTTATATTGAGAGAGAGACAGTGCACACGAGCAGGGGAGGGGCAGAGAGAGAGAGAGAATCCCAACCAGGTTCCGTGCTGTCAGTATAAAGCCCGATTTAGGGCTCAGTCTCACAAACCACGAGATCATGACCTGAGCCTCAATCAAGAGTTGGATGTTTAACTGACTGAGTCACCCAGGCACCTCTGGACTCACTGCTTTAAACCAGTCCCCTGAATAGGCTGTGTCTCAGTTATGTGAGAAATAAGCCCATCAACTCAATCAGAGGAGGGACGCAGAGACTCAGCACAGTGGAGCGAGGCTTTAATCAACCTTCTTGCAAGAGCAGGTGTCTGATGGACAGGCACACTCAGGGCAGTTACAGCAGACAGTTTATGTCCTGGTGTGGAAGTCCCTCCCCTGGGTCCTCATCGGCTGAGTATACAGAAGTTACGGCCTTACCTGGACATCATTTATGCCCACATAAGGCAAAAAATAGCCTGGTTGGATCAGTCAGACATTCCCTGAGGTGATGCAGAGACTTTCAGTCCCTCCTCCCTTTGTGCTTTGGCCCATGCTCATTGCAGAGCCCATGAAAATAAGCCTGTGAAAGGGAAAGGGGAAGAAGAACCAGGAAGTGAAGGATCTAAGGTTTTGGGACTCCACTGTGTGTGTGTGTGTGTGTGTGGCAGGGTGGGGGGATTGTACATATTTCCAATAGGTTGTAAGCCAACTGTTAACTAGACAGCATAGCTTTTATTTGGTATTTATGAAAACGAATCGTCTCCCTTCTCACAAATTATAAGCCATTTGTGGCCCCTGGTAAAAGCCCTTTTTGCTTTCACAACTGTTTTGAATTTCAGAAACATTGCGAATCAGTCAACAACAATAACAGTTAAGAGATATATGCTGAATACTTGCTAGATGCACACACTATCCCGAGTGCTCTGTTTACATACGTGTACCTCCCGTTCCTATGCAGCTATATTAATGTCTGGTAATGTCACCATTTTACAATTGAGGAAACTGAGGCTCAGGTAGATTAAGTAACTTTTCCAGAGTCAAAGCCATCACATGGCTGAGTGGGGCTTCAAATGAAACAGCCTGACCTAATGCCGTGTTCTGCACCTACTCTGTGCTGAGCACTGAGGGACACGCAAAGTGTGTGCACTCTGGGAGTTAGTCCTGTAATGGGAGAGGGGAGCAGTTATCAAGTAACTATATGACAAGTACGGTTATTTCCAAGTTCTTGGAAGAACATATCATAGCTAAGTTCTGGGTGCCTTCTGCCCCAGAAACACGCAGGATGAAGGAGTTAAGTAAGAGCTTTAAATCTAATTTTGTTTATGTAAACAAATCACAAAGAAACCCCACACATTTTGTTTCTGCCTCTGAGCTGGGCCAGGGAGGGTTTGGGGTGTCAGGGGTTGCTGTCCCACAGAATTGTCCACAGACACCAACTCGGGCATCATTCACCAGCCGTGAGCCAAGGGGATTCAGTGGCCGGAGGCCCCGAGTTACGCCAGTGTTTAGAAGCTTGGACTCTTGGCTGACCTTCTTAGAACTAAAAAGGCCTCAAATAGTAGGGAACTTTTTGGATTTACTGCGGCACACTAATTATTAGGCGAATCACATAATATTTCTAAGCTGTGTGGCATATGGTAGAGACTTAATAAAATAGTTATGAATTTTGACTGAGGCTATCTGACGTTTATTGAATTCTTACTATATCATTCCTGAGTGAGCCTTTTTGAATATGAGCTATAAGATCTCTACCCAGTGTAAGCAATAAAAAAATGATGCGATTTTTATTAACTGACCTGAGAAGATTTTCATAATAGATCATTCCATGGGAAAAAGAAATTTTAAAAAAAGTATAACAGCATGATTCCATTTTTATGTTGTTACTGATCTATGGTTATCTGGACAAAAATATAAGGAAGGATATGTGCCGGAATGTTAATAGAATTTATTTCCGGGGCTGTGGGGTGGCTCTGTCAGTTAAGCGTCTGACTCTTCGTTTTGGCTCAGGTCATGATCTCACAGTTTGTGGGATCGAGTCCGATGTTGGGATCTGTGCTGACTGCACAGAGCCTACTTGGAATTCACTCTGTCCCTCTCTCTCTGCCTCTCCCCTGCTTGTGTGTGCGCGCTCTTCAACATAAACAAACTTAAATAAATAAAATTCTTTAAAAAAGAACTTATTGCTATAGGAGTAAAGGTGATTTTAACTTTAAAACTACTTGCCTGTATTTTCTGACTTTATTTGGTGTGATGGGTGTGCATTGCTTTTATAATTAGAGAAGTGATTTTTTACCCAGAGCTACACCCTACCTTGTTTAAGTTTTTTTTTTTTTTTTTTATGTTTGTTTATTTTTGAGACAGAAACAGAGTATGAGTGCGGGAGGGGCAGAGAGTGAGGGAGACACAGAATCTGAAGCAGGCTCCAGGCTCTGAGCTGTCAGCACAGGAGCCTGACACGAAGCTTGAACCCATGAACCATGGGATCATGACCTGGGCCAAAATCGGACACCTAACCGACTGAGCCACCCAGGCACCCCCCTACCCTGTTTAAATTAGGAGAAAGCATGACACCGTGGTGACAGTTGTGCTTCTGAAATGTGGGCCTTGGGGCTGTCTTGGCTAATTTCCATTTCTATTGGATTCCACCCTAAAGCAAGATCCTACTTCCAGATCTCTTTGTAAGGAGACTAAGCTGTAGTTGGTGAGAAGGCACCACCTCCACACATGGCTCCAGGGAATTTCTTCTAGAATAGTGTCCTGCCAGAAACCTGTGACATTTTACTTGGGATTATGGAGCCTTCTGGAAACAGGTGCTTGTACTCAGCACCCCCCCTCCCCTCCCCCGGTCCTCAGTAGTGGAACCTTTAGCCTCCCAGTTGGTGAGGAGGGAAATGAGACTGATGAACCCTTGACTTCCTCCTTTGGGTTTGCTTTTCTCCAGGCCTCGAAGCCCTGACTGCTGAGAGCAGAAGAGAAGAAAGAACAGGAAGAGAAGAAAGAACCCGGGCACAGCAGGTGCCCACCATGGGGCAGAGCTGCCAGCGAGGATGTGTAAGTTCTCCCCCTGCTTTCCCCCAACTTCATGTGGCCACTGGCAGCTCAGCTCTCTCTCCCTCGGGCTGTTAGGTTGGGGTCCATTTTATAGGACGGAAACCCTGACAGCAGAGACGTGTTACGGGATGAGGCAGGAAGCCCTCAGACCCAGCCTCTGCCTCTCTGTGCAGTGTACGTTTTACCTGGGCCAGACAGGTCCCTACCAAGGGGAGCCCAGGGGGTCAGTCACGTAGCCCCTCGGTTAATCACTTCTTAGACCGTTACACGGCGAAGTCACGAAAGTGTGCGGAGTACAGGAGTGTGGCCTTTTCTAAGAGAAGCCTTCCCTTTCTCGCCGCTTACAGAGAGCGCTGCTTCTCCCCTGGATGTTGACCCAAACCTTGGAAACTGTGTATGGGACAAATGATGCTCTGAGTAGCTGGCTCGTTTTCAGTCAACCGCAGAGGGTCCCTCTGGGGCAAGGACTGCAGACGCTCCCCTTTTACAATCTGGGAAACTGAGGTACAATGTGACTTAAGCCCAGCGACAATCACAGAGCTGGACCTTAAGGAACAGGATTCTCCCAAGGCGACATGTCAGTCACTGCTGTGGCCTGACCTCCCTGCTTTGTGAAGACTTCCCTGGTCAGTGTGTGGGTGACCACGCAGTTCCCAGATGACATGTGAGAGTGGGGAGGAGGGGTCACACAGCTGCTTTCCCCTCCCTGTGAGTGGGGGTGGGGGGTCAACTTTCCCTCAGTCCTCCAGGCCCGGCTTGAAAAGGCCCCCTGCGTCACCTCTAGGGAGGGCTGGAGGGCTTTGCGACCTCACAAGGCTTTGAGAGAATTGAATTTGACCCCGCTTCTCATACCCAAGTAGAAACTCAGTGTCATCTCTGAAATCCGAGGCGCCTGTTTGGGTTACAGTGAGCAGGGGAGGCCACTAACTACATAAACCTGAACACTCTTCGGGTCCCAGACCCTCAATGCCCGTGCCTTCTCTCTTCCTCTCCTCTGCAATCAGGGTGAACAAAACTTTGCCTGCTCTGAGAAAGGAGGACCTCCAGCCCAGGTGGTTTGTCTGGGATGCCAATGCCACCTCTCGTGGTTCCCTCTGTTCCCTCCCGGTGCCACCACCCGGCCTTGCAAGCCTCAGGCAGAATGCCACTGAGGGTTTAAAGGAGGCCAGGCAGCTTTGGAGAGGTGGCACAAAGCAGCTAGTGTCACAGGCGCCATGCGGCAGTCAGCAGGCTTGGGCACTGGCCCTTGGAGTTCCGTGTCAGTCTGTGGACCCCCGGCTGGTCCTCTGTGGTCCGAGGGGGTACAGAGAGGGGAGCGCAGTCTCAGGGATCTCAGACACCAGCAGAAACCCAGGAGCTGGAAATTGGTGGGAGCTCTCAAGTGGCCCCGTGTGAGTTGTAGTTTACTGCCCTGTGGTCTTTACTGTAACTTTGGGCGAGCAACGGCCCTGTGCTCGGAGGCCTCACACGGTCTCCTTAAATGTTCGCAAAGTCCCAGTAAAGGAGGTAGCGTTCTCGTCTCACAGACAGGAAAATGGAGGCTTGGGAAGTTAAATTCCTTGCCTAATTTCACACAGCTCCCCAGTGACAGATCTAGGACATGAACTCAGGTCCTCTGACCCCAAGCCTGTGCTCTTTTGACAAGGGCTCCTTCAACCTCCATGACAAACGCAAGGCTGCAGGTGAGGCGTGCGACCGACCGTGACTGCCGAAGGACATGCCTATTTCCCATATTGAGTTGTTCCCAGCTTAGGAATGTTGTGCTCTGTATATTGAATTTCCACCCTTAATCTAAGGAGGGGCCCAAAATTATATGGTCCATTCAGTTCCTTTCTCCTCGGCTCCTTGGCCGTTCCAAGCCCCAGAGTAGTGTACGTTGTTTCCTTACGCTCAGTTCTCATGAAAGCCTATAAATATCTTCAAGGCTTCATCAGAGCCCTTTCAGCCACGAGTCTGCTCTCAGAGGGTATCGGTGTAAAGCCTAGAGTGGCTTTCGGCCATGTGTAAAACTTGCCTCGGTTGTCCTGGTCACTTGGGTTGTCTATGCGATGCCTTTTCTTGCTTCCCTAGGACCATGATTTCTACAGAGCTTCTCTGATTAGCAGCCTACTCAGAAGAGGGCATGGTTTTCCAGTTCATGAACAACAGTCATTTACGGAGCACCCACTCTACGTGAGGCAGGACAGGAAGTGCTGGAAAGATGGTCTCTGCCCTTCTGGGAGGATCCATGGGTTACCCCTGATTCTTGCGGGGACTGGCTGCACGTCTGTGGGCTGCTATACAACCTTCTAGAAACCCCAGTCCCCTTCCTTATAAAGTGGGATTGCCTCTTGTGCTCTGTCACTTAGCATTCCATTCGTTCTCACTCCCCCCAGAGCAAGAGTCCAAAGAGCAGCAAGAGAGGGCCGGCCCGAGCACAAGCGTTGTTGAAGCTACTGCTTGTGTATTGTTGTTATCATCCTACTGGCTAAGGCCAGTCACACAGCCAAACCCGTTGTCCCTGTGGGAGGAGACTTCGGAGAGTATGGGTACAGGGAGGAGAACCTTCTGGCTGTTTTCTGCAAACAATTTCCTACATCCTCCTCCTCCCTTAAGCTGCCATCATGAAGAGACCTACATGGCCTCTGTCTTGACTGGCAGCAGCTTCCAAAAGCTGTGAGGCATGGGGAGTTGTGAGACGAAGGGCAGGATGTGTACGGAAGGGCAGGATGCTAATTCATCAAGGATGCTAACTCGTCCAGCTGGCTGTTACCTGATGGCCACGTTCTCACCGTGTTCATCCGGGAAGTATTGCATCCTGCAATCTTGGGGACAGGCGTGGCCAGCAGGGACAGACCCCTGTGTTCCCACAGCTCCCCCCCACACTGCTCTAGCAGCTCAGCGCTCTGCTTTCACTATTGATGGACACATCTGTCTTCTCTGGTGAGCTCCCTGCAGGCGGAGCCACTACTGCTTTTCATCTTCAAACCCCCACTTCCTAGCACAGGATCTGCACGCTCGTAAGCGCCTAATCCATGCTGATGTGAATACATTCATGAGTAAGACATTTCTGAGCTCTGCTGTGCTTCATCCAGAGAAGGGCTCATCACGTTAGAGTTTACTCAGCGATTTCAGGGTTGCTTATAGTTACCGTCGCTTTCTGAACATGACTGATAAGTTATGAGCATCAGTATGCGTTGAACGCAAGTTGCTAAGATGCCTTTGTAACACCTTATGTTGTCCTGTGTTTCTTTAAGAGAGAAGCATCTGAAAGGGCAATCGAGCCCCCACTTACTGAAATGAAGGTAAGATGCCTAAGTGTTCTTTCCATGTCCTGTAACATTTTCTGTAAAAGAGAGAGAGTGTGTGTCAATTCCCTTGGGGAATTCTGACCATGGTGTCAGTGAGCCAAGCAGTCCAAAATGGATTCCCCTGGGGCTTGGGGTTGGGGGTGGCGAGGAAGGAGGAGAGCATTTACCTCTAAACTGTTCCTACCCGGGCCCAGCCCACACCACAGAACAGGTGCTTTCTGAGGGGGACCTTTGTTACTAAGTTAGTCTCTTAGTCCTCTCTTGGGAGCAAATTACTAAGTGTCAGAGCTAAACATAAGACCTTCCTGCACTTGGAGCTACGTGACATACTGACTGTGGAGAGGCTCCAGGAGAGAGAACAAGGGTCTCTCCCTTCCCTTGTCTTTTCCGGTGTGTAGAATCAGGCATGCCAGGATCTTGGTACCCATGCCCTCTGCGCTTGAACATGCGCAAGTTTCAGATCTTTCCTATTGATATAGCCCGGATGGTTCCACATCAGAGAATTTTCTGTGCTTTTTGTGATGACCTACCCCCTTCCCTCTCATTCCCCAAGCTGGTACTTCACTGTGCCTTTAACACCACAGTAGAGTGAATCTGAGGTGAAGAGTAGGTGAATCTTCCTTCATGGGAAGGTGGTGAGGTGGGATATTGAAAGAGCCAGTTTGCTAAGAGAAAAGCGCAGTAACTTTGGATGTCTCCTGCATCAGGGTCCCTTATCTGGTCTCAGGTGAGGTGTGAGGCTGGGCTTGGAAACACAGCCCCCTTGGCCCCGCTTCTTACTCTCCACGATCGAGCAGCCATATTCTTGTTCTTTCGAAAATGAATAAGCCGCTCCAGCATTTGAGGACTTATGGCTGAGAAGTGAAGTTCAACATGCAAAGAAGGAAAAAACGTGTGTCTTAGGAGCCAGATGAGGGAGGGGTCCACCCTGTCTTGGGGAGAGAAGGAAGGTTGGAGAGAGGAGGAGAGATTTACGGGAAGTCTGGAAGCAGAAGAAGGAATCTGCTGGCCAGGAAGGACGTTCGGGGGAGAGACGGCAGCCCCGGCAAAGGCAGAGCCTATGAGAGACGGAAGCAAGCCGGGAGGCTGTGGTGCTGGCAGGGAAGGCAGGAGCGGAGGCTAATGACACTGGCTGGGGCTGGCGCTGGGTGTCCCGGTAAGGAACTCAATCAAGAGCGCCCGAAAGGGATCATGTGATTAAATTGTGTTCTGTCAGGCAGCAGCAAGAAGCATGAGCCTCGAGCCTCCAGGAAGCCAGCGGGAAGGGGGATGGGTAGTGGGGCTGAGTGTAGACACATCTTGAGAGGTGGTGTGTGTGCAAAATAGTGCACCTCAGAGCGGGAACAAGAAAGGACTATAAGTTCCATTGTTACCAATTTTTAAAGACCGATCAGCACTTGGCGAGGCTTCCAGATGGCTCCTTGTGCCATCTTGTACTTAGGGGCTCTCACAGGAGGATGGGCTGATAGGGGTCCCTACCTTTGTTTTCCAGGGCCATTTTTAGCATATTATGAGGCATTACGGTCTTATAACTGCCTGGTTGAGGAAGCTTTATATATCAGATTATCTGGCTTTAACTAGGATGACCCTCACAAAATAAGCAAGTGGCTTAGAGGGTTTCTGCATAAAAACTATGGATTGAAACTAATGAACAATGGGGCCCCTGGTTGGCTCAGCCAGAAGAGAGTGAGAGAGTGACTCTTGATCTCAGGGTCATGAGTTTGAGCCTCATACTGGGTGTAGAGATTACTAAAAATAAATAAACTTAAAAAAAAAACCCTAATTAACAAGGAGAAAATAAGAGCACTGATTCATTTCCTATCCCTGGAGTAAGCTACTCATCAGCCACATCTTGGAGTTAAAACAAAGAAAAGATCTGATCAGATATAATAAGTAGTCAGAAAAAGAAAATGGAGAAGGCTATTTGAATTCTCGCTTTATTCTGTATATCACTAGTGATAAGCTAATCCCTATGTATAGGAAAGGCTTGAGATAGGTAATGATACTATTAGGCCACTACATTTTAAAATAGTTAATTTCATCCTCGTGTCTTTAAAAATTTTTAATGTTTATTTATATTTGGGGGGTGGAGAGAGAGACAGAGACAGAATCTGAAGCAGGCTCCAGGCTCTGAGCTGTCAGCAAGCACAAAGCCTGATGTGGGGCTCAAACTCACGAACCATGAGATCATGACCTGAGCTGAAGTCAGCTGCTCAACTGTCTGAGCCACCCAGGTGCCGCCGGTGTTTTTGTTTTGTTTTTGTTTTGTTTTTTTAATTTTTTTAATGTTTTATTTATTTCTAGGAGAGAGAGAGAGACAGCGTGAGCAGGAGAGGGTCAGAGAGAGAAGGAGTCACAGACTCGAAACAGGCTCCAGGCTCTGAGCTGGCAGTCAGCACAGAGCCCGATGCAGGGCTCGAACCCACGAACCACAAGATCATGACCGAAGTGAAAGTCGGACGCTTAACCGACTAAGCCACCCAGGCGCCCCCCCTGTGTTTTTGTTTAAATTGAAGTATAATTTACTAGTCATCAAATGTATAAATCCTAAATGTTGGCTCAAGAAATTTGAACACATGCATATACCTATATAACTACCACCCAGTTCAAGATAAAATATTTCCATCATCCCCCAAAATCTCATGTCCCTTTCCAGTCATTACTTTCCCATCCTCTGACCTGAGGTTATTAGTGTTCTGACTTCTCTCACTGTAGGTTCGTTTTCCTGTTCTTGAACCTCATGTAAATGTAATCATACATGTGTGCTCTTTTGTACCTGGCTTTGATAGCTTTATTTGCTGTGTGTATTGAGTTCATTCCTACATGATCTTGTATATAGAAAATCCTAAGGTACACATACACACACTAGTTGAATAAACACATTCAGGAGGTTGCAGAATATAAAATCGATATATGAAAATCAGTTGTACTTCCATACATTTGCAATGAACAATCAAAAAATGAAACTACAAAAACAGTTTCATTCATGCTTAGGAATAAACTTAAAAGAAGACCAAGATTTATACTCTGAAAACTATAAAACATTGTTGAAAGAAATTGAAGATCTAAATAAATGGAAAAACATTCTGTGTTCATGAATTGGAAGACTTAATATTAAGTTGGTAATACTCCCCAAATTGATCTATAGGTTTAGCACAATCCCAAAAACACAGCTGGTGGGGCACCTGTTACCAAAGGGGGAAAGAAGCATTCCATTTTTATAGCTGAGAAGTATGAATTACGTAGAGATCTAGTACGATTGTTTTTTCTCTCACCTTCTCAGAGACATTTGGGTCATTTCTAGTTTGGGCTATTATTAAGGCCATTATTAATGAAGTCCTGTGAACATTTGTGCGCAAATCCTTCTGTGGACATATGCTTTAATTTCTCTTGGGTAAATACCAAGGAATGGAATCTCTAGGTCATGGGATAGGTATATATTAAACTTTATTAGGGGCAGCCAAGAGCGCCGGGGTGGCTCAGTCAGTTAAGCGTCTGACTTTGTCTCAGGTCATGATCTTACAGTTTGTGCGTTCTAGCCCTGCATCAGGCTCTGTGCTAACAGCTCAGAGCTTGGAGCCTGCTTTGGATTCCGCGTCTCCCTCTCCCTCTCCCCCTCTCCACTCACACTCTGTCTCTCTTTCTCTCTCACTCTCTCTCAAAACTAAGTAAACATTAGAAAAATATTAAGAACAGCCAAATAGTTCCAAAGTAGTGTCATTTTACACTCTCATCTGTCCCATTTGTTTTCATGTCTATGTTTTCTTTCTTTCTTTCTTTCTTTCTTTCTTTCTTTCTTTCTTTCTTTCTTTCTTTCTTTCTTTCTCTTTTCTTCTCTTTCTTTCTTTCTTTCTTTCTTCTTTCTTTCTTTCTTTCTTTCTTTCTTTCTTTCTTTCTTTCTTTCTTTCTTTCTTTCTTTCTTCCCTCCCTCCCTCCCTCCCCTTCCTTCCTTCCTTCCTCTCTTTTTTGAGAGAGAATGAGAGAGAGCACAAGATGGGATGGGCAGTGGGAGAGGGAGAGAAATTTAGGCAGGCTCCATGCCTGTGCAGAACCTGACGTGGGGCTCGATCTCACGACCCTGAGATCATGACCTGAAATCAAGAGTTGGATGCTTAACTGACTGAGCCCCCCAGGCACCCCTAGATATGTTTTATAACATAAATAATATATTAGTGCAATTGTATGCATTGATAGTTATAAGTAAATATACAGAGGTGCCTGGGAGGCTCAGCCCATTGAGCAACTGACTGGATTTTGGCTGAGGTCCTGAAATCATGGTTCATGAGATAGAGCCCATGTCAGGCTCTGTGCTGACAGTGCAGAGCGTGCTTGAGATTCTCTCTCTCTCTCTCTGCATCTCCACTGCTCATTTTCTCTCTCAAAATAAACAAACATAAAAAAAGTATACAGATTGTTGAGATACGTGATCAAAAGATTTTTACTACAGAGGAGTCTGAATAGACTAGTTCTGTAGCCTGGGACTAGGAGACAGTTGATATTGCTCAAGGCTTTGTATTAGTTTGATACGACTGCAATAGCAAATTGCCACAAACTGGTAGTTTAATTTTTTTAACCATTTTAATTTTATTTAATGTTTATTTTTTATTTTTGAGAGGTAGAGCACAAGTGGGGGAGGGGCAGAGACAGAGAGAGGGAAACACAGAATCCAAAGCAGGCTCCAGGCTCTGAGCTGTCAGTCAGCACAGAGCCCAAGGCAGGGCTCGAACTCATGGACTGTGAGACTGTGACCTGAGCTGAAGCTGGACACACAACCGACTGAACCACCCAGGCACCCCTAATTTTTCTTTACTGTTATTTTAATTTTTAATGTTATTTTAAATTTTAATTAATAAGATTATTAAAATTTTAATTAATAAAAATTAATTTTTATTAATTAAAATTTTAAATTTGAAAAATTATAATGTTATCTTATTTTTGAGTGAGAGAGAGAAAGAGAAAGAGAGAGAGCTAGAGAGAACAAGCAGGGGAGGGACAGAGAGACAGGGAGACTCAGCATCTGAAGCAGGCTCCAGGCCCCCAGCTGCCAGCACAGAGCCTGATGTGGGGCTCAAACCCACGAACCATGAGATCATGACCTGAGCCAAAGTCCAATGCTTAACCGACTGAGCCACCAGGCGTCCCATTGGTGGTTTAAAATAACAGGAATGTATTATCTCACAGTTCTGAAGGCCAGAAGTCTGAAATCAGGGTGTCAGCAGGGCGGGGCTCCCTCCGCAGGCTCTAGGGGAGGCTTTTTCCTGGCCCCTTTCACTTCTCGTGGCTCCAGGCGCTCCTTAGTCTGTGGCTACAGAACGCCCTCTCATCTCTGCCTCCACCTTCATGTGGCATTCTCCCTTTCTCCCCCACTCTCTTCTCTTCTGCCTCTTATCAGGAAGGTCATTGGATTTAGCCCCCCCCCCCACCCCGATCATCCAGAAAGATCTTGAGATCTCATGTATACAAGACCCTTTTTTGCAAGTAAGGTCACATACACAGGCTACGGGGATAAGAGCGTATCTTTTAGGGGGCACCATTCACCCTCTACAGGCCTGTCCTAGCAGAAGGAATGGGGAGGAGAGGATGGACTCGAGAGTCCTTAGGTTGGACATGTTTTGTTTTTGTTCTTGAGGCACATATAAAGGTAGACTCGATAGGGTTTGGTGACAGATTAGATGCAGGACATTTGGGACCGGATAATCTCAAGAATAATGGTTAGGTTTCCAACTTGGCTGATGGGAAGATGCTTCCTACCTGGGACATTCTTTTCCCAGGTAGGAAGAGGAAGGACAGGCATTCAAAGGCAGAGCACTGCATAAGTCAGTTTTGCTCTGGTTTCTGACCACATGTCATGTCCTCAGAGAGGTCTCCCCTATCCAGGCTACCTAAATTCTTTCTCTCTGTTGTTCAGCCTGTGTATCAGTTAGGATTAGATTTGGCTGGGAGTAACAGAAACCCCCCAAATAGCAGTTGGCTTAACCCATCGGAATTTTCCTTTTCTCTCGGGTTCTAGAAATCTAGGGACAGTCTGTAGGGGGCTGATGTGGGGCACCTTGGTGACAGGGGTGCAAGCTCGTTTTATTTTATTTTTGTTGCTTTGTTTTGTGGGACTGCCATTCCCAAGGTTATCTCATAATCCAAAATGTTCCTGGTTCTCTAGCCAGTCTGTCTGTATTTCATCCAGTAGGAAGGAAGAATGACAAGAGGAAAGGCTGCATAATCCCTGTGTCCTAAGGGAGGCTTCAGGAAGCTAGCATGGGATGCCCTCACTTTCATCTCTTTGGCCAAAACTCACTCCCCTGGCCACGTCTCGTTGCACGGTAGATGGAGTCTTTCTTCTGGAGGGAGCTGGAGGTGGGGTCTGGATTCTGCTAAAAATCGGAGCATTTCTTAGTTAGAACACTTGATCTTAGCAAAAGGCTGAGAAGCGATTCTTCCTTTGTTAGAACAAAGGGGAAATGGAAATTGTAAGATATGTCACCTACATTCTGCTTTATTTTTCCTCCTAGCCCCTGAGCTGATGTATATTTAATTTGTGACTTGTTTACTGTCTGTCCCTCCCCACCTGAATGTGTGGGCAGAGACTCTGTCATGCTCACCTGCCCATGTCCAGTGATTAGGAAGTACAAGCAGACTAGGTGCTTCACAAATGTTCGTTGAATGAGTAAATGACAACCTGGGGAATTGAGAAAAGAGAGTAAGTTTAAGAAGAAAGGACTGTGATGTGAGACATACCAACTTTCAGGCGCCTGTGGGGTCTTGGAGCTGATGTTCATGGGCAGTTGGAACATGGGTCTGGGGTTCAGGAGAGAAATGGGGGCTGGGCTTGTGACACGTGGGATTCTTTGGAGGGGGGTGGCTGGGTGGCTCGGTGGTTGGGAGTCTGACTCTTGATTTTGGGTCAGGTCATGATATCATGGTTCACTTTGATTGGGATTCTTTCCCTCCCCCTCTCTCTCTGCCCCTCCTTCCCCAAATAAATAAATAAACGTTAAAAAAAAGAAATTTATAAAAAAATACAAACAGCGATTCTTTGGGTAAGGCACAGTGGGATGGACCCACAGAAGATGGCACACTCAGTCAGCCCAGCTGAATCTACCAAGCCAGATGCCCACCCCCCCACCCTCAGCCCCCTGGGAAGGGTAACTGCTTCCATACCTCCCTTCTAGCCCCTCCGGTCAGGCGAATCTGCTCACCGTGTGGTCTGAGGATGCCCTTTTTAAGAGAGGGCTCTGCAGAGCCAGAGTCCATGTGCCGCACTTTCCAAATATAACCAAGCATGACTCAGTACCCCAGGGGAGAAGCTCCCTAATACAGGTTTTTGGATCGCTCTGTGACTGAGCCATCACCGGGCCTGTACAGAATAAGTGAAATAAGTGAAGTAAGGACTCTATGATAAAATGAATATTTCACCTTGTTAGAACAGCAGGGTGGTCTTGAGCCAGACTGTCTGGGAAGTCACTTAACCTCCCTGCGACTCAATAGTCTTATCTATAAAATGGCGATATAAGTAGCATGTTTCTCATTAGTTTGTTCTTAGGGTCAAAGAAGCGAATCTAAGTAAAGAATTCAGAACAATACCCGGTCCACAGTAAGTTCGACCTGAAAACTAGCTATCATTATAATGCCCAAGGTAGTTCACTTAAAAAGCAGCCCTTATTTTTCTTTCCCTGACTTAAAACATCTTTTCCTTTGGGAAATTATGGTGATAGGATATGGAAATTGTAACTAAAAAATTATCTTTTCTTAGCAAAGTGAAAAGACAGTTCCTAGTTTTTATTTATACGTGTGCTTAATTTGCTGGCCTCTGAAGTCCCACAGCCTAGGAACCTGCCTAGGTGTCGACGTGGACTCTCCTACGTGAACGTTTCCTCCTATGTTTTGGAGTTAATTCTTTAAAAAAATTTTTTTTTTAATGTTTATTTTATTTTTGAGAGACAGAGAGACAGAGCTTGTGCAGGGAAAGGGCAGAGAGAGAAGGAGACATAGAATCCAAAGCAGGCTGCAGGCTCTGAGCTGTCAGCACAGAGCCCGAAGCAGGGCTCTGACCCATGAATGTTGAGATCATGACCTGAGCTGAAGTTGGCTACTTGACCGACTGAGCCCCCCAGGCTCCCCAGGTGTTAATTTTAACAGGCCAGGATTAAAGATTTTTTGTCGGCCCTGTGATGGTGGCTGTGTGTGGGCGTTGGAGAGAACTATCCCAGGAAACTTGGGGGTAATCAGCAAGGTGACTTTTGAGATTGCTCTGTTCCAATGAGATATGAGCTTCCATAGGGAAGGGAACTGGCCTGAACTAAGGAGCCGGGCAGAAGACAGGCGGGCCTCAGCAGTCTGGATAACCCTTCCAGGCCATCATTCTTTTGCATAGGAGGCTTACCGGGTTCAGAGGCAATGGAATGATGGTGGGATGTCCAACAAGCCACAGGGCCAGATTGGGCCTTCCTCACTCCCTTGAGGGACTGCCATCCTCCACAGGGAAGTAGTGACCTTCTTGGGACAGAGGCTGAGAGAGGCATCTCTGGGCATCAGATCCTTTCTGAGCCAGGTAAACAGGTCATGGCTGAGCAAGGGGCGGCCGCACGGAGACCTTTATGATCCTAAAAGAGGTGGGACTTGGGTGAAGCAAGAGAGGTGCATTCGTGTGCAAGATTTAAATCTTGTATTCAAATCTTGCACCTGAGGCACCTCTCTGGCCTCATCTTAACCCCAGCCCTAACACCTGAGGCCTTGTGTCTGTAAATTCCAGTGATCAGGGGCTGAAAACTTAAAGGCCTACGGGGGCAGACATTAGTGTGTATCAGTGAAGTGAGCAGACTGGGTGGGGCCCGGGGCCAGCTGCAGTACCCCTGCACTGTCTGAAGGGGGCAGTGGCTGCTCAGTTCTAACTGAGCTTGCCACGTGATAACCTGGGCCTGTGTGACCAGACCTTAGATGTGGGGAATCTGGATTTATTTTATTTTACTGTACTTTATTTTTTAAGTTTATTTATTTTGAGAGAGAGAGAGAGCACACAAATGGGAGAGCGAATCCCAAGCAGGCCAGTGCAGAACCCAATGTGAGGCTCCAACCCACAAACTGAGAGATCACGACTTGAGCCAAAGTCAAGAGCCAGACGCTTACCCTGAGCTACCGAGGTGCCCCGGGAACCTGGGTTTTAAAGCGAAACTCCTGACTTTCAAGCGCTTCCTCATATTTATAAAATATTAGGCGAGTCAAATAAGATACGTTGTAGGCCATATTTTAGCCTGGTGTTTGCCAACTTATAACCTCTGTTCCCATGCTGTCAGAAGGCAGAACTTTGGACCAATGAGAGAGGCAGGGAGACAGGCTAAGAATGCGATTCTCCATCCCCGGCCACTCCAGGGGCTGAGCGAGGGTGCTTCTTCACCAGAAGCCTTCCCACAAAGGAGCACAAGTGTCTGCAGAATTGATGAGAAAGTCACTGTGACCTTTCGTCCCCATGTGCTCCCCAGCCGCAGGGCCGCTAGGACCCTGGTGGGACTGCCCTCAGCACTGTCCAAAAGAGACTGCAAAAACCAGTACCGATGGGTTCCTTTCAGAAATTTCTTCCGGATGTTCTCATGGAAAGTCAGTGCTTTTCACTTCAGCAGTCCCTCAGACTCAGCTGGGTAACTCCTCTAAAAGCTGGTGTTTGGCCACCACTCCAGGTCAATTCAGCCATCACCTGGGGTCAGGCCTGGGCATCAGCACTTGTGAAAGTCCTCGGGGTGACTCTTGTGCAGTCGGGTTGAAAACCGCAGACATAACTAATAGAATGTTGGGTCAGGATTCCACCAGGTGCTTCTTCTCAGAATGCGCTTTGCATGACAGTGGTCCCCCTGGCCCCACCCAGGAGTCCCACATGTTACAGTGGTGTGCATGCTAGCCTTAATAATTCTTTTTTCTCTTTCACTGTCTCTGAGACCTTAAATGCGCTCTGTAAAATCCACAACCCTCATGGACTGATTAAATGTGGGGATAATGATATTTGCCCTTCTATTTGCCTCACCAGCATGTTATCAGGAGAAATGAGGCAATAAATGAAAAAATAAATGCTCTGTAAACCGTCAATATTATGCAAACACTGCTGTTAGAAGTGTGCTCCCAGGTGCTGGGGTACCGCTTCGATCCACTGGCGAGAATTTCTGGAGTAACATTCCTAGGGCCCTGGGTCCGCTGAGAACTGTCACATTGTGACTTAGCTGTTGCCTGCCTTCTCTTACTGGCGTGCATTTTGTGGGCGGTGGCCTAGCATGGCCTGACTACCACCTCCTGCCCCAACTCCTCCAGGAGGGAGCACAGTAAATGAACAGAGACACCCAGGGGACTTCGGCCAGAGGGGAGGGCCATCTGGAGGGTGAGGGGAGATGCGTGGAACTAGATTTCCAATGGTCAGGTCCTTGTTGCTCTTCCTCGGAGTTCAGAGAGTAATCAGCAAGGGGCTTCGCTGGGGTCCAGCAGCTCTATGGCAGCAAAAGAAAGTGGGATAATAAAGAAGTGCATGAGATGATGCCTGGCATGATAGAGGGCACAGGCCCAGCTCTGAGCCTGGGAGCGGTCGTAGCGGTGTAACATGGCCTCTGGTCTCGAAGCTATCTGATGGGGGCCGATAAGACCAGTCCCCCCCAGAAGACAGTATCAGGCAGACTATTATGAGTGAGTGTTACTTATCCGAGGCCCAGGCTGCATTGAGGTGGGTGGGGGGAGGGGAGAAGGATGGACAGAACCCTGGCTGGGCATCAGAACTGTGTTTAAGTCCCAGCTCCAGCCTCTAGCACAGGCTGACGCTGAACAAGATGGCTCCCTCGGTGCATTGCAGGTTTCCAGTCTGCAAAGAAGAGTCTTGGTCTAGATCTAGATGTACTCTGAGCACAGTCCGAGTTTGCCCTGTGGAAGTGCTGAGGCCTGGGAGATTGGGGTGAGTGGCCATGCTCAGGAGAGGCTTTCATGGGAAGGATGGGAGAGCTGGCCCCTCGGTGAGACGGACACTTGGTCAGCGGGAGGTGAGCAGAGAAGGTGGGGCAGGCAAGGAAATGTGTGCAGGGGCTTAAAAGGAATGGACTCGGCAGGCCAAGGACAGTGGGAGGTGGCCTTGCTGCGGCCCAGGGTGGAGGGAGAGATAAGTGGGGGGTAGTAGAGTCAGATCACAGACGGCCTGAGACACCAGGCAGAGATGCTTCAATTGGCTGGGTCAGGAAGAGGTGGGGGCAGGGGTCATCAAGGGATTTGGGGCAGGGCTATGATGTGATTAGGCTGCTTCTTAGCAGGAATAACGTGGCCTGGACTTCAGAATGACTTGGACAGTAGGAAGCTAAGAACCAGGGAGGGCAGCTGGAAGACTCTTGTGATATTTCTGGCACAGGACAATGAGGTCAAGAGGTTGGAGGAAGCAGTGGGCCAGGCCTAGAAATATTTCTCAGCATATACTGATGGATGTTGGGGCCTGCGTGCGTTCAAGGGGTGGGGAGGAAGGAGTCACCTTGAGAAGCAGTTTCTCAAAGGTCAGGGAAGAGAAAGCACTGGCAGCGTCCCTGCCTGCAAACAGAACGTCTCGGGGTAGCCTGGAACTTTGGGAGACTCAGCCTCTTCCCGGCTCCAGCTCAGCCAAGAGATCACAGATGCAACAGGGCCACGGTGGTGGCAGGGGCCTAAGTGGAGGCATATGTATACTCCTAATGCTCCTGGTCACTGCACTGGGGTCATTTCACCTTTGAGCGCTAGGTGTGGGAGACGGAGCGATTACCAAAGCACAGTTCTTGATCCTCACGGAGCTTCCAGCCTGGAAGTCCCGCGGCACTGCATCGGCAGGCCTCAGATGGCAGTTGAGAACAACCAACTCGTTCTTGTTCTCCCAATTTTACTTTATGGCCGTGTGGGCAGTGTAGGGGTTTGATGAATGCCAGAAAATCTCTGTCCCTGGTTTATAATGCTCCTACCCTGAGGGTGGATCCAGGTTGTGTGGGGTTTGAAGACAGTACGATTTTAGGGGACCTCCTTGGAAAATATTTTGAAATTACACATATAAAGTTGCAAGGCCCTCTCAGGGCCTTCAGTGGGAATTGGAATACAAGTGCAAAGCCCTTATCAGGTTCCCAAACTTGTAATAAGGCTCACCATTTATTAAGTGTGTATTATACAAGCAGGTATTCCACAACCACCATGGGAGGCTGGGGGAGCTTTAGTATCTCCAGGTTATGAATGAGGAAGTTCAGGAAGGTGACTCCACGTCCCAGCCAGAAAGCCAGGAGGTGTGGACTGAGCTCTGGACTGAGGGCTCTGGCTTCAAGGGTCACATCTGAGGTATTCTTCAGTTGGTGACAGCAGCGGTCAGGCCCCTAATGTTCCTAAGGAGGAATGTACTGGACCAGTCATCTCCCTTTGATACCACTGTACCCTCTGTAGGCCTGGCCAGGGTTCCCCAGGATCCAAGTCTGGAATACAGGTTCTGGGACGGGGCTGTGTGCATATCAGAGCACCACATGGTGCAGCCTTGGTCCCAGGAGCATGGCCTATTCAGGCAGAGAGGCTGCGTACAGACAGTAGAAAGGACAGCAAACTGCAGGGCTGCGCCTTGGCTTCGAAAACACACAGACCTAATTCTGGGATCTACAACTTCCTGGTTGTACGAAGTCTGGCAAGATACATGGCGTCGCCGAGCCTCAACCTGATTGGTGACCTGTTCAATCAGGATAGCAACCCCTTCGTTGTGTTTTGAGCTCATGACAGGTCATCTTGTAAGACAGGAAGGCTCCTGCACACAGAGGGCAATGAACCTACGCTTCGGTAGCTATCAAAGCAGGTGCGTAACCACCTGATTCCGCGCCTCCCTTCCTTCGGTGAAGGCTGAACGTTTTTCTAAGGATTCCTCCCAGCCCGGCTAACTTCCTCTGGGGAAGTGAAAAAGGCGGCACCTAGGAGGGGGCGCCCGAGGTACCCCTCGCGACGCCAGCGAGCCAGGGTGCGCAAGAGGAAGAGCACGCCCGGGGGTACGGCCTAGCGGGGGCGTGTGCCCTCCCGAGAGCTCAGGATCCAGCGCCTCCGGGGAGGGCGTTGTGGAGAGTCGTTCTCGGTTTAGCAACACAAATCCGCCAAACGGAGATTAGGCCGGGCGGCCGGGGTGGGGGCGATGCACTGCCGGGAGGACGCAGGTGGGACTCGGCACTCGGCATCTCGGGCCCGCGAGAGCCGGCCGGGGCGGACACCGGGTGCGGGGACCGAGAAGCCTCCGGGCTCTCCCGCTCACGCCGGCACAGGCCCGGCTCGCTTTGAGCGCCCACCTCTGCACCCTCCTTCCGCGGAGCTCCCGGGGCCGAGCCCCAATTTTCCCGGGAAGGGGTCGCCTCCCGCCACGCCGGCAGCGCACTCCCCGGGGCCGCTCTTCGCGCCCGGCTCGGGCGGCGCCTCCTCTCGCGCCCCGCGTCCCTCCGCCGGACCGGGCTCCGCCACGCGCGACCATGCGCGCCCGAGAGAGCCTCCCGCCCCCGCGCCGGCTCCCTACGTGGGGGACGTGCCGGGAGAAGCCGGGCCGTGGGGGATTTCGCGGCGTCGCCGCCCCCTTTCCGGCGCGGGAGGGAGCGGCCGCCGCGCCCCCCCGCCCGGGCCCGGACGCCACCGCGCGGCGCTGCAGAGGCGGGCGGCAGCCAATGGGCGCCGAGGAGGTGGGCCGGCCGGCGGCTGTCACCCTGCCGGGGACGGGAGCGCGGAGCCGGGGAGCGCGCGAGCCACCGCCTCCCGGGTCTTGGGGGAGGAGCCGTGGCTGGAGGAGGAGGAGGAGCCGCCGAGCAGCCGCCCGAGGACCACTGCTCGCCCGAGCTGCGGAGGACCCACGCCGGCCCCACGCCTGCCGCCCCTCGTCCCCGACCGCCAGCATGATCGCCGCGCAGCTCCTGGCCTATTACTTCACCGAGCTGAAGGATGACCAAGTCAAAAAGGTGAGCCCCCGCCCGCGCCGCCGCCCGCCGCCCGGCCCGCGCGGCGCTGCATTCCGGCATCCGCTCGCCACCGCCGCCTCCATCCTCCCGCGCCCAGCCTCCCCCCACGCCGGCGCTGCTTGGACTGCAGGGCGCGGGGAGGCTTCGCCCTTCGATTCTCCCCGGGAGAGAGAGAGAGAGAGAGAGAGAGAGAGAGAGAGAGAGAGAGAGAGAGAGAGAGAGAGAGAGAGAGAGTGTGGTGTGTGTGTGTGTGTGTGTGTGTGTGTGTGTGTGTTGGGGGAAAGACCACCGGCGCTGGGCTGCTTGCTGCAGTGTCCTTGAGATGGGCTGTGGATGTCAGATGGGCCCCCGGGCAGTGAGGGGAGGTGGCGGTGTGGGGACCGGTGGGTCTGTCTGTCCGTGTGGCCTGTTCGGAAGGTTCTGAGCGCCGTGGGCGGCGGAGCGATTACAGAGATGATGGGGAGGTGAGCGCGAGCAGGCGGAGTGCTGGCTGGAGGCCAGGCATCCCATATTCGGGGTTCCCCGCGGACGGCGCCGGGTGCCCCGGAGAAGCCCTCCTCCCGGCTCTACCAGCTGTTGCGGCTGCCCCTTAATCTGAGGACAGGGTGACCCGCCCGGCTTCCTGGAACCGGGAGGGGTTCGGAGGCCACCGGAAACTTTGCTCATAGGCCTCAGGTCCGGAGCGGCATGTCTGAATGGAATTTTTTATTCCTCTACGTGACCGCTCTCTTAAACTGTGATTTCCAGCCAGGCCAGGAAGTTTTATTAAATAAGACACTGGTCTTTTGAGTCGGTTGGAGGCCTTGACGTGTTTGCTTGTGACATGTGTGTACTCGCACATGGAGGCGTCTCCAAACCCCGAGGGGTGGTTGTCTTTGACATCTGTCCAGCATAAAATACTGTCCGCTGGCGGGTCTTAAAGCTGTATGTCTCCCTGATGCCATCGTTGCCATCGTGTTTTAAAGAAACAGTCTAGGCTGTAGGGAAAAGCACCCATGTCATCAGTACTGGCGAGGCCTGGCACAGGCCGCTGGCCCACCCACGCCCAGCATGGGTGACATTATTGCTTGGGGAAGCTGGGATGGACAGGCAAAGTCAACCTGACTTTGGTGTTCAAACCTACAGGTGAGAGGCGGGAGTGTAAGGCCTGGATTTGCTGCCCCACCAGCCACGGGGATGTTCTTTCGTTCCTCTTCCTATCTACCGAGGACAACCCCCTCCTCAGGCACAATAGGAAACAGGCCTGCTGAGGGCAGTGACCTCATCAAGGTCACCCGGTGAGTTAGAGGCAGAACCAGGGCGGGTCTCTCCCTCCCTCCCTCCCCTGGGAACTTGACCGGGGCTCCTCCTGGAAGTCAGCTGAGGGGGAGGTGCTGAGACAAAGGCCCTGGGGATGCTGCCTGGATCCTGGGCCCTGTGCCCAGTGGGGACCAGAGTAGGGTAATTAGGAGACAGGCCTGGGAATCTGCCACCGGCCCTCATAGCTATGAGCACCACTGAGTCTAGAGTTGTCAAACGGTAGGGCTCGTGCTCACTGCTGTGCAGCATGCCGGACCTTGCTTCTGGAGCTGTGCATGCCAACACGTGTGTTTCACAAGTTTTCTTCAGTGGTGGTGCGCATCTTGATGTTCTTCTCGCTTCACAGCGGGATGAGTTCCCTGCCCTCCCCCTGCCCATGGGGGGCTCTGTAGCTCGAGACTGCAGACCACCGGGGTGGGGTCCCAGATGACCCTCATAAATTTCCACCAATCATAGCTGCCCTCCCTCACCTGCGTGGCCTCAGGGGGCTATGCTGGGTTGAGGTTTGGACTGTACTCAGTAAGGATTGTTTTCTTGGGCACTCAGTGTTGAGTGTGGCCCCAGGGCCTTCCACTTGCTCTGGTGACCTGCCTTCAGTTCTGTCTGCCAGGCTCCTGGAGGCGTCTGAGTGTGTGATTTCTGATTGAATTGGTCCTCAAATCCTTCTTGCTCCCAGATTGTGATTCTGACCTTCCCTCCCTGCCCTCTTCTGGCCACAGATCATTGCTGGAGGAGGGTGTTGAGGCAGATGCTCCCACCAGATAATATTATTGGCCGAGGAGAGTCTTAAGAACAAGATGGCCTTCTCGCACCCCACCTAGGACCTCTTACACGGCTTTCTATGGGTGTGTGAGTGTGTGTGTGTGTGTTCTTTTTTTTAAGTTTATTTATTTTGAGAGAGGGAGATGGAGAGAGAGGGAGAGAGAGAAACCCAAGCAGGCTCCACACTATCAGCCCAGAGCCCTATGTGGGGCTTGAACTGAGGAACTGTTGAGATCATGACCTAACAAAACCAAGAGTTGGACACTTAACCAAGCCAGCCAGGTGCTGTGTGTGTGTGTGTATGTACATGTGTATATGTGTGTATTCTTGCCAGGAGATCACCTTGGCCTGCCTGACGGGCTGTGCCACCATCCATGGGTGTGGTCCCCAGCAAGCTTCCTGGGCCTCCTGACAGCTGGTGGACACTTGTTCCAGTGGCCTAGTCAGCCTTCCCTGCCCCACCCGTGCACATGCTGGGGGATTCATCTCCTCTCCCAGGACTCAAGACTTGTTAGAGAGCAGCCCTTCCTACCCACCGCTTACTATGAAAAGGCTGGGTGGGGGCGCAGGACTCCACGCCCTGTACGTCTTGCCCAACCTGGGCCCTACCTGTGACCCAATGGGGACCCGTTGAAGGTAACCCCCCACCTGCCTAACCTGCCAGCGTGGGTTGCCATGATGATTCAGCCCTTCTGCCCTAGGCAGCCTCTGGAGACAGGCCTGGCATCCCTTACTATCCTTCATTTATTTTCTTGCCTTCTGGCTTGAGGGTAAAAGGAAGGAAGATGGGGATGGTGCCAGGGAAGGTTTTTTTCAGGATTGCTCAGGATACAGAAGTGATCCTGAGGAGGGGTATCATTTCTTTCTTCATTGCCTAGGAGACATGTCACTAATTCAGTCTCATAAATACATCCTGGGTTGAAACAAGCTGAGTGCCTGGCTTCTGGCTGTGGAGCCCCACTTACCAGACTGTATCTGCATGATGCTGAGTAATGGGATGCTGGGAAAAGTGTGTCCTGGCATTGGGCTGAAATAAGTACAAGACCTGTACTTGCCTTTTACTCTTCTATGCTGTTAGGAGGAAAGGAGGCATGTGTGTGCTTGTGAAAGAGTCCATTCATCAGAATCCCGGACATCTGCTAGTTCTTCAGCCAGAGTCTGGGTCCTTTGACCTCCAAGCAACTTTTAACATGCCTGTCATCTTGCCCGCTTTTCCCATTTGGCTTAGCCCTTAGCAGCCTGGAGGAGAGTGAAGGTTTGCATAGTGGCTTGTTTGGGAGAGGAAGATGAGTCCTGTAAGGTGCGATCATGGCCTTTTTTTTTTTTTTTAAATGTTTTATTTATTTCTAGGAGAGAGAGAGACAGCGCGAGCAGGGGAGGGTCAGAGAGAGAGGGAGACACAGAACCCGAAACAGGCTCCAGGCTCTGAGCTGGCAGTCAGCACAGAGCCCGACGCGGGGCTCGAACCCACGAACCGCGAGATCATGACCTAAGCGAAAGTCGGACGCTTAACCGACTAAGCCACCCAGGCGCCCCATGATCATGGCCTTTTAAGAAGGACTAGCTTCTGGGGCACGTGGCTGGCTTGGTCAGTAGAGCATGCGAGTCTTGATCTTGGGGTTGTGAGTTTGAGTCCCACATTGGGTGTAGAGATTACTTAAAATCTTAAAAAAAAAAAAAAAAAAAAAAAAAGAAGGACTAGCTTCCTTTACTCCAAGGTTGTTAGAATGGTAAGCAAACACCGGGGGGTTTTCTCTGAGTGGGATCCCCATGACCCTAAGTAATCTCCTTTGTCTAACAAATCTCTATCTGTCCAAATCTCAATTTGTCCAACAGCCAAACCCAGGAGTGCTTGGCCCAGGAAGGTGGGGGAGAGTATGCTTAGCAGTTAAAAAGGCTACCCACGGTTTAATTTCTCAGCGCATGTGCCCCAGCTACAAAAGCGAACATTAAACAAAATGCCCTTTCCTTATTGCTCAGGGGTGAGAGAGAGGAGAGTTAGAAAAGCATGAAAAATACCTGAGACGCCTTTGGACCTGGTGTTACACAGATGTCCGGCAAGAGTCCCATCTTTGGTGCGTCTGTATCTCATAATCCTTGTTCCTTCCACATGGAGTGTTCTCTGGAGTTCTCCCCCACCCCTCCCCGAGAGAAGCCCCAACACTTCATTTGGTTTGATAATTTGGGACTGTCGTGAGGGAATAAACTGGGAAAGCGGGTGGGTACGAGGGACTTTCACATCTGGCCGTGCTGCACTGTCTTCCCACGCTCCTGCTGTGTTCTCGAAACGGCATGGGCTGCTCTCTCCTAAAAAGACTGATTTGGTGCCGTCTCCACGTGTGTGTGCAGTCAGGGATCCCTGCTTCATAGCATCGGCCGCTGGAGTCCGTTCCCAGAAGGTCCCGGATGCCCCTGAGGGTCCAGAGAGGCAACCGGACACCTCAGAGTCCAGTAAGCAGTCGTGGCCAGACTGCTGGCACCTGCTTATTGATTGGAGGACCCTTGGAACCAAGTTGGATCATGGGAACTCGATGGTTTCTTTGGAAAATGTTCAAGTCCTTTATTATGTGCAGAGGGCCGTCCTAGGCTAGAGTGACAACATTAACCCCGGCAGAAATGGCCCCTCTTCTCCTGGAAAGTAAATAATGATTTGCTGTCTTAACGATAAGTGTGAAGCACAGAATGCTGGGAGAGCGCATAGGAGCCAGTGATCAGATCATGGGTGGGAAATCACCAGCTCAGGAAGATGGCTTGAAGCCAGGCTGTAGATGTACAAATGGGAATATTATACTTAGAAACTGTGTGAGGGAGAGTCAAACGGGTAGTTCTCAAACTGTAGGTTTGCTTTCTCTCTTTTTAATGGTTCGTTATCTCTGAGTATTCTAGAACACTTTATGGCTGTCATATCAGATATCAGTTGTGTGTGTGTGTGTGTCATCTATCTATCTATCTATCATCTATCTATCTATCTATCTATCTATCTATCTGACAACACACACAAGTATACTAACATGCTTGTGTGTGTGTGTGTATGCTTTCATTTGATTTTTCAAAACCTCTCTCTGGACAACAAGTATTACTATCCCTGAGTGTTCCAGAGTAGCGCCTCCCTCTGCATCTCCCCTGGGCAGGCCTTTGTGCTAGTGACCCAAGGCAGGGATTTTATTCCTCATTTAGAAACAGGGACTGGAGGTCCAGTGGAGAGAGACCTGACTTTCTCAAAGTCTTAAGGAAATCTGGAATGGAGTCCAGAGGGCTATTTTTAAAATAATCATTCATTCATGCATTCATTCGTTTGTTTCCAGAGGGCTGTGTTTACTTCCTCTACGTCTTTCCTTTAGGAAAAAAACCCCATCTTGGTTAATTTTTTTCCCATCTTTGTTGATTTTAATGAATTAACTTGGAATCTGTATTTTAATTCTCTCCCCCACAAGTCAACATGTGTGAGTCAGATCTTATGAAGTATTTGAGATATATAAAAATGTTGAGATTAACGTAACTAACACCTGTGTACCTGCCACTCAGCTTGAGAAGTAACTGACACGGTGACATTAGAGATGGAGCTGAAACCCCTGTGTCTCCATCTTCCGTCCCCTCCATTTCTCCTTCCAGAGAGTGCCTCTGTTCTGATCTTGAGGTTTATCATTTCCATCCGTGTTTTTATACTTTATTATATATCATGTAGCTATAAACAGAATATAGTGTTACTTTATGTGGTTTTAAGATGTTGTAAATGTTATACTGTGTGTCCTTTTGCAACTTGCCTTTTCTAGCTCAACGTTCTGCACTTGGGAGGGATTTTTCTGTGTTGCCCCGTACACCTGTTTCATCGATTGAAACTGCTGCACGCCCATACATTGTGTGCACACACCCCAATTCATAATTTAATCTCTTCCTTTGATGGGTATTTGGGTTTCTGATGTTTCACGTTACAAAGTGCCGCGGTGACTCCTCCTGCACGGCTCCGTCAGTGCACATGCGCGGTCTCTAGGTTCCGGGCTGGGTGTCTGGGACCGAATTGCTGCGCGGAGGAGTGTGTGCGTCTTCCCACTTTCAAGATTTTGTCACATCGCCCTCCCGGGTGGTCCTGCCACTGTGACTCCCATCAGAAGTTTCCGCAGGTTCCTACTGTTGCACACTAACCCCTCCCCCCGTCCCAGTCAAACCTGTAACATTTTTAGTAGAGTGTTTCCTTTTTTAAAGAGTCGGTTTCTTCCCAGTCATTTATTGCCATTCAGGTTACAGCCCTCGAGCGGAGTTTAAAATGAGCCGTTTCCTAGTTTACCTTATCAGGCAGAGCCTTTGTTGTGGAGTGTCTCGGAGTGAAATTGACAGCTCTGGCTGGGGGGGCTGGGGGGACGGGGGCAGCCGTGCTGACGGCTGCACGGCCGGAGGAGGGCAGGACCGGGGGCAGGGAGAGGCGGTGAGGGCTCCCCGTGGCCCCTCGCGTAGCGTTCCGGTGTGGGAGACCGTTGAACTTTTCCGGGGGAGTTACAAATGCAAGTGCGCTGCCCGCACACCCTCTGTCTTCCTGGTGGATCCGGCCGAGGCGGGGCTGGCTTATCATCCCCTAGAGGCGCCGGCTCTGCTGGAGAATGCCGGGCCTGCAGCCTCTCTCAGTCTTCCGTAAAAGGAGAGGGTGGCAGTGCCCCGCGGCAGGAAAGCCAACACGCGCAGGGTGCAGCCCAGCCCTTTGCAAACAGCCGCTGGTCCCGGCTCCAAGGCAATGTCGCGAAAATGTCGGATCGCGTGTTCCTCTGATTCCCGGGCCGGTCACCGGCCGCAGACGTTGAGACCCGCAGGGGACCTTAGAGGCAATTGAATGCCTACCAGGGGCCTGTCTTCTTCCTAACACAGGTCTAATTTAATCATCGGTGACAGTACTAATGGAAGCCGACACGGAGTGCCCTCCATGCTTCCTGCCGGGTCGTGTGCTAAAGGCATTAGTCCCCACAACGCCCCTGTGAGGGGGGTGCCATTCATGGTCTCCACTTTTGCTGAAGTGAGAGGCTCAGATAGTGAACAGAAGCGCCAGCAAGCAGACCCATCCAGCCTGATGGCAGAGCCCCGTTATTTTTAAAATTGAGATATAATTCACATACTGCCACCCACCTTGCTTTAAAGTGTACAGTGTGGTCTTGAGCACATTCACAAGACCATGACCACCATCTAATTCCAGAACATTCTCATCACCCCTGAAAGAAACCCCCCCGTACCCATTAAGCAGTCACTCCCCAACCCCTGGCATCTACTAATCTTTCTTTCTTTCTTTCTTTTTTTAATGGATTTACTTCTTCTGGACATTTCACATAAATGAAACCATCCAATATGTGGACTTGTGTCTGGGTTCTTTCACTGAGCAGTATGTTTTCAAGGCTTATCCATGCGGTAGCATGTATCATTATTTTCTGGCTGACTATGTAGTTGTATCAGTATACCGCAGTATGTTTATACAGTTGTCAGTCGATGGACATTTGAGTGACTTCCACTTTGGAATAATGTTGCTGTAAACATTTGTGTACATGTTTTCCCTGTGTGGACGTAGGCTTTCATTTCTCTCGGGCGTATGCCTCGGAGCGGCCTTGCTGGGAGAGCCCCTGACTTTGTCCACCTTGAGAAAGGTATTGTCTCCATTTAGAAATGAGGAAACCAAGGGGCACCTGGGGCGGTTAAGCGGTTAAGAGTCAGACTTCCGGCTCAGGTCGTGATCTCACAGTTTGTGAGTTCAAGCCCCGCATCAGGTTTTCTGCTGTCAGCACAGAACCCGCTTCAGATCCTCTGTCCCCCCTCTCTTGACCTCTCCCCCACCTGTGTTTTTTTTCTCTCTGTCTTTCAAAAATAAACATAAGAAAAATTTATTAAAAAAACAATTAGAAATGAAGAAACCAAGACCCCAAGAGGTGAAATGACTTGCTAAAAACCACACGGTTCATTAGTAGCAAGGCCAAGGAACACCGCTAGGTCCCCTGACTCAGAAACCCATGTCCTTCCCCCCGTACCACACCCAACACTCACATTTTGGAGTTTAGGGAAACAGATCCAAGGAGGTAGAGCGATGCGGCGGAGCTGGGTACAGCCTCCCCAGACTCCTATCTCTCCTTCCCCATCCCGCCCAGCCCCAGCATGCTGGCTTTGCTTCTCCCCTTCTTCCCTCCCTGCCTTCCCCTGCTGAGTGTGGACTGCTTCCCTCTGCTTGGGAAGGAAATTGGCCCTTTTAACAAAGTCATTTACAGTGAAATGTTAGGGATTTCCCTGCCTTTCAAATTCCTTCCTGTGCCCTTTCTATTTATCTTCCTCCCCCGTCCTTGTTTGCATTTACAAGAGGACCCCCTCCTGCTCCCGTAATGTGCGCTCCTAAAGGTTGTTCTCTCCCAGCCTCTGCCTGGCCACAGTGAGCAGCCTGCTTCCTAGACTGGGGTTTGCTTTCAGCCACGTGAATCAATCTGGCCTCATTTCTCTGTTGTCTCCTGGTGCCTTCTGGGTGGGTGGGGTGAGCAGAGTAGGAGACCCAGGCCGCCGCTCTGATAAAGGCACCACCTCGCCTTTGCAAAGTCCTATTTACAGCATACCTTCACACGCTTGATTTAGTTGAGCCCTTCCAGCCAGCTTGGGTGTAGGCATTTCTTCCTGCATCTTACACATGGGACCCGAGGACCTCAGGAAGTGGGGTTGATGTGATCTTGGTGGCTAGAAAGCAGGAAGACCAGGATAGGGACACAAGTCTGGCTGACACTGGTGGGCAGACCATGTCACACATGCGTGGACAGTACTGTGGTCCAGGCTGTGCACTTCCAAGCAGTCCATTGCAGTAGCCCCCTGTAGAAACCATCGCCCAAGGCCCCCATAACAGGAATGCTGGAGCTGTGCCGCCCAGAACAGTAGTCACCAACCGTGCGTGGCTACTGGGCCCTTGATATACGGGGAGTCTGATTTGAGATGGGTGATTAAATGTAAGACACAAGAGTTCAAAGACTTTGTGTACAAGAAGATATATAAAATAGCTCATTAATAATTTTAAAAACATTGTTTACCTGTGGGAATATTTTGGATATAGGGGTTAAATAAAATGTTATTAAAATTTATTTCACCTGTTTTCTTTTTAATGTGGCTACTAGAAAGTTTAAAATTACATATATGGTTTGCATTGTATTTCTGTTGGACAGCGCTCTGTTAGACAGTGAGTTTTATGGCTAAAGTCTGGACAGAGGCACTCTGCATTTAAAGCAGTGGGTTCTCCTAGGTCCTCGGGCCTCAGTGTCCTCATCTGTAAGACTAGGAGGCTAGAATCCATTATCTTTACAGATTTTCCTAGCTTGAGCAGTGCTGTGGTAGCCATCAAGCCTGTCTGGGCCTCAGTTTCCTTATTTGTCAGGCGCCGTAAATGATTCCTGCCTTGCTCTCTGCCTGTTGAACCACTTCGAGAATGGATGCAGAAGCACTTGGAAAGTGTGGAGAACTGCACAGATGCCAGGTGTGGTCACTGTTGGTCACAGAACACACGTATGGGCACCTCGGGAGGCATGGTTGGGGGGGGTGGGCAGCGGGGGCCCTGAGCCGGGGCCAGGACCCAGGTTTGCCACCAGGGGGTTCAGCAAAAGCTGTGTTCCGAGTGATCCCCGGTGCCGTGGGGCTCCTATGCCTGCCGGTAAGGAGGGCAAGAGGGCAGTTTTCATTATTGCTGTTTTTTTCTGATGGAAAAACACAGAGGTGGAAGTGACTTGCCCAAGGTGATAAGGAGGGTCAGAGTAGCTGGAGGATGCCATGACCTTGCGATTTCCGGCCGGGTCTGCACACACCTCTGCAGTGCCTTGAACCCCGTGGCATGAGGGTTTGGTCGTCTTGTAGTGAAAGCAAAGCTGCCTGCACTTGGGATACTCCCTTCTCTCTGGGCTGGAGGTACCTGGGACTGTGAGTTCGGGAGGCTGGACCCAGCCCAAGCCATCGACCAGGAGGCTGAGAATTAAGCCTGTTGTTCTGGCCCTGCCACATTCCAGGGCTGTTCTGTTCCCCTTGAAGCCACTGGGTCCCTCCTTTATTTTTAGCCAGTTCAGTGTGACAGCTTTGTTCTCATCCTGGGCCAGAGCTTGGGCTCTCTCACCAGCCAGGAAGCGCCTGTTATTGGGGGCTAATGGGTACCAAGGTCACCAGGAAGACCTTGGGCATGACCTCACGGCCTTCCATGGTTCTTCCAGCAAGAGGATTCTGGGGATGGGGGAGGAGTATCAAGTTTGGAATCTTGAGCTGAAGCTGAGCTGCTTGCTGGATGCTTGGGGTCTCTCATTTGACATCGTGGTCGCGGACTCCTCCTACGTAAGAGGAGGTCTGCACTCCCTCCTGCAGATGGGCAGATTGCGTCAGGGGAGGCTGAAGTGCCCAGCACGGGCCCTGTCCGTATGTAACATCGCAGTTTCCCAAGCCTCAGTTTCCTCCTCAAGAATGGGGATCCCATTTTCCTCCTGACTTGTTGTGACTAAACGGAAGTGGTGTGTGAATAATCCATGGTGTCCAGCCCACACGCGGCTGAAAGGGAACCGGCAATTCTGAGGCATAAATAAGATGGTAGATAAGGATGAGGAACCCCTATTGGGGGCCCTGGGCGCCTGAGGGAATGAACCTTGAAAAAGAGCCCAGGGAAAGTGTTTTAACATACCGAAGGGGCCCTGTTTGCTTTGGGGTCCTGTTTGCTTTGGTGATGTTTGCACAGGCATCTGTCACTGGGGAGCTTCTAAAGTGGAATTTATTTTCCTTTGCTGACTCTCAGGTATTTAGAAGTCTCTGGGAGGCTTGACTAGTGAGTGAGAATATCAGTTATCTGCAGGCTCTGTGTCCTTCTGGGCCGCAGCCTTGAGATGCAGGTGCTTTGGGGAGGGGGTTGAGGACTGGAGAATGCCTGGAACGCGGCATCTCTTGGCCCCGCGGGGTCCCCAGGAGCCTGAAGTGCGGGAGAAGGGCCGGGTCCTTCAGGGGAGAGGAGTCTCGGGCCTTATCTGGCCCAGCAAACCCTTCTGAGACCTCCCCAGCTAGGCGTCACCCGAGGCCTTCCCGCCAGGCAGAGTGGGCACCCAGCCCAGAGGAGATACCCAGAGGGCTGCGCAGAGGACGCAAAGGGCCTGGAAGGCATGGCCCCCGGGCCCCGGGCCCCTGCAGTCTAGCCGGAGACACAGACGGTGCGCCCTGGAAGCCGCTCCCAAGGCCATGTGTCCACCGGGGCAGAGTGATTCCTACGTGGCGGACACGATGGCCCAGGGCGTGTTGAGCAGCTGGTGCGGCTGGTGTTGGGGGCGGCAGATCGTGGCGTACCCCTCGGAGACGGTGAGTCTGTAGGTGGACTTTGGGAGAAAGAAGGAGCGAGGCGTGGAGAGGCCCTTTACAGGCTGGACAAGCAGAGTGGACGGTGGGTGTGTGAGGGAAGGGCCTTGGCGCCAGAGAAGAGAGGAGGGAGCACTGCCTGAGGGAAGGCAGGCCTGCGCTGGGATAGGTGCTTCCCGTGGGGAACTCGGAGGGTAGACACGTCTCCTCCTGCGGCCGGAGGAGCTGAGCAGGAGCTGCCTCCCCGGCTGCCTGGAGCAGGACAGACACGCAGGTCCCCCGGGCCGCCCCCCCCGCAGCGGTGATGTGGGGCTGGGCACCGAGGGGCCGGGACCCCGCCGAGGGGTTAGGCTGGCCCATGGCATCGCAGGGCTCACTGTGGTCTAGAACTTCCAGGGATTTTGTGAAGGCGGACGAGAGCAGGCCGGACAGCTTGGGGCTGGGGGAGAGTGGACGACGAGGGCCGTGCTCTCTGCAAGGCAAGGGAGCCGCTGCGCTTCTGGGGGGGATGGAGCTGTGGCATTAATGCCACCCACCTTCCCACGTCTCCCTGGGGGAAGACCCTGGCTGGGGTTCTCGCTGGGCCGAGCAAGAGAGCTTATAGAGGAAGAAGCACGGGACCAGGAACCAGGGAACTTGGTATCCACCCCTGTTCTCTTGCTGACCAGTGTCATCTTGGCCATTTGAGGAGACTCTTTGGCCTCTGATTTTTCCTTAGGGTATTGGAAGTGATGGTACCTGTCCTGCTTCTCTGGACAAGATGGTTTGAGGACCAATATGTGAAAGTGCTATGCAAAGTAGAGAGGCAGGCCTTGGGGCGCCTGGGTGGCACAGTCGGTTAAGTGTCTGATTTCAGCTCAGGTCATGATCTCACGGCTTGTGGGTTCAGGCCCTGCGTCGGGCTCAGTGCTGACAGCTCAGAGCCGGGAGCCTGCTTCAGATTCTGTTTCCTTCTCTCTCTGCCCCTCCCCCGCACATGCTCTATTTCTTTCTGTCTCCATAATAAATAAACATAAAAAAAAATAAAGAAAAAAAAGAGAGGCAGGCCTTTATAGTTCAAAGTCATGTGAACATACCCACATTATGGATGGAAAAACTGAGGTGCCTACAGGATATCAAAGCCAGAGGTAGGCATGGGTGTCCACATTGCCTGGTCTGTGCCATCATTCCTCAGAACCCTGCCTCAGAACCAGGCAGGGTTCTGAGGAAATCTAAGTATGGCTGTCAGTGAAAGTCTTTTTTTAATAGTTACTTTTTCATTCTTATATATTGTTTTGAGTTTGTTTTTATTAGGGTGGCTGGCTGGCTCAGTTGGTTAAGCTTCTGACTTCAGTTCAGGTCGTGATCTTGTGGTTCGTGAGTTTGAGCCCCGCACTGGGCTCTGTGCTGACTGCTTGGGGCCTGGAGCCTGCTTCAGTTTCTGTGTCTCCCTCTCTGTTTGCTCCTCCCCTGCTCACACCCTATCTCTCGTTATTTGTTTTGAGAGGGAGATAGAGAGCAAACAGAAGAGGGGCAGAGAGAGAGGGAGACAGAACCCCAAGCAGGCTTTGCGGTGCCAGTACAGAGCCTGATGCAGGGCTCAAACTTATGAACTGTGAGATCAAGAGTCAGATGCTTAACCGACTACTGAGCCACCCAGGTGCCCCCTTTTTAAAAATTTTTAATGTTTACTTATTTATTTTGAGAGAGAGCAAGCGGGTATGTGAACAGGGGAGGGGCAGAGAGAAAGAGAATCCCTAGCGGGATACGTCAGCATAGAGCCTGGCACAGGGGTTGATCCATGAACTGTGAGATCATGACCTGATTCAAAATCAACACTCAAACGCCCAACCAACTGAGCCACCTAGGTGCCCTTGTTAGTACAAGTCTTAAAGGCAGGTCCTGAAGAAAATAGGAAGGTGGAGTTAAGATTTCAAGGGAGAAAGTATTTAGGATTCCATTTTCTCCCCCACCCCACCCCCCAGCTATGATTCCATTTTTGTAAAGCGAAGTAAAAAAGACATGCTTTGTATGTATGAATGTTGAGATAGAAAAACCGTCCTAGTGCTAAAGCTCTTAGCCGGATTTCTCTGGGAAGATTGGGGGAAGAATGATGAATTTTTGTGTTGTGTGAATTTTTAAATAAGTGTACATTACTTATTGTTACTATAACTTACTGTTTAATACAACAGTATAGTGTTTCAGAGGCATTTTGCCAGAGTCTTTAATTTGTTGTGGTTTCAGGCATATGGCCTCTCAACCTTTATTTGTTCTCTCATCTATAGAGCGGGTCAGTAATATTTGGTAAGCGATGCATTTCTCTAGGGATTTAGGTACATGTGTCAGGGACATGTACCTAAATGTCAGGGACATGTGATTATTAGTTAAACAGGACGTGGAGAGAGATGGCCTCTCTTTGGCCATTTGAATGGGAGGGTGGGAAATGCTGTTTAGTGTTTACCTTGTTTTTGGCACATTATTAAAATTCTCCCGGTAACTCTCTGAGGTACAAGCATTATTATTGCCCATTAAAGACTCAGCAAGGTTAAGTAACTTGTTCAAAGTCACACAACTAGTAAATGGCAGAGCCCAGGTTCCAATCCAGTTCTCTTCATCCACAGCCCCACGTTATTTTCACCAAATGACAAATAATGGAAATGCATGAAGAGAAGCCCAAAATTAGGGGTTAGAAGACCTGGAATCTAGAACTGGCTGCCACTTGCAAACCATGCATCTTTGTGTGAGTCATGGGTCTCAGTTTCCTCTACTGTAAAATGGACATAACGATACCCTTCCTGCCTGCTTCCCTGGGTGGCTGTGACAGGAGAAGAGCTAACGACATCAGGTGCCTGTCCCATGCCTGCACCTGCAACCATCAGCTCATTTCATCTCCTGGGACATCCAGATGGGATAACGTATGTGAAAGTCTCGGGTAAAAAGGCTCCTGGGTGGGTCAGTCACTTAAACATCTGACTCAATCTCGGCTCAGTTGTTGATCTCAGGATTATGAGTTCAAGCCCCGCGTTGAGCTCCATGCTAGGTGTGGAGCCTGTTTAAGGAAAAAAAAAAGGTCCTTTGTATAAATTGCAAAGCCCTCTGCAAATGTGAACTATTATCAAAATAACATTAATCACCCGGGCTGGTTCTCTCCTGAGTCAGCCTCCCTAAGAAAGAGAAGTGAATCTGATGTTGAAATCGCGGCCCTGTCCTTAAGCAAGAATTTTCTTAACCCTCCACTGCCAGCTCTTTTATTTTCTTTGCAAGTAGAGTGTCTCACTTGGAAAGTTTGTTTTATTTTATTTTTTTAAAGTTTATTTATTTTGAGAGAGAGAGAGAGAGAATGAGCAGGAGAAGGGCAGAGAGAGAGGGAGAGGGAGGGAGAGAATCGCAAGCAGGCTCTGTACTGTCAGAGTGGAACCCATTGTGGGGCTCAAACTCACGGACCCGTTGGATCATGACCTGAGCTGAAACCGAGAGTTGGAGGCTTAACCGACTGAGCCACCCAGGCGCCCCAGGAAGTTCATTAGAAAGGCCTGTGCTGGACACCTTCTGTCACACTTGTTAGTTTGCCTGTGCTTGGTCCCTGTGGGAGAGTAGATAAAGGAAGGGGTGAAAATTTTCCATGGTCATGCTGCCTTCCACCGGGGGTCAGAATCCCTGGGTCACCAGGGGTTACTGTGCCTCCTGCCACGAGGGCCTGTTCACTTGGGCATGTCCGGTCTTGAATTGGTTTTTTTGTGCATGTTCTTTTGGGAGCAGGAGGTAGGGCCGAGGTCAGGACAGAAATGTTTGAGTTTTGCCCAGTGAGGGGCCGCTGCGTTCTTTCCTCGGCTGGACCGCACTGGGCTGGAGGGGCTTGCAGAGGCCACGAGCTGTCTTCTGGCCTCTGCTCCTGCCTCCGCTGCCTTCCAGCATCTGGAGCTGCCGAGAGCTTTTAGGCCTTCTTGGTCTGTAAGAAGGACAATCCAGGACAAGTATCTGCGCCCTAGTAGTGCACCTTCCCTTCAGGAGATGGGGGAAGGTGCCTGGGGGCAGGGCGGGGGTCCTGGTTGGTGTTGGCCCAGTGCTGCAGGACCCAGCCCCCCCCCCACCCCACCCCTGTGTGGAGTCTGGCATCCCCCCACCCCCTTTCCTTCCTAGTCTGGCTGGAGTCCTGCATGCGCGCCTCAGACGCCATGTGCGAGAGAAGCACTCAAGGAGCCCGAGGGCTCCTGTCACGGATTCCTGGGAGCCTCCAGCCTGTGACACATGTTCCAAAGGCTGAGGCTTGCAGCTCGCAGTCTCCAGAAGAGGTGCAGTGCTGTGCCCTCCCGTCACCAAAATGTAGGCGAGGGGGTTGCAGGCATAGGAGGGACTCCTTGGGCCCCTGCGTTTGGCCAGAGCGGCAAGGTGGCAACGCTTTGGAGGCGACATACTAAAAGGAAGAGGGAGGCTTTGTGAGAGTGGAAGTGAGAAGGAGAGAGGCAGGGAGGAGAGGAAAGATCTGGAGAAGCTGTGTAGAGGGCATAGACGTAGAAAAGTTGAAAAGACCAGAGACTTTGGCCAAACCCCCAAGCACCAGAAGTTGCCCCTTTCCACGTCCGCATGCCTCTGCCCTCCTCCGCTCCTGGGCTTCTGGCCCCACCTGAGAAAATAGCTCTCTTACTGGCTTTCTTGCAGAGTGTAGCCCCACTGAGCTCTTTGGAGCACACGGGGCAGGGGAGGGGGGGAACCGACCCTCCTGACACCCTCCCTCCCTCTCTCTCCCCATTACCCATTCTCAGCCTCTTTCCCCGGTGGACGACGGGGCAGCTCAGCCAGTCACCAGGCAGGGCCGGTCTGAACGAGGGGAACAGGCCCCCTGTTCAGGGAGGCGCTGGGCAGTCTGGGCCCTGGGAAGTATTCGCAAGTGTCTGTTGACATGTGCTCCCTGGGGTGCTTCAAGGGCCCCAGTCCACGTGGTGCTACCCTGCTGAGTCCTGCCCTGGTGCTCTCTGGCTGGGCCGTGTGGCTGGTGCCTGGCCAGCCCACCCCTGGCCCCAGGATCTATGCTGGTTCAAAGGCGCCTCTTGAGCTCCCGGGGACCAGTGGAAAGGGCTTCCTGTGGCTTACTCTCACACACATGAGATCTGGGAGGCTGCAAGTTCAGTTCCAGCTCCACCCCAACTAGTACCTTCTTTTTGGCCCAGTTTCCACATGTCTTTTGAGAGGGGTTGTCCCACATAATGATTCATGAACTTGAACCACGGGAGGAAAGTCCTCTCTCCTCTCATGCTTGGGAGCCGGCTTGTCTTCCCTGCCCCCAGCCTGCTTCCTCTTTTGAGCTTCTAGGCTCTTTTCAGGTTTGGCGAGGATGTCCTCGAACATTTGGCTTCTCAGATCAGTGTCCCTGTGCTGAACTGCACTTGGAGTCAGGAGGCAGGATGGCTGTGGAGCTACAGATGGTGTGCCTTTTCTAGAAGCTTCTTCCTGTCCAGTTGGAAGACCTTAGCAGCTGTACTTGGGCTTGCCTCCCACCAGGTAGGGGAACTGGTCTTCCCCAAGGGATAGGGATGATTAAAGGGAGGAGTGGTTGACTTGCAGTTAGTTATGACACCTGCCTTTCTTGGCTGTGTTTTTGAACTTATCACTTTGCTTTTTGGAGCCTCAGTTTATTCATCTTTAAAATGGGGATTAAGAATGTCTCCCTGACATGGATAAAGAAGATGTGCTATATATGCACAATGGGATATTGTACTCAACCTCAAAAAGAATGAAATCTTGCCATTTGCCATGACATGGATGGGGCTAGTGTATTATGCTAAGTGAAATACACGAGTCAGAGAAAGATAAATACCATGTGATTTCACTCACATGAGGAATTTAAGAAACAAAAGTTGATGAACATACGGGAGGGGGAGAAAAGAGATAGAGGGAAACGAACCCTAAGAAACTCTTAATGATAGAGAGCTGCGCATTGATAGAGGGAGGTGGTTGGGGGATGGGCTAGAGAGATGCATGATGGGCATCGAGGACGACACTTGTTGGGATGATCACTGGGTGTTGTATGAAAGTGATGAATCACTAAATTCTACTCCAGAAACCAATATTGTACTGTATGTCAACTAAGTAGAATTTAAATAGAAGTTTGAAAAAAAAAAAAAAGAGTGTCCCCGATAGGGTTGCTTTGAAGGTTAAATGACATTCTTAGATATGAGAGTGCTCGTTACACTGTGAGCCATGATATAAATATGAAGTTTTATTCTAGCATTTAGCATTCATTACATTCCTGTCTTGTGCCAGGCAACTGGGTGAGTTCCCTTCCCTAGGGAACTCACATGTTTTATCAGAGGAGATGGCCACATCAATAAACACGATGCAGGGTGAGGAATGTGACAGTTGAAGCATGTCCCAAGTGCTAGAGTAGCAATGTAATGATCATTGATCATTGCCCGGTCTTGCTCCCGCTCCCCCATCCTCTCCCCAGCACACAGCTTGGTCTCGGAGACACAAATCTCATTGCCGCATACTCGTTAAAGTCATCCCAAGGCTCGCTGTGCTTTGGGATCAAGTCTCAGTTTGTTAACGTGCTTTGTAAGATCCTGCACAGATCAGCTCCTAACAGTCTTTCTAGTTGCCTTTTCTAGTTACCCTTGCCTTTGGCTTGCACACATGCTCTTGACTGTGCCCGGATGCACACTCCGACATCACGCCTCCGGGAAGCCTTCTCAGTAGCGTCCCGTGTGCTCCTGTGGCCGCTCATACACACTTGTATCGTGACTGCCTCTCCCCCGCCAGACTGTGGGCGCCATGACAGCAGGGGCTGCTGGGCCCGTGCCAGCCTTGAGGGTAGAACAGAGTGTGTCTCCTCCTAGGGCCGTGATTCTGGCAATTTCTCCTTAGCTGTCTGTGGTTTCTGATTGCCCCACTCTGCATTGTTCTGTCACAGAGGGGAAAGGAAAAAAAGGTGGTTGCCATAGAAGAGCTTGGGGGCGGGGGCGGGGGCAGGGTTGTCTCTGGCCGCAGGGGACATCGGGGGACTCCTGCTACTGTCCTGATTGTTCGTGAGGCAGGGAACAGACAGCCTGGGAGAGCACAAGGCAGGGAGACTAGAGTGAGAAGAAGGCTGCCCGGGGCCCGAAATATGCAGAAATAACCTAGGGCCAGGGACGCCATGTCCTTGAGTCAGGACATTTCCAGCCACCCTGCAAATTGAGCACGAGATGCCATTCTCAGAAGCAAATAAACATCAAGGCCTTTTCAGCCTCATTGGGTCATAAATCTTGTCTCTCCTCCCACCGGGAGCCTTCTGTGTGCAAGGCTGCGTGCAAGGCACTGGGCGGTCAAGGTGAATGGAGCAGACACTGTAGAGGTGACAGGTGCAGAAAGCTGGGAACCAGGCACTGCTGTGCGGAGAGATCAGTGCTGAGAGAGGGGTCCTCGCCAGTCCCAGGAACCCTAGCATCTGCGGGAGGAGCTGAACCTGGAAGGGTAGGTGAGATGTAGACAGCTGGGAAGAGAAGGGAGGGCTTTGCAGGGGGGAAGCCCAGGGACCACCAGGAATGGTAGGGGTGTTTAGGCCAGAGTGGAGAGAGCATGAAGCCACACCTGGAGAGTGTTGGGTGCCTTAGATGTGGGAAGACACTGCAAGGCTTTGAGCAAGAGAATGAATCAACCAGAGTTGCGTTTTAAGAAGGTGGATGTGGCAGTGGCATGCAGGATGGGTTGGAAGGGAGTGAGACAGAGGATGGAAAACCATTACGGTGAATGAAGAATCAGGGATAAGGAACAAGTCCAGACACATGGCTCTCAGGGCTTCCTACTGCCAAAGAGTCGCCAAAAGAATGAATGGTGGGATAAGGTGACTTAGAGCTGAGCACATGGGAGATGCCCAATAAATACTTTTTGAGAGAATAAATGGGAAGATACCATGAAGGAAGAACAGCCAGTGACAGTCACTCCAAGGAACCTGAGGTTAAGAGCCTTGGAACTCTGAGGAGAATGGGGAGCCCAGGAAGGGCAGCAGGTGGGGGCGGTACTTGGAATGATTTGGACAAATGGTCAAAGCAGCCCTGGCCCAGGGCGTGGGTGCCTGGGGGTTGTTTCCGTACCTTCTGGGGATCATGGGGTTGAGGTCTTAACACTCTGGGTTTGCTGCCCCGTGTCCTGAAGGATTCCAGCCTTTGGCCTCTCTTTCCACCCACCTAGAAATCAGGCCCGAGGAAACCCACCAGCACCACTGTCTCACATTCATACTAACAGCTGATGTTTATTGAGCACCTTCTGTGTTCTCAGTGCAGCTCCATTTCATCAGATCTTAAAACTCACATCTGTGGGGCGCCGGAGTGGCTCAGTCGGTTAAGCGTCCGACTTCTGCTCAGGTCACGATCTCACGGTTTGTGGGTTCGAGCCCCGCCTCGGGCTCTGTGCTGACAGCTAGCTCAGAGCCTGGAGCCTGCTTCAGATTCTGTGTCTCCCTCTTTCTCTGACCCTCCCCTGCTCACACTGCCTCTCTCTCTCTCTCAGAAAAAAAAACACACAAAAAAAAAACCCCAAAAAAAACTCACATCTGTGAGTAAGGCTCTATCATCTCAGTTCTTCAGTTGAGGAAATGGAAATTCACACAGCTATTCAGTGATGGTGCTGGGATTTGAACCCTGCGTGGCTGGCTCTGGCACCCTTGTTCTTAACCTCTGTGACACTGCCATCCATTTGAGTATGAGCCAGCCACTTTTCACAGGGAAGGAGTCATGTGGAGGAAAACGTGGGGCTCGGTGCGTTTGCAAGACTGCTCTGAACAACATGGCTAATGGCATTTGAATGACTTCCCATCATGTGGTCAGAGTTTGTGGGATCTGGATTGTCTTAGATAGGCGGGTATCTCAGCGTTGGCCTCACTTTCCTTCCCTCTCATCCTCCCCCCAGATTGACAAGTATCTCTATGCCATGCGGCTCTCCGATGAAACTCTGTTGGATATCATGACTCGGTTCAAGAAGGAGATGAAGAATGGCCTCTCCCGGGATTATAATCCAACAGCCACAGTCAAGATGTTGCCAACGTTTGTAAGGTCTATTCCTGATGGTTCAGGTGAGTCTGTCACCCAGAGATTGCGCTCTGAGGGCTGAATTCTCTGTGAAAACATCCTTCCTACTTTTATTTATTTGTTCATTCATTTACTCACTCCTTCACACGGTCATTCACTTATTCATTCATTCATCTGTTCTCCCATCCATCCTCCATCCATTCATCCATCTGTCCATCCATCTGTGTGTCCATCCCTGCATCCATCCATCCCTGCATCCATCCATCTGTTTGTCCATCCATCCTCCATCCATCTGTCTAACATATGCCTACTGAGCACCTACCAGGTGCCAGGCATTGAGGAAATCGTGGTCGGACAAGGCTGACCTGCCCTCATTGGACTGACTGTCTAGTGGTTAATGATAGGAAAGGGTAGTGCATATGGATCTTACAGATGCTGCATGGGTTGCTCTTATGTCTCTAGAACATGAAAGGCTCCAGAACAAATGAAGAGTTCGTTTTAGGAAAATCTCTTGATCAGGGCACCAAGACCTCCCTTCAGATACGTATCAATCCCAGTGGCCAGGTGGGGAGATTCAAGTCCCCATCTAAAAAATTTGTATAGATGCTAAATCAAGGGAGTGCCTAAAGCAGAGGTGTGACGAGGGGAGGTAGAATTGAAGGAAAAAAGTCCCCTGTCAGTGTGCATCTGTGTGGTTCATCTCCCACAAGCGGGAGTCGGGGGCTCCCTGTGGATTGTCAGTCCCCCTTCCCTGGAGCAGTGGGCGTAACTCCTGCACTCGGCAGAGTGGAGGCTGGGAGAGTACAGTTTGGCATGCCCGGTGGAGGCCATTCTGTCTGGCAGGGGTGGGGGCTATGCCTGGCTCAGCTTGGCACACCCACAGGGAATCCTGCGATGAGTGGTGTTCTGTGCCCTAGCCTGGGGCTCGCCTCCTGCGTGGGAGGGAGGGAGAGAGGTTATGTGGATGGCAAGAAGTCCTGTGTGAGATTTGGATGCTGATGCGGGGCGCGTGCTCTGCTGTACTCATGGGCATTCATATCTCTTGTGTTTCATGGCTATTTGAAATCTGTCCTGCTTTCATCTTTTTGTTTTCCTTGAGCTATCAGTTACCAGCAGTTTTGACTTCTAAATAACAACCGAAGAAATTCTGGTCGTCAGAGTAATGGGGCTGTGTGGTAGGCCCTGGGTTTTGTTCAGATACCTCTGGCTTTCTATTTCATTCCTGCTTTCTCCCAGGTCTGGATGGCACCCACATCTAGGAGCATTGGGCCTTTCCAGGAGTAGCAGACTTCTGCGGGAGAGGCAGTAGTCAGCCTACTTCCTGCTAAGAGAAGAGGGAGGGGAGGGAACGTAGATGTGCGTAGCCCCCGAGGGCTGCTGCTCTGGCTCTGCTAAGAAGCCTCAGAGGGATCCCTGATGCCCACAGGGCACCTGATCCTTTGTGACTGGCCTGCGGCGAACATATCCAGGAGCCATATGGCATTCCAGGACCGAATGTCAGCAGGCTGTGCTCTCCCTCACTCTTTCAGAAGCCCTTTCCGGACCTAAGGGTCTTTAAGGGTGATCCAACCAGATTCGTAATTTAGCCATTTGCCCCCATCAGCGACTTTTCAAAATAAGGCCCAGAATTCAGACTCGTGTGGGAAAAACACTCTGCAGTCTTCTCTTAGACACTCCTAACAGTTGCCAAGACTCTCTGGGCCCTGAGCAGTCCTGCAGAAAAGCAATCTGTTTGGCCTGGCTCACCTGCCTTTTCCCTAATCTGTGATTGTCTCTTACATATTTTCATCTGTTCTGAGACATATTTTGCTTTTTTTTTAATAGTTTATTGTCAAGTTGATCTCCATATGACACCCAGTGCTCATCCCCACAAGTAGCCCCCTCCATGCCCATCACCCCCCTTCCCTTCTCCCTCTCCCCCATCAGCCCCCAGTTTATTCTCAGCATTCAAGAGTCTCTCATGGTTTGCCTCCTTCCCTCTCCCCAACTATTTTTCCCCTTCTTCTCCCCCATGGTCCTCTGTTAGCTTCCTAATCCATCTATATGTGCAAATCCACCTATATCTGTCCTTCTCTGCCTGACTTATTTTGCTCAGCATAATACCCTCAAGTTCCATCCATGTTGCTACATGCGGCCAGATTTCATTCTTTCTCATTGCCATGTAGTATTTCATCATATGGATAAACCACGTCGTTTTGATCCATTCGTCACTTGATGGACACTTCGACTCTTTCCATGTTTTGGCTATTGTGGAGAGTGCTGCTATGAACATTGGGGTACAAATGCCCCTATGCATCAGCATTTCTGTATCCCTTGGGTAAATTCCTAGCAGTGCTATTGCTGGGTCATAGGGGAGTTCTACTGCAAATTTTTTGAGGAACCTCCACACTGTCTTCCAGAGGGGCTGCACCAGTTTACATTCCCACCAGCAGTGTAGGAGGGTGCCCGTTTCTCCACATCCTCGCCAGCATCTAGACTCTCCTGATTTGTTCATTTTAGCCACTCTGACTGGTTTGAGGTGGTATCTCAGTGTGGTTTTGATCTGCATTTCCCTGATGAGGAGGGACGCTGAAGATCATTTCATGAGACACATTTTACTTTGAACGTCTCTGAAATCAGCAGCGCATTGCGCCGTCATTGCATCCTAGAAGCACTGTTGGCAGTGTTCGTGAAGACATGCTGCTTGAAACGGTGATGTGTCTGACAGCAGGGTCTTCAGCACAAGGACACATGTGGTAATGCGCCATGGCTTTGTCCCACAGGAGGCAGCAGTCCAGGCCCCATGCTTCCTTTTGAGCCTCTCTGTTCTCCAGTGTGGACGGGGCCAAAATATTTAGGGCCCCTGAGAGGTGCTAACAGAAGGAGGAGGAGGTAAAACCAAAGCTCTGAAGGATAAGGCCCCCCTTCCTGCGCAGGGCCCGGGTCTGCCCATTTGCCCTCAGTGCCTCTCCCTGCCTCACCCGTCCAGCCCTGCCCCCACCTTGTCTTCCGGCTTCTGGCAGTTGGTCCTTGGGGCAGATCTGCAGGTCCTGGGCTCTTAGCCCAGCCACAGTCTCTGCCTGTGTCATTGCGTGGCATTTTCCTCTTACAGGGATCCCAGTCAGATTAGACCACACACCTCATCTTAACCTGATTACATCCGCAAAGACCTTGTTTCCAAATAAGGTCACATTTCCGGGTCCCAAGGGTTAGGGCTTCGGTATATCTTTTGGGGGACACACTGCAGCCCTAACACATCCTGTAGCCTCTCTCCATGTAACTGTTCCTAATATTCATGGTTGGTCTCAGTTCATATGCCCCCAGCCCACACTGCATTTGGAATGGACCCCACAGCCCCACTCAGGCATTGACATTGATGCCAAGGCCTCGCATACCTGACCCCAGTCTGCTCCTTACCCCTGTGTGACGGAAGTGCCTCTATTTACCTCCCCTCCACTCCTTTATCAACCAAGAACCAGGAGGTCCCCTGGAGTAGTCAGAAAGCGGGTCTCCTGGATGGGGACTGTGGTGCTGTTCCCTTTTTAAATGTTAATCACTGCTTCTTCTGTATAATTAGTCAGTGACGGAATTAGTGGTAATCCCCAAACCACTGAGGGATAAATTGAACTCAGCGAGGTGGAGAGATGCCCCTGCCTGTTCGGGGTGATGTGACTTCCAAGTCGAGGGAGAAACAAGCCTTGCCTTTTCCTGCTGACCTTGACCCTGGGGGACTGGACGCATTGTCTTGAAACTCTACTGATTTTTTGGAAATGTATCAGCACATTTTTAATATTTTTTTTCTCCTTTGGACATTTTTTGTGGGCAGTGGTTTTTCTTTCATTGCTTTTCAGTAACGTATACATTAAATTTTTTTTTTTTTTAAACCCTAAAGTGGCTTTTAGCTGCTTCATATCCTTTCTGGAATAGAAAAGGTATGAATAATAAATAAAAGAAGGAAGATATTGTTGAAGCCTTTTTATATTGGTGACTTGGCTAAACAGGAGTCTCTTTTCCGAGCTGCCAGTCTTCAGGGATAGCTGGCCCTCTATGTCTCGCTTCTCCCAGAAGGCCTGGCTCACTCTGCGTGTCGTTCATGAAACCTCCCTTTCTCTCTTTTCTTATTTATCAGTAAGGATATAGAAATGCCAATTTTATTGCAAGGCTTTTGAGGGTAAATTGATTGGAATATTTCCCTTTTTCTGCCTCCTGGTTCCGAGCATGCTCTTTACCCAGGGGATAAGTTATAAAATCTTTGATTTGTGGTGTGTTTTCACAGTTAAGTTTTTGAGCCCCCAAATATACATAGGACTACCTTCTGGTAAAAGGAAAGAAAATGCTCTTTCCATTCCCATGGCATTTGGGCTGGTTGCTTACCTTTCTGTCTCTGTCCCCTTCTCCGGAAAGAGGAAGGGATCATCTCAGAAACTCTCTCCCTCTGTGAAATCTGCACATCTAGCATTCTGGTCGGGGTTTTGATGAAGGTGTAGAACTTTCATCAAGTAGCTGGATTGCAGACCAGGAGGGAAAGCCCTTGTTTCTCACATACATACTCAGTTCGTGGAGCAGGGCAAAGGTGGGCATTTCACGAAGGTGGGGTTTCTGTTTGCCCTGTTTTCCATCCAGCACAGGCCTGAGCTCGAGAGAGACATCTGTCCCCATGTTTGTTCCCCATGATGTGCGGGGAGTAATGGCGGTCATTATAAAGTGGGGAGTTGCCAGGGGACCCTTCAGATGCTTTGTTTAGTAATACTTCTCTGGAAGAGCGGTTCTTCTGGGTTCACTGGGAATGGGAAATGCGGGAAGAAGTTGCAGGTAGGAGGCAGCAGGCACAGGAAGTAAGGTTGAGGCCAAAGATTTGAAGAGGTAGTTGGAGGGAAGCCCAGTGCTATAAAAAGAAGCTGATCTGGGGAACCTGAGAGGCTCAGTCTGTTAAGCATCTGACTTCAGCTGAGGTCATGATCTCATGGTTCCTGGGTTCGAGCCCCATGTCCAGCTCTGTGCTGACTGCTCAGAGCCTGGAGCCTGCTTCAGATTCTGTGTCTTCGTCTCTCTGTGCCCCTCCCCTGCTCATTCTCTCTTTCTCTCTCTCTCTCTCTAAAAAATAGAAAACAAACATTAAAAAAAAAGCTGAACTTGAAATTAAAGGGGGGAAAAAAGTTCGGAACACTGGGTTAATCTCTGGCTCTGCTGCTTATTATCTGTCTGACCTTGGAGGAGTCACTTAACTTCTTTAAGCCTCCCATTTCCTCATCTGTAAAATGGGCATCATAAGCCTGCCTTCCCTGCCTCACAGGGCTGCGGAGGATCAAATGAAAGTGCTTTAGAAACTATAAAACTCCATGAGAGTTCCAGTGGGACCCTGTCCTCCTTAACACTGTTGTCCCCTCATAACTAACTTGGTAAGAGTTCTTTGGGAAGTCCCTTCCCAGCAGATGAGGCCAGAGGATTCCCACCATCAGGCCTATATGTGTAAGTCTAGTCCTGGAAAAGAAAGATCCAAAAATTTCCAGAATTCACTGGCATCCCTGTGATGTTATAGGGGGAGGAGGCAGAAAAAAAGGGGAAAGCAAAGGCGGGCTGTGTCACTCCCACCCCGACACCCCACAAAATGTGGATGAGCCCACAGATCACAGCTCTGGCGCCTCCGCAGTGGGCTGACTGGGCACCACAGCTCTAATCGGGGACCCAACCTGAGACAAAATAGATGCCCTTGGTTATGGAGGGCAGTAGGTATTTGGGAGACTCATGGCCTAATAAAGAATATTGAACTCAGGAGCCTTCTGGTTGTGGCTGAAAGAAATCTAACTCAAATTTGTATAAGCAAAAAGAGCAACATTTTAGGTTCATATAACTGGGAGATCTTCTTGTAAGTTGGCTTCGGTATCCTAGGACTCACCTGATTCTTATTCCTTCAGTCTGTGTGTTGGCTGCATTCCAAGGCCACCTCTCCCTGACGGTGGCAGAAATAGCCCTGGTAGTCCGAGCTGCCTGCCTCAGAGCTAGTGATCCCCGCGTGGTTTTGGAGACGGTGAGAATTGGCTGACTTGGGTCATGTGCCCATCTTGGCCCAGATGGGTGACTGGACCCTCCTGGATCATGCACCAGGCTCACATCCCCCTGGTCTCCCTGGAGCAGGAGCAGCTTACCCTCACCTCAGATGAAAAGTGGGGCAGATAATTCTCTAATGAGTTGCTAGACAGCCAACAGAGTTTTCGGGGTGGGGGTGTCTTTTGTCTGGCAGAGAATAGGACCAGACAGACATGCCTTTGCCCCAGGAAGTTGTTTTGAACTAGCTGCAAACACTGGTGGCCTGCTGTGTGCAAGACTTAGCACTGGGGGAAGGAAGTTAGCATGATAAATATTGCCCTTGCCCTCAGTTGCTATTCATCCAACTGAGGAAGATAAGACATACATGACACACGTAAAAAATAATGACCATCACAATATTTGCAAGTGTATATGAGCCCCTGAGAAAAGGGAGGGGCTCTGGCCTTGCCAAAGGGGTAACCATGAGCAAGTCCTTAATCTGGACAGGTTGGATCTTCCTTATCCATAAACCGAGAAGATGAGTTAATGTTTGTCTCATGTCTCCTGAGCTGCAAATATGATTTACAGAAGGAGGTGCCGGCTGCCGTTTGTTTTAGCAATCACAAACGCACCCTGGAACGAGGGTCATGCTCAGGGAAGGATCAGGAACTGCACTGGGCTGACAATGACCCCTTGTAAACTGCTTGCAGGGAAAGGACCCCCCCCCAACCCCAAATCTGTCCACTGCCACTTGCAGGGGTGGCCCGTATTTAGTGTTATCTTGACATCTCAAGGTCACCTTTTCTGGTTGCCGTCTCTGACCCTAACCTCCCGGGACCCTGTTGACCTGTACTTGTTGAAAAAAGGAGCAGCAGAGAGCTAGGAGGGGGTGGGGGGACAGACCACAGTGGAAGGCTGGGATGGGGGGGCAGGAGGGCAGAGCTGCAGAAGTGGGGCCCAACCCCCAGTGCGCTAAGACCAGATTCCTCCCGGATTAGTTTATCAGCAGCTGAGGTCATTTTCACTTCACCTGCCTGAAAAGCTTCAGGCCTGGGTCCTGCGGAGCTGCTGCCTGAAACCTGACCCCTTCCTGCTGCAGGGCTGAGCGCTCTTACTTGCTCTGTGTTGACACTGACACCAGTAAACAGAACCCCCCATGGACACCTGGAACTTGAGCATAAGAACCTGCTTCCACTTAAGCCTTTGAGTCAGCTGAAAAACGAGACTTTTCATCAGGCTAGTGACCAAAAAATTGGGCATGCTATTTTTTTTTTTGTAAGTTACCGTGTAAAAATCCGTGTAAAACATGAAATAGACAAATGTTTATTTAAACGTGAGAATCATAAGCCTGTTGAGGAAAAATGTTGAAACAAACAAAAAGCACCCATCATTTCATGCTAGCACAGTGTTTGCTTTTCTGTGCCTGTTATTCCCTGATGCGCGAGTGGTTTCTGGGTGTTCCGGCACTGAGTTTCCGTGGCTCTTCACTGAAGAACAAAGCAGAACAAAACCAAAAACTGCAAGGAGTCATGGATGTTGATGAGCCCCAGCAGGAAAGGTAGCCATTCTCGTTGTGCTAAAGTCTCACTCCACTGTCATCACCCGTGGGTGGGGATCCTTGTCCACGAGGTCTGTCCAGCAGGCGGTTTGAACCAGTGGTTCTGAATCTGAGCTTTGGATTCATGCCCTGGCTGTGCCACTTAGCAGCTGTGCGCTTGGGCCAATAATCACCTAGCTCCTCCCAGCCTTTACTTGTTCACCTGCAAAATGCGGATATCACAGCAGTACCTGCTGCATAGGGTTGAGGGAGTTTGAAATGATGCATATGAAGCGCTTAACGCTTGGAGTGCAGGAGGGCTCAATGCATGTTGGGATGGTAAAATAAAGTGCTTTTGATATTCTAGTGATTCATCCTCCTGAGAGGAGCTACCTCATACCAGAGTCAGTTTTTTAGCTGGGTAGCAGTGAGCACCATGGGGGTTAGGGTTCTGATGGGAGCCATGAGAAAACTCTAAACAGCGGCCGGCTCCTGGCCGGTTCAGTCAGTAGAGCATAGGACTCTTGGTCTCAGGCTTGTAACAAGTTCGAGCCCCATGCTGGGTGTAGAGATTACTTAAAATCTTATAAAAAGAAGCAAAGAAAACTGTAAACTGATTTGAGCAACCCACAAAGTCAGGGTCAGAATTCCTTACAAACCCCCTGCTTCCCAGCCTTCTCCCTTGGTCTGTGTCCTTTGGACCATAGAAGCAGTTTAAAACCAGTGGCATCATGTGGTCTGTTCACACGATGGACATAATTCAGTCCTACGGAGGGATGAGGTACTGATACCTGCTGCAGTACAGCTGAGCCTTGAAAGCAAGTTACGTGTGGGAGGTGAAAGAAGCCATCCACAACAGAGCACCTGTTGTTTGAGGCTGTGAAAGGAAATGTCCAGAGCAGGGACAGCTATGGAGACAGACAGTAGATGCGTGGTTGTTGGTGCATAAGAGGGGTTGGCAGGAAGTTGAGAGGGACTGCGAGTGGGTACGGAGTTTGTTTCGGGGATACTGAAAATATTCTAAAATTAGCTGGTGGTGACGGTGCACAACTCTGTAAATATGCCCAAAACCACTGAATTCTACAGTGTAAAATGGGTGAATTGTAAAAAACTGGAATTAAAATAAAAACAAAAAGATAAAATGGATGAATTTATGATATATGAATAATTCTCAATAATTCTATTATTTAAAAAAGACAGCCAACCAGCGGCATCACTGCTTTGGGCTTAATGAGCAATAAGTAGGAGGTGCCTTGAGTGAATGAATGAATGGGCCAACAGCCCCTGTGATCATGCATTTATTGAGTTCCCCTGAGTGCCATGGGTAGATGCACAGAAGCCTAGGTCTTTCCTTCCAGGAACTTGAGAGGATAAGAATCGTGAAAATTCAATGTGAGGATTCTTTGGTGTGTTCATTGATTCCTTTCCCACCCGCATTAGTTCAAGTATTTGTTGAGCTCTTCCCAGTGTCAAACACCATTCTACGTTCCAGAAACAGAGCGGTGTGTCAGAGCTTACAAGTTGGTGAAATCAATGCAAAGATGTGTCAAATACAAGCTTCTTTTTTTTTTTTTTACTATTACCTTAAAAAATAAAATAGAAAAGCTCAAGAGACTCAGAATAGCCAAAACAGCCTTGAAAAAGAAGAGCAAAGTTGGAGGGTTTTTACTTTTAGGTTTCAGATTTTACTACAAAGCCACATTAATCAAGACACTGTGGTACTGGCGTAAGGGTAGTAGATCCGTGGATCAGAATTGAGAGTTCAGTGTGTCATTATAAAATGTCCCCCCATTTCCCTCAAAATTGGGGGAAAAAAAGAATTGAGAGTTCAGAAACCCATTTATGGCCACTTAATTTTTGACAAAGACGCCAAGATTGTTCAATGAAGGGAAGAACAATCTTTTCAGCAAATGGCGCTGTGACAACTGGATTCCCATGTGTGAAAGAAGTAGGTTGGACCTCTGCCTCACACTATAGAGAAAAATCAACTCAAAATGGATCCAATCGCTACATTTAAGAGCTGAAACTATAAAACTCTTAGCAGGAAACCTAGGTGTGAATCTCTGTGACCTGGGTTCAGCAGTGGCTTCTCAGATATGACCACAAAAGCACAACCAACGAAAGAAAACAATAGATCCGTTGTACTTCGTTAAAATGAAAATCTTTGCTTCATTAAGTCACCGTCAAAAAGGGGGAAAAAACAACCCACAGAATGAGAGAACATACTTATAAGTCATGTATCCGATAGGGGCTCATGTCTAGAACATGAAGAACTCTTACAACTCAACACTTAAAAGACAACTCGATTCTTTTTTTTTTTTTTTTTTTTTATTTCTAGGAGAGAGAGAGAGAGACAGCGTGAGCAGGGGAGGGTCAGACAGAGAGGGAGTCACAGACTGAAACAGGCTCCAGGCTCTGAGCTGGCAGTCAGCACAGAGCCCGACGCGGGGCTCGAACCCACAAACCGCGAGATCATGACCTAAGCGAAAGTCGGACGCTCAACCGACTAAGCCACCCAGGCGCCCCAAGACAACTCGATTCTTAAAACAAGCCAGGAGATCTGAATAGACATTTCTCCAATGAAGGTGAAAAATGGCCAAGAAGCACCTGAAAAAAGGTGCTCATTCTCATTAGCCAGAAAAATGCAAATCAAAATAAAATTAGATGATAGTTACTATTGAGGATGTGGAGAAATTGGGAACTTTACATATCACTATGGGATGCAAGATGGTGGACCTGCTTTGGAAACCAGTAGTAGTTCCTCAAAAAGGTAAACGTTTGACAGAGCAACCCTCCTTCTAGGTGTCTACCCAAGGGAGGTAAAAACAGGGCCACACAAGAACTCGTACAGAAATATTCATTGCAATGTTATTTGTGATAGCCAAAAGGTAGAAACAACCCAAATGTCCATCAACAGACACATGGGTCAATGAAATGAGGTCCATCCATACAGTGGCTTATTATTTGGCCATGTGACAACATGATGAACCTTAGAAATGTTTTGCTAAGTGTAAGAAGCTAGTCACAAGAGGCCACCTCCTCTGGGGATTCGATTCATATGAACTGTCCAGAGGAGACAAATCTATGGAGACAGAGTGTAGATTAATGGTCGCTTAGGGCAATGGGGGAGGAGGGACTTGCTTGAGAAGCAGTAGTTAAAGGATTTTCTTTCTGAGATGATGAAAGCATTCTAAAGCCGGTTTGTGGCAATGGTTGTATAACTGAATATGCTAAAAACCATTGAAGGGGCCCCTGGGTGGCTCAGTCAGTTAAGCGTCCGACTTTGGCTCAGGTCATGATCTCGCATTTTGGGAATTCAGGCCCCGCAATCAGGCTCTGTGCTAACGGCTCGGAGCCTGGATCCTGCTTCAAAGTATGTGTCAACCTCTGTTTCTGCACCTCTTCTGCTCACGCCCTGTCTCTCTCAAAAATAAATAAACATGAAAAAAAGTTACAAATAAAAACTACTGAATTGTACACTTTATTTATTTATTTACTTTTTAATGTTTTATTTATTTCTAGGAGAGAGAGAGAGACAGCGTGAGCAGGGGAGGGTCAGAGAGAGAGGGAGTCACAGACTGAAACAGGCTCCAGGCTCTGAGCAGTCAGCACAGGGCCCGACGCGGGGCTCGAACCCACGAACCGCGAGATCATGACCTGAGCAAAAGTCGGACGCTTAACCGACTAAGCCACCCAGGCCCCCCTGAATTGCACACTTTAAATGGGTGAATTGTATGATGATTTATATCTCAATAGTGCTGTTACCTGAAAATGGAATACTATGGTTGCTTCCCTGGGAAAATGAGATCCCAAGCAGCCTTATATTTATACTGTTGTAGGATTGAGAGTTGAGGGGACCACTGGGGTCAGGATGGCAGGGGTGGCTGTCCCCCCTGGCCTGATATACATTAGGACAGTGGGGATGTCACATCAGTAGTAAAATTAACAGATTTCAACTGATTTTTTTTGGAGCATGTGTGAGAATTACTAATGTGAAACAAGGTCAAGAAAGTTAGATGGTGACTCAATGCTTTGGGACCCTTCCCACGGCCACCTCCCTTACTGTTTTCTTGGTGGCCTCAGTACACAGTCTTATCATCTGTAAGATGGAGGCACACCCCAGTGACTGCACACATCCGACCCAAGGGACATAACCGTATCAAGCCAGTTACTCTTAAGTGACTACGAGGGCGTTCTGTTAACATTCCCTGGGTAGAAACAACACAAGGGTCCACCCCCAGGTGAGTGGGCAGACAAATATAGCTACAGACAATGGAATGTCAGCCTCCGAAAGGAAGGAAATTCTGACTCATGTTACAATGTGAACTTTTGAGACACTGTGCAGGGTGCAATGAGCCGGACACAAAAGCACAAGTGTGATTCCACTTCTGTGGGATCTCTAGATGAGGCGAATCTGCAGTGACAGAAGGTGGAGAGGTGGTGACCAGGGGCTAGGGGACTGGGCGTGGGGAGTGACTGTTTACTGGTGCTAGAGCTTCACCACCCTGTTAGGGGTGATGAAAAGGTTTGGAGACGGATGGTGGTGATGGCTGCATAGCACTGGTACTTAACACCACTTACGGATGGTTACAGTGGTAAATTTTATGTTGTGTATGTTTCACCACAATTAAAAATAAATCCCCCAGGGCTTAAGTGGAGGCGTGGACTCGCTGATGTGGAAGGAACCTCAAGGCATGGGATGGACCTCAGATGTGGGGTTTTTCTCTGAGTTGAAATGCTGTTTTTATTTTCTTCAATTAAAAAAAATTTTTTAAGTTTATTTAATTTTGAGAGAGAAAGAGAGAATCCCAAGCCTGGTGCTGACAGTGCGGAGCCCAACGTGGGGCTCAAACTCCTGAACCATGACATCATGACCTGAGCGGAAGTCGGATGCTTGACTGAGCCACCCAGGCATCCCATGTCTTTGTTTTTATTTTATGAATAACAGTGCCATTTGGGGAGCGGGGGGCGGGGGGATAGGGAGTTAGAGAAGCTGGGGTGGGGCTTTGTACAGAGATCAGCACTTGCATCCCACTGCTTGGAGCTGGTCTGCTGCACGGCGGGCTGGGAGGGCTTCCCTGGCCCATTTTCCAGACAGAACAGTGGTTGGATGAGGTTTGCGTGGGGGGTGCAGACCCTGTCGAGAAGCTGGCAGACGTGTGGGGCCTTCCTGTGACGTGAACCTGATGCGATACCTGTTGTCTCCCTGAACAGAAAAGGGAGATTTCATTGCCCTGGATCTTGGCGGGTCTTCCTTTCGAATTCTGAGGGTGCAAGTGAATCATGAGCAAAACCAGAATGTTCACATGGAGTCCGAGATTTATGACACCCCGGAGAACATCGTGCACGGCAGTGGAAGCCAGGTGGGTCCCCGCTCCCTTCTGATCAGCCCCAGTGGGCTCCTGCGTCCAGGAACCAGACCCCCAAGCTCTGGCGTCTGAGCCCCTGGAAGGAGTCCCTTCTAGATTCACGTGGAGAGGGGCTCCTGGGTGGAAGGCTGTGACCGCCTGAGGAGCGTCCACCGTCTGGGTGGACGGGAGAGTGTCACTGGGACTTGCATAGTGTGGAAGGTGTGAGGAGGGAGTCCGGTAGCACTGTGGGTAGCCGTGTTCATTCTCTCAGGATCCTGGGCTTGGCTCCCCAGTGCAGGTTGAGCAGAGCCTGTGGGTGAAAACAACCCTTCTTCCAAGGCTTTGGCCTCCTCCCCCAGCTCACCAAGGGCTGAAGCCTCACTGGGCATGGCTGTCACCTTGTGGGGCAGCGGACATTTGAATTCATGGCCCTGGGGCTAGTCAGGGGCTCCTGGTTACCGGATTTAATAGCCTCCTAAAGAGTCCTTGGCACAGAAGGTCACCACCCTCTTCCCTCACATTTGATACCTGAGGCCCATTCCTTTCATGGGGTCCCCGGGAAGGGCTGCCTTTCTTAGCTGGCAAACGGGCTGTGGGCATGATCAGAAGGGCCCCTTTCCCTTGTCCCGCCTGGCCGTGGTGGGTGGTGGGGCCCTAGCTCACTGAGGACCCCGTGACCCCAGTTTTCCATCATTCTATGTCCCGTTGGCCCGTTCCTGGAGGCTGCTCCTCCCGCACTCCATAGGCGCTCTGGCTCCCGCAGGCCGTAGCTCACCTTCTGACCGTGGCTGCTGCCCAGGAAATGCATTCAGAGTTTGCCAAATATTTGCTTTAGGAAGGGTGTGTTCACGTCAAGGTTCATGACTAAGTTCTCCAGAAAACCCATTTGTTCTGAGCTGGACTTTGAGATGAGACCCAGGAGCCCTTTCCTCTTGACCCTGTGTTGCTTCTAAACTAACGTGGGTGGGTCCTAGAGCAAGTGCTCTGCTGTGTTTTGGTTTTGTGTTTTTTTCTGAGAGGAAACGGCTAATCCCAGCCATTAACCTGCTCCTGGTAGTCTGGGCGCAGAGCTTTTCCGACCGTGTCACAGAGAGTGTTGAGGAAGACACTGGATGAACCATGCGTCAGCCACTGAAATGAGTGTATCAGTCACTGGACCGCCCTGCCTGGAGGCTCCCCAGCCTGTCCCTCAACCCCGCAGAAGCTGGCCCATTCATCCCGGGTGGGCCTGAAGGCCGCCAGCAGCCGGGTCCCCGAATCCTGCCCAGCAGTCGCTCGTTGTTCCTTTGTGCAGGTGGCCCGCAGCCTCGCATTGGCATTTTGGTCTTTGCGTTTGGCAACAAGCGCGGTCCTGTTGCTGTCTGGTCCCCGCGTCCTGAGGTCGAGCCGCTTCTGCTCGGTGCCCTCACCGTCACGGCTTTCCCCCTGTGCCCCTTGTGCCATGACATCCCTGGTGCTTTGTGACGTGACCTCTGGCTGTGTTCACTTGCTCAGTGACTTCCTTCTTACGGCGCCCCCAGGACCTCCTCTCTCCCAGCCTCTGTCTCTGTCTTCTCAGCCCCAGGACCACTTTGTTTCCCGTGTGTCTGTCTCTTCCTCTTCCCCTTTCAAACGGGCTGCAAAGAAAAGGAGATGAGGACGGCGATAGTGGCGGTAACGGTCTGTGTTCTCCCGGCAGTGCTTCCACAGCGCTGCGTCCACATCCCTGATGTAAGCACTTTGCACAGGGTAACTGCTTTAGCCGTCACAGTGACCCTCTAGTCAGGTGTCATTATTCTCCCCATTGTACAGATGAGAAAACTGAGGCGCAGATGTTAAGTGGCCAGCCCCTACGGTCACACAGGTCATAAGTGACAGAGCTGGGGTCTGCACCCAGGCAGTCTGGCTCCGGATATTTCTGTTTTAGCAACGTGGAATACTCTAAGGCTGGGCCTTGTCTTTATGGTCTTTATTTAAAATTTTTGTGGGTGAGGAAACGTGAGGGCTGTGGGCAAGGAGGAGGGTCCAGGGGATGAAGAAGAGGGTTGGCAGTTGAAAATAGGGATGAAACAGGAAACTGTCTTCCAGAAGTTTGGTTTGAGGTTAGAAATTAGTATTAGTGGCCCATTTTTCTGAGATCTCTGACCAACCCGTAGGGGCCTGTAGTGGGCAGGGGCCCCGCTGTGCTCCCACTCAGCCTGTGAAGAGTCCTGAAGTCATGGCGCTGTGGTCCCATGTTCTGTAATGTGCAGGAATTTAAATAGAGTTTCACCCTTTTATCTGGAATAATTATAAGCTTACTGAAAACTTTTAAGCACAAAGAGCTCCCAGATATACCATCATCCTGATTTGCCTTATCTTCTTCTCCCACCTCTTCTCCACACATGTGCGTGCACACACACACGCACACACATGGTATCCCAAAGGCTCAGTTCAGTTTTAAGCTTAAATAATTTTGGAATCTTAAATGCAGCCTTTTTAAAACATCACTTTTGGGAACTTTGAATAATAACTGTTTAAATTCGTGTTTTGGTCATTGTTTGCTATTTTCAATGGGAGAAACTGAATCTCCATGTGGGGATTTTTTAAATCATGATCACGTTGTTAGGAGGGAGGAAATAGTGCTTTTTAGCCACTGAAAGTTTGGGCCCAGTGAGGCCGAGTAACCTCCTCCCTGATTGGTCATCGCACAGTAGTGTCGCCGGAGCTTCCTGTGGGCTGTGGCTGTGGTGCCCCGACTGCGGGCAGTTCACAGGCTCACAGCCACGGTGCTTCCTTCTGAGTAGAGCACTTGGGGGCGGCCGTGTTGGGTTGGGTCCGGGAGCTGGTTGCAGCGCCCCATCCGGGTGAATCCGTTCCCGCAGCCTGTCTTCCACCCGCTCGCCCAGCCCTCTCTCCTGAGGGCCGCAGGGGGGCCTGGAGCCCGGGACAGCCGATGACGTGGGGCTTGCTGACGGGCGTAGGAATGGGTTTGTATTACTTGGAAATGTAGGTCGCAGGAAGCTTAGCCAGGCTTCTCCAGGGGAGGTGGTCATGTGCCTCTTTAGTCGGACTCACTGGCTGCAGCTGTCGTCTGAGTAATAGTGACTCGGACAGAGGCTCCTAGGTCAGACTCGACAGGTTTCCCTTTGCACTGGCAGGAGGGTCAGACTTTAGAGCTGGGTCAGGAGCATCTGGGGAAGATGGGGAATAGGAATAATGACTTCTGGCCCCCTCTCAAGGATATCCCTGGGAGGAAAGCCTTTGGGAAGATAGCCTTGTCTGGGTACATGGGCTGGGGTTGCTTCCTGGGACTATGTGGTTGGCTCTGCGAATGCTGCCTTCTTTCGGCCTTCTAGAAGCTCTGTAGCTGTGTTGGTCCTGTGCACGAGGAAGGTCTAGTATAATAGCCATGTGAAAAAGACACAGGGTTACCCAGACTCTTTGGTGCCCCAAATAGCATATATGTGCTTTGATTACATTAATGGAGGTATAGAGCTAAGGAAAAGGGAGGTGTTTCATTCAACTAAACTTTCCTGTGTTCAGAACACATATGAAACATTATATTCAATTCTGGATGCATTTTTATTTATTTATTTTTAAAAGTTTATTTAGTGTGTGTGTGTGTGTGTGTGTGTGAGAGAGAGAGAGAGAGAGAGCAGGGGAGGGGATGCAGAGAGAAAGAATTTCAAGCAGACTCCACACTATCAGTGTGCCTGATGCAGGTTTCAAACTCCTGAACCATGAGATCATGACCTGAGCCGAAATCAAGAGTCAGATGCTTAACTGACTGAGCCTCCCAGGCGTCCTGAATCTGGATACATTTTAGAGATGAGGCGGGGAGGTATTAGATCCTAAAAGGTTAGCTTAGAGGTGGTGAGCCTTCCATCACGGACAGTATTCATGCAGAAGCTAAGGAAACAGTGTTTTGTGTTCCTTCCAGTGGATTCTAAGATGTGTGTGTGTATCCCAGGCAATGTGTTGTGGAGCAAACAAACTGAAATGAAAACCCACTGAACAAATTGTGGAGTATTCCTACCACAGAATGTCTGCAGCAGTGAGAACGAATGGCCTCTAAAGGCACACGGCAGTCTGGACAGGTCCCCGACACATAATGTCAAGTGAAAGAGCGTACCCTGGTTGCGTTTATGTTATGACAGACAGCGAAACGAATCCAGAGTGCTAGAAGTCAGGGCAGGTTAGAAGCCCTCATGGGGTTAGGTGGTGGCCGTGGCCGCGGGGGACGAGAGGGAGAGGGTGCCGGGGACACAGCTGGGTGAGCCTTCGAGAATCCAGTGAACTCTGCTCTAGGTTGTGTGCGCTTTTCCACGTGTGCATAACATGCTTCAGGAAGGAGTAAGAGTATGATCGTCTGAAGATTGCTAATCACTCAGGTGCGCTGGAGGCGGTGGAGCTCCCGGGGATCTGGGCATTTACACAGACGGCATGAGATAGAGATAGAGATACAGGGAGGGGCCCGTGGAGACCCACTGCCTGTGCCTTTTGGAGGGTGAGGTGATTTCCTCAGCGCCCAGTGAGACATCCCATGACCGTGCATAGAGGCCTGTTCTGATGAAAGGCTGTGAACTGCTTCCTGAGCTGGGCTGGCCCGCAGGGAGGTCTCTGAACGGGACTGCTTCTCGAGCATTCTCAGCCAGTGCGGCTTTCTCAGCAGGGCGCCTCGGGGATGCGCCCTCTTCTGTGTGTGCACAGGGAATTGTTTACATTTTTCTCCCCATTCCCCCTCCTGATGGCTCTCTTGCACTTCCTCTAGCTTTTCGACCATGTTGCCGAGTGCCTGGGGGACTTCATGGAGAAGAAAAAAATCAAGGACAAGAAACTACCTGTGGGGTTCACGTTTTCTTTCCCCTGCCGGCAGTCCAAAATAGACGAGGTAAGGACCCGCTGGGGCTGGCGGCCCCCTCTGGCCCGACTCTTTTTCCTTTTGCTTATCGGATAGCCTGCATATCGTATTTTTTTTATAGAAACACTTGTAGGAGTTAATGTGAGATCATGATATTGTGTTTATCCCTCCATACTTAAGTGATTTACATATTTCTAGAGACGAATCATGGTGTTTGTGGCCGCTAGGTAAGTAAAGACATTTATGAAACTTGAGCAAGTGAAGGAAGGGAACGTAGGTTTGGTGGCGATAGAGAGAGGCTGCCGGGCCTTTTGTTGGAGGCGTGCTGCGTGGTGTTTACCTGGGGGCCTGGGAATCTGGTCAGGATCCCACGCCTTGGGCCCCAGGGCCGCCTCCCCGTATCTTCTGCCAGGGCCTGGCTCCAGCCCCAGAGAGGCCCTTGGTTCCCTTTTTGACCTCCAGGTGCATCGTTGCACCCCCTTGCTGTTCATTCATTCATTCATTCATTCATTCATTCATTCACCAGTTTAGCAAGGAGGGACTCCGACATAACTCTTTGGCCCCATTGTACCTCAGTGTACCGCAGGGATACAAAATAAGTAGATGTGACCTTGTTCCTCTTCTACATGGAGAGACAGAACACACTCACACACACACACGTAGAGCAACCGATGAACAAACTCCTATAATAGGAACCTCGATAGTTAACATCACTGAGGGCCCATCAGGCACCAGGCTCCGTTCTCATGCGCCCGTCACCGTTAATGCACATTATCTTTAAACACCCCCGTGAGTGAAGTGCTTATGATTCCCAGTTTACAGATGAGGAAACTGAGGCTTGGAAGGATTAGGAACCTGCCCAAGACCACCGGGCCAGGAGGGAGCAGAGCCCGGGGCAGCTCTGGGCAGTTGGGCTCCAGAGCCCGTGCAGGGTAGTAACATTGGTGCACGGGGCACCTCCACACCTCCAGGCAGCTTCCCCGTGCCTCTTTATCAGTAGGCTCAGTGCCCTGTCCTGGGCACCGTGTCACGCTCCTGGAGCCCTTCCGTCTGTGTGATTTGTGTAATCATGTCCTGTTAGAGCAAGAACGGACTCGAGAGCTCAGTAGGCCAAGCCCCTCCTTCCTCAGTTGGAAAACGAGGCCTCCCAAGGTCACGGGGCTTATTAATGGCAGATCTAGGACCAGAATCCCCGGGCACCCCCCTCACCTAGTCCCTGCCCCTATCCCCTACCCCCAACTAAAGACCTCTGAAACACTGCTGTCCCCCTGTCTCCAAAAGGACCACTGTGGCCAGTCTGGACTCTGGTATCTGGCATTGCGACACCTCCAAGGTGTTTGGGTCACTTTGGCTTCCAGGGTGTCTTCCCAAACCTTTCTCAAAGCCTGTTGTTGGTGCTAAGCTTCCCTTTGCTTCTGAGAGTGGAGACAGAACAGTCATGCCCCCTGGGCAGAGACAGGGTTGACAGTCCCTCCCACCATGAGAGGTGCCGGATGGCTTGAGAATGAAGCGACTCATTTGCTTGCTCATTCATTCACCAGTGGCTGTTGACTGAGTGCTATCCTGGTGGACTAGGCTGGGCCCTGGGAGAGAACAGGGAGTAGATGGGTCCTGCCCCACAGAAGGGAAGTGAACTTCCCCAGGGAAGAAGACGTGGCAGAAGGGGGAGAGAATGTCCTCAGACAGGAGAGCCCCCCAGAGCAGGGCAGATAGCCTGGTAGAGGGACTTTGGAGGCAGAGGAGCTAGAGGCAGGGTCCCCACCCACAGGCCTTGACCCCTATCAGGCCTGCCAGGAAGCCAGTGGACCAGAGACTAATTAGTCACCTGGGGGGCCTGTGCCCCTTCAGGGATGCTTGGAACCTTCAAGATTGTCCAGATCTAGACCAGCTGCCTTGCTCCACAGGTGAGCAAAGTGACTCTCAGAGGAATTCGGGGAGCTGCCCACAAGGGAATGGGCAGAGGTGTGAGAATGGGACTGGCCTCCTGACTTCCAGCCCCACATTCTTTCCACAACATTCTCTGAGGCTTCTTGGGGGCTGGAATTGAGGGAAAGAGAACAGTGTCCAGGGATTTTTGGAATGCCTGGCTTAGCAGCAGCCTGCTACTGAGCAGAGAACCACAAACTTCCAAACACGTACCCTTCTGCGTGTCTTACAGGTCGCGTGGCTTTCACCGTGAGCTGGCAGCCCCTGTATGGACAAACTCCCATCCCTGTGTCCCCCCAGGGACATAGGGCCTGAGCAATAATAGCTCTTCCCAACCCTGCCACATGTATGGCAGCTTTCTCCACTCAGAGAACAACAGTCCAGTATAACAAGTATTATTTTGTTTAGTATTTTGATTAAAAAGAATACAAAAGCAATATGAAATAATATAAAGACATAAAATCAAAAGTAAAACTCTGACCCTTCCCCATTCCCAAGGGAATGACCATTGGCTGTCTATCTTTTTTGATGTTTCTCCATTAATATACAGACAGAAATGGATCATATTTTATTACTGCCTCCCAACAGGGGTCATAAATCATATTTTAGTCAGTATTACCCTTAAATCTCCAGGACATGACTTTAGAAGTTCAGTAGCCAAAGATCATCTTGGCATTTTGTTTTTCTTGACAGTTTGGCTCTGCTTCTCTCTCCCTGGGGCTGTGGAAGCCGGTGTTTGGCTTGCAGGTGGGGAGGGGTGATCAGGTCATGACGGGATTTCTCTTGTTCTCTTTCTAAATGGAGTCTGGCTGAGCAGTTGACATCCAGTTAGGTTTGTATGCTATGTGACAGGACTGTCCTGGCCAGCCACCTGCTGTATTCCAGTATGAGCTGCAGGATTTTTTCCGTGGGTAGATGTGCAGGAGATGGGACGGAGTCTGGCTCTGTCGGTACCCGGGGTGATGTGGGCTGGGCCACTTGTCCTCTCTGGCCCTCTGCTTTGTCACTTGTCTTGAGAAGCCTCCCCAGGGACCTAGGGGTTCTGGAGGCCTCCCAGCCCTCACCCAATCCCCATCTGTTCTCCTCTGCAGGCCGTCCTGATCACCTGGACCAAGAAATTTAAAGCGAGTGGAGTAGAGGGAATGGATGTGGTGAAACTGCTTAACAAAGCCATCAAAAAGCGCGGGGTAACTTTCGGGGCCACCTTCCTTGGCCACATGGAGATGGGGGAGTGTGGGAACAAGTCTGTGATCTGAAACAGACCAGGCCCTTCCAGGGGGCAGTAGTGCACGACCTGAGGCATCACATAGGTGTCTGGAAGACCCAGGCGGATGAACGGTGAGATTCCAGAGCCCAGAAGGTTGGGGTGATTCAAAGCAGGGAGTCTCTGAAGTGCCACCCAGAGGAGCCGGGCCTTTGGGCAGGGGGTGCCTCCGACAGGAGCGCTGGGCCGTGCAGGGAGCTGATGTGGTCAGGTGCCGCCGGCGTGGATGGAATGGGGGCAGTCAGCACACGGATGTAGTGTGGTGGTTTGTAGTGGGCTGTGGCTCTGTGTGTAAGATCCGCTCTGGAAAGACTCTTAAGCCAGGTAATTAAGATGACTGTGCAGTTTCCCTAATTTAATTACTGCGCAGTCTAATCTAGCTGACCCGAATGCTGGCAGTATAATGAGAGCAGCGCCACTCACAGGAGCAGGGGTGGAAACGGGAGCTCTCTTGAAAGATGGTGACTTCTTCCATGCGAGAGCGGAAGGTGACAGCCCCTCTGTGTACCTAGGACTATGATGCCAACATTGTGGCTGTGGTGAACGACACGGTGGGGACCATGATGACCTGTGGCTATGACGACCAGCAGTGTGAAGTTGGCCTTATCATTGGTAATGTCCCCTTTTCCTCGTCCCTCCCTTCGGGTAGTATCTCCAGAAGCACAGCCTCCTCTGAGGATTTTGTGTGTTGCAACTTCTGATCATGTTTCTCTCTCCAAGGCACTGGCACCAACGCGTGCTACATGGAGGAACTGAGGCACATTGACCTGGTGGAAGGCGACGAGGGCAGGATGTGCATCAACACAGAGTGGGGGGCCTTTGGGGATGATGGGTCCCTTGAAGACATCCGCACTGAGTTCGACCGGGAGATAGACCGAGGCTCTCTCAACCCTGGGAAGCAGCTGTGAGTCCCACCTTTTCTGATGACTCACAGACTTAGGGGACACTTAGTGAAAGGCATGGGTTGTGAGAAAAAAGGGGCAGAAAGGCAGGTGGTCACAAATAAGCCCAACAGATTTTGCAGCACCTGTCGCTCCTGGGGATAGGTACGTAGCTGTGGTGACTGCAGCTTTAAAAGCATGTTTTGAATGATTTTCTCTTTGTCCAATTAGACTATAATTGTGTCCTTATAAAAAATCTTGAAAATTAAAAACCCAGAAGCATTAGTATAAAGCTAAGGTTTAGAAACCCCCTGTAGTCACTAGCGTTGCCACTCAGAGCGAGCGGGGGCCCGTGGTAAGCAGGATATCAGCTGAGCAGAGAGTGAGGGTCCACTCATTCAGTGCTACTTCTCGAGAGCTCTGTGCTAGGCTCTGAGGATACAGAATAGGACCTTCCTGTCCAGTACTTAGGAGCACGTTGGGGAGGTATGTGCCACGTAGGTGTCTGTTGTGCAGAGGAGTGAGTGCAAACCATCATACAGACCTTAGGGTGACAAGAGAATGGAGAAACTTCTTCCATGTCATGGATAGGCGGATGGGTCACGGTTGATAAAGAGCATCAGATTTATTGGGTAAGTTAATTTTGGTCTTGGAGAGCTCCTGGATGCTGAGGTAGGAGTGACATTATTCAGGGCAGACATTAGTGTGGGCATTTCTTGGTTGGAGCTACTGACTTCTTGAAATGCACATGTCCCTATTTCTCCGCAATGCCCTGTGCTAGCAGCACTCCGAGCAGCCATATCCCAGGGCTGGATGCTGTCAGCACACTGAGTTGGCCCTGTTGGCTTAGCAGTTCTTATCTTTTTTTTTTTTTAAGTTTATTTATTTTGAGAGGGAGAGAGAACATGGGAGCAGGGGAAAGGCAGAGAGAGGGAGAGAGAAAGAAGGGTCCACACTGTCAGCACAGAGTCTGATGTGGGGCTTGGACTATGACCCGTGAGAGCATGACCTGAGCCGAAATCAAGAGTCGGATGCTTAACCCACTGAGCCACATAGGTGCCCCTTAGCAGTCCTAACGTGCCAGAGAGAAATGGGAGTTCTTTTGTCATTTTGAAACCCATCACCCAAAAATCTCCATACCCCAGGCTGGACGATTGGGCTTTCCGCCCGAATTAATGGAATCACATAAGTGGCCGGCCCCCCTCCACTGGTAATGGTGGTGGTGAATAAACTAGGTTTCTCAGAAAGGGAATGCTGAGTTCTTAGACCTAGAGTTGAACATCTACATTGCATCCTGAGACTGGGGTACCAGCTTGTAGTGATAAAGGAAGCCTGTTCCAAAGCTCTGACAGCCAAAGGGTTCCCTCCACGCCCCCTACCCAATCCGTTCACCTAACTTGCAGCACTAAAACCTGACCCCATCTGACATGAAGCTATGACATGTGCCTACTTACACAGTTTACTGGAGATCTGTGGATGTACTTGATCACATCATTATCTCAGGTACCCCTGGGGATAGTCTGTAATACGTACTTACATATCACAGTGGAGCTCTAAAATCCTCACAGCTCCACATTCCCAAGCATATATGACCCCAGGGGTTTCAGATAGGCGATTACATACCTTTACCTGTAGTTACTATCAGTCATTTCATCGGAAGTCGTCCTTCTGAGCAGATGTGACTCAGGCCCTTGTCTGGTCTGTATCCTCAGCCTCAGTACAGGGATCCCATGTGGCTTGGGTGGAAACCTGGATACCTCTGCCTTCTATTTTGAAGTATTTCTGATTTTCTAAAGGACTGAACTATATCTGTAGGTTGAACTGTAAATTGGGCTCACAGTTGCCTTGCGATAAAAATTTTTGGAATGGTGGTGGATAGATGCATTGATAGGGATGGATGGATGGATAGTGGATTAAGGGGGAGGGGTGAGGATGCAGAGGTGGATGGATGGATAGATGGATGGATGGATGAGGGGATGAATGGGGAAATAGAGAGTGGATGGATGTATGGATGGGTGGATTGGGGGGGTGGTGGGGAAATGGAGAGTGGATGGATGGATGGATGGATGGATGGATGGTAGATGGGGAGGTAGCCAGATGGCAGGGAAATGGTGGTGAATAAACAGGTGGATGGGTGACAGAGTGAAGGGTGGGGAGAAGCCCATCTTCTCCAGTGTGTTTCCCTGTTTACTGATCACCACATGTCAGGTCTTGTTAAGAACAATACTAAAGAGGTGACAAATTCTTGAATGACATCACACATTCCTGGAAATAGGCCATTGGCCAGAGAGTTTTTTGCCAAAGCAAATTTTTGCTCTTTCCTAGGTTCCTGAGTCTTCCCTGTTCTTCTGTGCAATGCTAGGTTCTTCAAAGCCATTGTGTTGTTCTTGTCAGGGAGAGGTGTCCGCTCCATTTGCCTGGTGGGGAAATTAAGGCAGTACGATAAGACAAGCTGGCCCAAGACTCCCTGTTGAGGTTTGATGTGGCTTAGGTTTCGGGTTTTCTGCCCCATTTGAAAGTATGAGTTTTAAAAAAAATTTTTTTTTAATGTTTTATTTATTTCTAGGAGAGGCAGAGAGAGACAGCGTGAGCAGGGGAGGGTCAGAGAGAGAGAGAGGGTGTAACAGACTGAAACAGGCTCCAGGCTCTGAGCTGGCAGTCAGCGCAGAGCCCGACGCAGGGCTCGAACCCACGAACCGCGAGATCATGACCTAAGCGAAAGTCAGACGCTTAACCGACTAAGCCACCCAGGCGCCCCGAAAGTATGAGTTTTTAGAGTGAGCGTCTAGAATGTCTAAGAGTCATTACTGACTGTGGACAAACATCATTACCAGTGGTCTGGAGGAGTGGTTTTTCATCCCTGATTGCTCATGAGAATCACATAGAGGCTTTTTATTTATTATTGTTATTATTATTATTTTATTTATTTATTTTGGCCTGTATGCACGTGCAGGAAAGCAGCAGAGAGGGGGAGAGAGAGAATCCTAAGCAGGTTCCCTGCCACCAGCCTGGAGTCTGATACTGGGCTTGAACTCATGAACCACGAGATCATGACCTGAGCCCAAGCCAGGAGTCAGACACTTAGCTAAGCACCCCCATAAAGACCTTTTAAAAACATACTGCAGCCCCAGCACCCCCTCATCCTATTCACCTCCCTCCCAATTCTGACCCAGTTCTGACCCAGGGCTGGGAGCCTGTCCTTAGGAGCCTAAGAGCTCCCCAGGTGATGCCATGTTCTAACCAGGGTTGAGAATGTAAGTGTGTGTGATTTGTGCAAATGCCATCAGCACCCAGGTGGACTATAGATGGCTACACACGCTTTCGTTCATTCTGATTGAAGTTTGCATGTACTGCGTACCGACTACACACAGTTGGCTGGGAAGGGTATCGTCACAGTGGCTCTGTGGCTCCTGCCTGCATTGGTGACAGCTACTCTCAGGATAGCGGGGGGCAGCTCTGGGCATCCAGCAACCCTCGCCGTGCCCTGGTCTCTCTCCCAAAGGGATCAGATAGCTTCCTCCTTGCCACCCTTCTATACTAGGCCTTTGAAATTCTGGTCACATGCCTGTCCCTTACTATAGATTTTGGTCTCACTTTTCATGATTTTTAATTCTCCTTCTCCTCCCCTCCTGTCTCCTTGGGCTCCTTGATCTTCTTTTTCTGTATTGTGTCTGGAATTTTGATTCCCATTGCCCCATGTGATTCCCGATCACATCCTTCAAAATGCAAGGAGCCACTTGCCGCACAAAACAGCGGCAGCAGTGGCCATGCCAGCAGGATGGTTTGACCTGCAGAATTCTTTGACCTGAAGGCTTCTGAAGTCAGTCCCCAAACACCTTTTCTTACTGTATCCCTGCCTGCCCCACGCATGGCCTCAGGCCTCTCCCACTTCTGCGTCCCTGGCCCATCGGAGCGGACCCTGGCTGCCAGGGGAGCTCCTGATCGGCGTGCCAGTCCTTACCCCCCCACCCCCCGTGTGAACATGACCCCCAACCCACCCTCCCAGCCTGTCCACAGGCCCTGTGGGCATCATCCCTGCCCATGCCCACCAGCCGACATGGTTTGCAGGCACCTGGCTGCTGAGAGGCAGATCAGGGCTTGCCCGGCCTTGCGTGAGCTGGAAAGGGAAGCATGTTGGTCGAGAAGGAGCCCTGCTGTGCCCGTGAACCTCTGGCTTGAGCTGAACTGAGAGAGGCTCGTCAGAGGTGCCTTTTCCTGGTTTTGCTGCTGCTGCTCTGACACGGGGTCTAGGAAAAGGGGGTGATGGAGTCTATGTATGTAAGAGACGTCATGTAGAAAAAGGAGATCATTTTGAGTGTCTCCAGAGGGCGAAGTGAAAAGCAATGGGTAGAAGGTGCCAGGAGGCTGATTTTAGCTCACTCTAAGGGCAGGAGCCTTTTCTGTCGTCACGCTGCCCAGTGGGGGCGGGCTGCCTCTAGAAGGAGTGAGCTGATAAAGGCAGACAAATGGAGACAGGGTTGGGGTGGGGCTAGGTGGCTGCTAGCATGACAGTAATCGCTGACGTTAAATGACATTGCCCATGAGAGAGACAGACCAGCACAGTGGTTAGAGCATAGCCTCTGGTGTTTAACTGGGCTTGTGACCATGGGCACATTTCTCTATGCCTCAGCTTCCTCATCTGTAAAATGGGGACAGTGATGTTGTCTCCCTCATAGGGTTTTAATGAGGGTAAGATAAGTTAATCCGTGTGAAGTGCTTAGTGAAGTGGGATGCATGGCAAGGGCCATACGTTCATCACTAGCAGACGTTCTAGTACTTGGCCCGTATTAACCCATGTCCTCTGTACTGCGGCCGTATCAGTAGGCCCTGCCATTAGCCCCGTATTCTGGGTGAGGAAACCAAGACATAAGTAGCACAGGGGGCAGCAGAGCCGGGCTTGAGCCCCTGCAGTCTGGCTCCCGCCCACTTCGAGATTCTGGCCCGGGGCTGAGCAGGGGCTGTTCCCACAGGTATCCGGGCCGGCAGCTGGGCAGCCGGGACTCAGCAAGTCCGGAGTCCTGCCAGGGATCCTGGACACGGCTGGGGCTGGGGCGGTCCTGTCTGGTCCTGTCAGGAGCGGGAACAATGAGAGTGGTGTTTCTTCATGCCCGTGTCGGGGCGAGGGAGAGCCCGGCGCTCAGGTCCCAGCAGCATCCTGGCTCCTGGGCCTGGCTCTGAACGGAACAGATTGTTTTGCTGTGTCACAGCCAGCTCCGGGTGTGCCAGCTGGCCTCCCTCCGAGAAGGGGCAGGTCACCTGCCGCTCTGATCCGTCCTGCTCAGGGCTCCCTCCTGGGCCCTGCCCAGCCAGGATTCGGGACCTGCATCTGACTCAGGCATGGCATGGAGCCCCGCTTCGTGGTAGGCTCTCCCCTGCAGCGTTGGGCTCAAGATGGCCACTGCAAGGGAGAGGCTGCAGTTACAGAGCCCACGCCTTGTGCCACACCTCCCAGGGACGCAAGAGAGAGCTTTCACTCGGAGACTGGGCTGGGGCTGCACGTGGCCTGAGCTGTGGGATGAGCTGAGCCTCCCCTGGAATTGAGGGTGAGGTCAGCCGGGGAGGCACAGGCTCCTCAAAGCAAATTCTTGCTCCTTTTTGCCAGAGAAGAAGAATGTGGATGCCAGGGGGGTGGCCAGTGACAAGGGTCACATGGGGAATGGCTGTGTTTCAGTCCCATCATCTACGCAGCCTTCCCTCAGAGAAGAACTGAGCAGGGAAATGGAGAGAATCCTCCCTAGCCACCTCCTTCTCTCAGGGCTTGGAGCCTCCCTGGTGGACTGATGGAGATGAAAACCCTTTAAAAAGCATAGCAAAGGGGTGTCTTGGTGGCTTAGTAGGTTAGGCTTCCGACTTTGGCTCAGGTCATGATCTCATCATTCATGAGTTCGAGCCCCACATCGGGCTCTGTGCTGACAGCTTAGAGCCTGGAGCCTGCTTCGGATTGTGTCTCCCTCTCTCTCTCAGCCCCTCCCCTGTTCACACTCTGTCTCTCTCTCTCAAAAATAAGCATTAAAAAAATTTTTTTTAATAAAAAATAAAAATAAAAACCATAGCAAAGGGGCGCCTGGATGCCTTAGTCGGTTAAACATCTGACTCTTGATCTCAGCTCAGGCCTTGATCCCAGGGTTGAGAGTTCAAGCCCCACATTGGGCTCTATGCTGGGTGTGGAGCATACTTTAAAAAACAAATAAAAAGAAAAGGCAGAGCATAGAGTGTTGTGAGAAATGATCATATTCTCATTTCTTTTTGGGGTCTCCTCATCACCCTCACTGTCACCTGCAGGCAGCCTTCCCCACCTGCCCCTGCTTACCTCCTCTGCCCACCTAGGGATAGGCGGGGGGTCTAGAGGAATCACCCCCTCCCCCACTTCTGTCTTGTCACCATTTAGTCACAGGGGTCTGCGGTTTTACCTGCTAGGGGGACCATGAGCTCAGGAGGAAGAGGCTGTGCCTTCCTCTTCCTCGCGTCTGTCTGTCTGTCTGTCTGTCTGTCTGTCTGTCTGTCCTCTTCCTCAGAGCTGCCCTGGGGTAGCTACGTAGGAAGGACCTGACAAGTGCCACACACCTTTCTCCTGCAGATTTGAGAAGATGGTCAGTGGCATGTACTTGGGGGAGCTCGTTCGACTGATCCTGGTCAAGATGGCCAAGGAAGGCCTCTTATTTGAAGGGCGGATCACCCCGGAGCTGCTCACCAGAGGGAAGCTCAAGACCAGTGATGTGTCAGCCATTGAAAAGTAGGTACCGCCACCCAAGGCTTTCTCTTTTCCTTCGCCTCCCCCTCTCCACCTGTGCACACAGGGAAAGTCGAGCCCAGGGAGTAGATGACATGCTCACTGAGCCTGGAGTGTGGGCTTGAAGCCTCCCTGGACATAGTAGGACCTCCTCTAGACTATGTCCCAGGGCACCCTGATGACTTCAAGATAAGGTGTTCCCTGCAGAAAGGGTGCTGTGGCCGAGAGCGTCGGGAATTACTGCATGCTTATCCTCCAGTCAGAGAGTTACACTGTTCATTAGCATAGTAAGGAACACCCAGTTCACTTGGGTTACCTTCTAATTTCCCAAACTTCTTTTATGCCTGAAACGCCCTCCCCACTACACCCCTCCCCCAATACTCTGACCTGTTAACAGTCAGATGTGTTCCCTGGCATAAGCTTGAGAAACACTGATCAGCAGCAGAGGCAGGAGAGGTAGGCACGAGAGGACAGAGTCCCGCCAGGAACCTGCTACCTTTCGGCCTCAACACGAGAAACCCAGACTCCTCTGCCTCGACTGTCACTTGTAGGCCTTCACCCTGAGAGGGAAGAGGGTGAACTTGATCCCGCAGCCATTTGAAGTGGTGGGGCACCTCCAGGTCTGACGGACTCCTCCTTGTGGCTGGCCTCCATGTGCCACCAGGCTCTGTTCCTGGTTCTGAGACACGCAGCCGTGCGAGACCACCTGCTGAAAGATAGGGCTGGCCTGGTGCTGGAGAAGTCCTTTCATCTCTGCACGAAGCTGCCATTGCCACTGCCCTGTGGTGGTCCTGGAGGCTCCCATTGATCCAGTGGCTTTCCCAGCTCTGGCTCCTGGGAGATGCTTATGAGTCGTGTGCAGGTAGAAAAGGAGGCTGAGGAGACGGGTCGGGGTTCGGGTGGACGGACTCCTCTGTCACATCAATGTGCGGGGCTAGGGCATGCCCTAGGCTCACTATCCTTCAGGACCCACCGGGCCAGGCCACCATGATGCTGAGTTCCCAGCCACCTCTGTCCTCAAAGCCCCCGGGCTAGCTACTGAGAAGGAGGGGGCCTGAGGCTCCTGGCGTGTCACAGTCATCGACAGAGTCCAGAAATGCCTGCCTTCCTTTGGCCTGCTTCCGGCGTTGGCTCACTGGTTTCCAAGAAACAGAAGCCCGCTTGAGCTAGCGCAGGAAAGCACGTAGGCTGTAATAAAGGCTGTGTCAACAAAACTAAGCATCCTACCAGGGCACACACTCTAAGCATTCTCTTTAAAGTCAAGAGTAAGAGAGTATCTCCCACTTTTATTTAGCATTGTCTGGAGTCTTAGCCAGTGTTTAAAAATAAAAGAAAGAAAAAGAAATGAAAGGCGTAAGAATAAAAAAAAAAGAGGAAGTAGACTTATCTTTATTTGCAGACATTAATCGTATGGAACACCAAAAGTATGTAGAGAAGTGAGTAGAATAACAAGAGGTAAGGGGATTGTCTGGAGAGAAGATGCAAAAGTCAATTATATTTCTGTATCTTGGCAATAACTAAATATTAAAACCCCTTTTATTTTAGAATATTTTGAGACTTACAGAAATACTGCAAAGATGGCACAGAGCGTTCCCACATATCACTGCCGCAGTTTCCCCCATTGTTAACATCTTATTTACTATGGGACATTAAGGTGAAAAAAAATATATAAATAAATTTCTGTCATCTATACCATATCGTCTATAATAATGAAAAATTATAAAGCACCTCAGAATGAATCCAACAAAAGATAACAAAACGTACGTAGAAAATTAAAACTTGCCTGGAAAACACCAAGGGCATGTAAGCATCTCAGGGCAACTCACAGACCCCGAGAGCAGGCAATTTCCTTGGGTGCCCTGAGCTCTGGGGTGGAGGCAGCTTTGTGTCCCCTCTCCACCTCTCTCTGTGTGCCTGGTGTGTCATGACCCAGCCTGCTACCATGTTCTCTCCTATTAGCTAGGATTTCTTATAGAGCAGCCTCCTTCTCACGTTCTTCTCAGGCATTTGACTGTCCTAATTCCATACCATACAACTTTCTTTTCTTTAAAATTTTTTTAATGCTCATTCATTTTTTGAGAGAAAGGGTGTGCGTGCACTTGCACATAAGTAGGGGAAGGGCAGAGAGAGAGGGAGTCACAGAATCTGAAGACAGAGTGAGAGTGCGGATGAGTCGGGGAGGGGCAGAGAGAGGGGGAGACGCACAATCCAAAACAGGTTCCCAGCTCTGTGCTGACAGAGCGGGGCCCAAACGCATGAGCTGTGAGATCATGACCTGAGCTGAAGTCGGATGCTGAACTGACCGAGCCACCCGACGCCTCTCACCTTTCCAGCACTTTAGAACCGCAGTGCTATGCACTGCCTGATGTGGTCTTCGATTCAGTTATTGGCCTCTAACCTCACAGGAACAAGGAAGGCCTCCACAATGCCAAAGACATCCTGACCCGCCTGGGAGTGGAGCCGTCTGATGACGACTGTATTTCAGTCCAGCACGTGTGTACCATCGTCTCGTTTCGCTCTGCCAACCTGGTGGCGGCAACGCTGGGCGCCATCTTGAACCGCCTTCGAGATAACAAGGGCACGCCCAGGCTGCGGACCACAGTTGGCGTCGATGGGTCTCTTTACAAGACGCACCCACAGTGAGTCTGCCCTTTGCTGTTGTTGACACTCAGTGCCCATGTGAAGGTTTTTGGATACCAGACCATCCCTAGTTCTGGGCAGAAAGGTCAGAATCACTCACTTTAGAAGTATCTGGCCCTCAAGGCCTGTTCTCTTGGTGTGGCCTCTGTACCATCACTTCTCATTTCATAAGTCTTACTAGGGATTTCTGTGGCTGCCGGGAGCACTGGGTGGACCGCGTCGGTACCTTAAATCCTCTTGCTTACTCATATTTCATCACCTTCATCCTCACAATAGCTCGGGTCATGGGTGCAATGCCCACGTTTTTGTGTTAGAGGCTCCTGTGAAAGGTCCCCAAACCCCCAGACGTGCCTTTTTTTTTTAAATGGGCAGCTTGCTGACCTCTGCATCTAAGAGCAGAGAGCCCAAGGGAGCTAGAGTTTGTAAATGGCCCTGTCGGTGATGAGGGGCAGGTCACCATGCTGCCTCCGGATGCAGAAGCCTTAACTGCAGAAGACTTTTGTGGTACCTAGAACCTGGCTTGTACATTTCTTAAAGGCTAAAGGTGAAATTCTGCATCTTTATAGACCAGCTTTTAACGAAAGCTGCCTTTGATGTGAGTTTTTGCACAGGACCTGCGGCACTTCCCACCATGTATATAAAGTGCACGTGGAGTGGCCTGTGGTACCCTCACTCCTAGTTCTAGTGGGCATTAAATAATAAACTTGACTTAAATGGAAACCACCGTTAGCAGGGATCAGGGTTTGAGCGAGTTAGATGTTATTATCTATCAGGTTTGTAATTTTATTTCTTTGTATTTTTAAAGTATTTGGAAAGTTTTCAACAATGGAACTAGCTATCTTTTTTGGAGGGTGGTTTCTTGGCAAATGTATGGTCAAGAAAACTTAGGAATTTGTGACACCGCATTAAAAAAAATTTTCTTTTAATCGCAGGAAAATACACAGTACAGAATGTACTACCCTAACCGTTTCTTAGCGTACAGCTCAGAAGTGTTACGTACATTCCCGTTGTTGCACCAGCACCACCAGCCACCCCTAGAACTCGTCACCAACATGGTCACCTTTTAAACGATAACTCTGATTAAATGCATTTTATTTCAGAAGTATCATCTATTTGGTACGGAAACTTTAAATACCTCACAAAATGACAAAGAGTAGAAGTTATTTTTAATCCTGCCCCCTGGCATTGATCGCTGCTAATATTTGGGGCTCTGGTTTCCTTGTTTCCTTTGGCAGACAGCCTTCCATCCTTAACGACAGACCATAAACTTGGAGGAGGCTCTGTGTCTCACTGAGTCCCATCCTGACGTCCTCCTCTAGCCAACAAAGATTGTTCAGACCCTTGGGGGGAGGGCAGAGGGAAAGGGCAAGTGAAAATAAAAAAATAAGAGTGATTTTGGAGCCTGTCTCCAATGCCAGCAACCAGCCCAAGCTGCTGATGAAGCCAGTCAGTGCCTAGAGATACTGTCAGTGCTCCTGGACTCCAAGGTGAAGTCAGAAGCCCAAGGTCATCTGATGTGGAAGTCGGAGAGCTCACCCTTGTCTCCTGATGCATCCGATTCCCAAACACTGGGCTCCTGACCTCTGTACTTACTATCTCCTTGTCATGGTGGGGAACGAGTCCTTGTCGGACCCTGAATTTCCTGTATTTCATACTCACGTAATAATGCGGGTCCTCTTTTTGGTATATGACTATTTCATTTTCCCTTCTTACTGCTCCGCATTTGCCAGCTTTTCTACAGTGCATGTGTATGACTCGGGGCACGAGAAAACCAGTTATAGAAAATGGAATTGAGGTGTGCGAAACGAAGGGGACGCAGAGGTCCCTGAGAGATGGCCCAGTCTAACTATTGTGGCACGCCCCCCCCTTCCCCCCGCCCCCCAGGTATTCACGACGTTTCCACAAGACTCTGAGGCGCTTGGTGCCCGACTCTGATGTGCGCTTCCTCCTCTCGGAGAGTGGCAGCGGCAAGGGGGCCGCCATGGTCACCGCGGTGGCCTACCGCCTGGCCGAGCAGCACCGGCAGATAGAGGAGACCTTGGCCCACTTCCGCCTCACCAAAGACATGCTGCTGGAGGTGAAGAAGAGAATGCGGACTGAGATGGACATGGGCCTGAGGAAACAGACGCATGAGAAGGCCGTAGTCAAGATGCTCCCCTCGTTTGTCCGGAGCACTCCAGACGGGACCGGTGAGGGCCTCTTCTGGGGACTAACCTACCCCTCCTGCTTCTCCTGCACTGACCGAGTGGGCCGGATGGAGGTTGGCCTCTCCAGTGGGTGTGTTTATTGTGGCAAGAACTAGAAACTCAGAACCTCCGTTTTCCATTTTTACCACTGACTTGCCCCGTGTGTGACTCAGGGCGGTTGGCTTTCCCTGGATCCGGCCTCTCGTGCAAGTGCCATCTTTAAGGCCACAGTCCTGCTCACGGTTAGAAAGTGTTCTTTAAACAACATAACCGGGTCACTCCCACAGCACTGAGATTGCTGTGGGTTCTCTCTCTCTTCCTTTAATTTTAATGTTTATGTTTGAGAGACAGAACACAAGCAGGGAAGGGCAGAGAGAGAGGGAGACACAGAATCCGAAGCAGGCTCCAGGCTCCGAGCTGTCAGCACAGAGCCTGGCGTAGGGCTCGGATCCACAAACTGTGAGATGGTGACCTGAGCCAAAGTCGCATGCTTAACTAACTGAGCCACCCAGGTGCCCCAAAAGTGTTCTTTAAAGAACACAACCGGGCTACTCCCACAGCACTGAGATTGCTGTGGGTTCCCTCGCACACAGGTGAAGCCGCAGAAGGAAAGGTGCCCAGTGTATCCTTCCTGAGCCCTGACACGGTGTGTCAGAGGCAGACAGCGGCCTGGGGCTTCTCACACCCAGGCAGGTCGGAGAACAAAATCTGGCCCTTGACATGACCTTGCTGGGCCTCATGGAGGCCAAGCTCTCTGGGGACTCTGAGGGGCTTCTCGGGTGGTTCTGGAAATAATGAATATTTGTGATAGGAATTATGTCCTATGTGTAATTCCTTATTACTGCATTATAGTATTGCTTTATAAACCACCCTCAAACCTAGAGGCTCAAAATACCAGCTGCTGATTCTTGCTCCTCCGGGCCAGGCTCTGCTGGTCTCTGCTGGATCCATTCATGAGTCTGTAGTCGCTGGCGGGCCAGGTCGGAGGCCTCCCTCCTGCGTCCCGATCAGCTAGACTGCAGGCATGCCTGGCCACGTGTGTCACCCTCCAGCAGGCCACCGGGCTTGTGCAAGCGGTAGCAGCAGGGGCTGTGGAAGAGAGGAACGACTTCAGAGGCTCTTGAGGGCCAAGGCTGGGACTGGCTCGATTTTGCTTCTGCCACACTCTGTCGGCCAAAGCGAGTCATAAGGCTGGGCCGGAGCCCGGGGGGCGGAGAAATGGACTCCATCTTTAGATAGGAAGGGCTGCAGAGTCACTGTGCAGAAGAAGAGTGTGGGGAAGAGAGTGACTGTGCACGTTTTTAGAGACTCTCTACACGCTGATACAAATTGCTGTGTTTTGTACCAGCTTCCCTCAAATTGAGTCATTGTTGCCAAGCTTTTTAGCAGGGAGAATTTTGTTTATGGTGGCAGGTGGTTCGGCCCTGGGCCTTTTGTCCTTCTAGTGTGGCCCCCAAGTTTGTGGGGAGCAGGGAGTTAGTGCCCACCCCTCCCTGGGCCCAAGGCGTGTGCCAGAGGGAGGGTTGACAGCTTCTCCCTTCTATTTAATAGGGGCCCCCCTCCTTGAAAATCTCCAGTCTCAGGGTTACTGGTGCCAAGAGGCACTCAGCTGTTTTTTGTTTTTTGTTTTTTAATTTTTTTAATGTTTTATTTATTTCTCAGAGAGAGAGAGAGAGACAGCAGGAGCAGGTGAGGGTCAGAGAGAGAGGGAGACACAGGATCTGAAACAGGTTCCAGGCTCTGAGCTGTCAGCACAGAGTCTGACGTGGGGCTTGAACCCATGAACCGTGAAATCATGACCTGAGCCGAAGTTGGACGCTTAACCGACTGAGCCCCCCAGGCGCCCCGGCACTCAGCTGTTTTTGATGTTCTTTATGTTCTTGACCGTAATAGAGCATGGCGACTTCTTGGCCCTTGATCTGGGAGGAACGAATTTCCGTGTCCTACTGGTGAAAATCCGCAGTGGGAAGAAGAGGACGGTGGAGATGCACAACAAGATCTATGCCATTCCCATTGAAATCATGCAGGGCACTGGGGAGGAGGTGAGTCGGTTTTGCCTTTCTACCACTGTGGCACACGTGTGTCACCCGGCCAGTGGCATTGGTCGTTCCCAGAACCTGCCATGTGGCACATGCAGCCCTACAGTCGTGTCCTGATGGCCTGAAGGCATCGGGCACTTTGAGCAGTGCTGGGCTTCTGCTGCTCAGGTGACTGCGAAGTTCCTGGAAGGGCACTTGCTCTGCGTGTGTTGTGGGGAGGGGTGTGTGCACTCCTGTGTATGTGTGCAAACGTGCACTTGTACATGTGCACTGAAAGCATGAAACGGAGAGCTCACGTAATCCCTTCTCTTCTCCTAAAGCTGTTTGACCACATCGTTTCCTGCATCTCCGACTTCCTGGACTACATGGGGATCAAAGGCCCCAGAATGCCTCTGGGCTTCACATTCTCCTTTCCCTGCAAGCAGACAAGCTTGGACGTGGTAGGTCTCTTTCCTCGAGGCACGGGGTGGCACTGACCACTCTTTCCAGTCTCCCTGTCCCCTCGATGTCGGGAACAGCACACATGTCCCAGGGGGTTGGCCCCGGCTTTACGTCAAGCCCTCTAGTTCATCTTAATACTCTACCCATCTTTTATCATTTGGAGCACCCACCTCTTCTGGAAACCTCCTGGACCTCCAGGCAGAAGTGTCTCACCCTCCTCAGCGTTCCCTCTTTCTTTGAGTGTTGCCTGATGACAGCACTTTTCTCATAATGATTACTGATCGTGTCTTTCTTTTCTGCTGTGTCGCGTGCTCCTTGAGCAAGGACCTCCATGCCCCAGCCAGAGCTCTGTCGGAGGAAATACTTAATAAATGGGATGAAGCAGGGTCCAGGGTCAGGGCTTGGGCACCTGCTGAGTACTAACTAAACGCTGGGTACAGAGCAGAAGGTGACAGTTCCCGTCCTTGGGGGCCGACAGTCTAATGGAGAATCCCAGCCTTACACCTGCAGCCCAGCCCTGGGCTGGGTGGGCCGGGGAGGGAGGGTCCCCGGGGCAGAGGGAACCGATTGTGCCAAGTCACAGGCAAGACCGAGCCTGTCAATGCTGGAGAAGCCCCAGGTCCCTCCTCGTGTCACAGGTGAGTGTGTGGCCAGGGAAGAGGCCCGGGAGGTGGCATCAGATCACACCGAGCCTGAGGCTGGGTTTACGACATACGATTGGCAGCATGAGGGAAGCCAGGGAGTGCCTCCTGCTTCTGGAAGCCAGTTAATCAAGTCACCGTGCTGACTTGGGGCTTTTTCCTCTTCAGCTCTCTCAGATCTCAGCAGTTAGATCCACATAAACGTGTGTTTTGTGGCATTTAAAGGTCTGCTGTTCTTTAAGGAGTTCGCTTCTACTGTCACCTGTATTCATCCTAATGAGCACACACCCAGCAAATGGAGAGCTTCATTCAAACCTGAAGTTTACTAAAGTTAGGCGGGAACAGTGCCATGAAAAATTTGCATTTCTCCCTCCATGCCATTGGCAGACTATTCTTTAGGGGAACTAGTTGGCTAGACCAGAGGCTGCACCATCATCCTTCTATGCCTCAGTTTCTCCACCTGTGAAATGAGGATTGTAAACCACACTGCCATGGGGATGGTTCAGAGGGGGCGGTTCTGTGGAGGAATACCTGCGTTTTACTGCTTTGTGCCTCATAGTGTCACCAGGGTCCGCACCCAGCAGGTGTCAGGAGGGAGGGGGGCAACTTTTATGTTCTACTTAGATGGGCCAGTCACACAGGATTCTCCTGGTACCTCTGCTGTTTCAGGGAATCTTGATCACCTGGACGAAGGGTTTTAAGGCAACCGACTGCGTGGGGAACGACGTTGTAACCTTACTAAGAGAAGCAATCAAAAGGAGAGAGGTAACTACTAAAAGGATGTTTTAAAAAAATCTTCACTGTTTCTCAGGGGTTATAAAAATTGTACTTACTGGTAAAGGATTCAAACCATACAGAGGCGCGTGACCTAGGTAAGGAGGTTGCTCGAACCGCCAGCAGTAAAGCGGAAGTGAACAGTTTTGTGTTGTTGAAGGGCAGTCCAAGAGAGGTAAAACCATGATCCTCCTACAGCTTGAGAAGGAGCAGAGCAGCCGGGCCCTGCCTGGCGCCATCAGGCGGCCCTGGCACCCTCCCCCGTGGGACACAAAGTTTACTCAAAACTGTGACGGAATCACACAAGAGTTAAGACCAGTCTGTACTTGTGACCCAACTCCATGCACACTCAGAACCGCTTCCAGGCAGCATCCGATCCAGAGCAAGCCCCACTCTAAACCCTCCCTAAAGCCACTGGCACAGACTCAAGTCCTGTCTGTCCTAAGTGCTTTCTAGTTCGTTCTGAGATGCCCCACAAGAAGTGTCGCCCGTGTTGCGAGCAGTTGATGTGCCCAGCTCTGTGTGCCCATAGGTGTGTCTCTTGTCTCTGTCTGGAGGACATTGGCAAAATAGAGAATGAAAAATTCCAGAGATTAACTCATTAGTGAGGGGATTAGTCAACTAACTAACTTACTTACTTTATGTTCTTTTTTTAATGTTTATTTATTTTTCGAGAGAGAAAGACTGAGTAAGAGTGGGGGAGTGGTAGAGAGAGAGGGAGACACCGAATCCCAAGCAGGCTCCAAGCTCTGAGCGGTCAGCACAGAGCCCGACGTGGGACTCAGACTCATGAACTGTGAGATCATGACCTGAGCCGAAGTTGAATGCTCAACCAACTGACCACCCAGGCGCCCCCTAACTTACTTTAGTTCAAAAAAGCAGACAAATGACCAGGTGGTGGGGAAGGCTGACATGACTGGCTTTTTGAAAGAGGGATTGCTCACACCTTGCAGAATGTGCTAGACAACTTGTATCCCATTGGAGTGGAACCTCGTGGCCTACTTGTGCCCATTTCACAACTCTGAATGGTAACATTTTTCCCCTTTACTTTCGGTGCATGTGGAGCACACTTTGCACTGGGGACCCTGCCATACATACTCCCTTACAACCTGTGTGTGTCCTTTGATGTGAAACAGACATCTTTTCATCTCAGTGCCCAGAGACCAACCCCATTCTATCCCGGGGCTGCACAGGATGCCAGAGTCGGCTGGAACCCGTGTGTTACGTCGCCCCTTTTGATTCTGTATTTAGATTGTTCTCTTTTGGGCCCATATAGGTCACACAGCATCTTTGTGTACCTGCATGGCTATTTCTGAAGGACAGATTCTGAGAAATGAGTTTGGTGTTTCCGTTTTGCCTTCTGAAAGGCTGTGACGCTCTAGTCTCCCAAGTGAGAGAGAGCTATTTGGCCATCGTCCCTTGCCTTTTCTCCATACAGCAGTTCCCTCCAGGCTGCCTCTCTAATACTCAGCATCATCAGTGAAATGGGTAGAATACTTCCTTTAGATCTCAAATTTCAGATACATCATTAATAATAGGTGTTTAGTCAGCAGAGTATTTAATTCCCTTTCTAAAGGCTGGTAAGAAAACACTTTCAGATGATGCATCAGGCAGCGCCGTCCCTCCCCTAAAGCTGTGTTCCTTTCTTTCCAAAGGAATTTGACTTGGACGTGGTGGCGGTGGTCAATGACACGGTGGGCACCATGATGACCTGTGCTTATGAAGAGCCTACCTGCGAGGTTGGACTCATCGTAGGTGGGTGTCCCAGAAAGTCCGTCTCTGGGGCAGGGATGGCTGGGCTTTCCCTCAGTCCCTGCGTGGGACACTGTCTGTCACTGTCGTCTCTGTACCACCTTCAGAGCTTGGACCAACGTCACAGCTCTCTGGGAGACTTTCTGCTCCCCCACACGCGCCCAAGGCTTGTGACCAGACTGGCAGGAACGGAGCTCTCCAGGGACGAGGCTCCGAATGGCTCACGTGACTTGGGTGGACAGGGTGGGAACAGCTGGGACTGGCCTGGCCATCAGAAAAACTCCTGGGCTTGTACTGAGGGCCGGCAGGCGCTGCCGTGGGGTTGGAGCCCGTGACTAGGAAGGCAGCAGAGCCCTCCTCTCCCCAAGGTGCCAGACAGCAGCCTTGGGCACCGTTTTGCTTTTGGCAGCCACTGTTTATGAGCATTCCCAGCCACTTCGGGGGCTGCAGATAGGGGGTGTCCCCTTAGAGGGCAAGCGCATTAGAGGTCTGGGCTCGAGAGCATGTTATCCCAAAGCATGTTGATTTGGGCTGTGAGAGAGAAGACCATTTGTCCAGCTGAGCCTGCTCCTGGTGTCAGAGTGCTGGAAGGCCCTGCTATGTGGCCAGCTCATGCAGGCCCCGCCTGGACCAGAGGGGTGGCAGGCAGCCCTGTCACTCTGAGTGTCTGCGAGATTGGGGTAAGGCCCCCCATAGGCTGCCTTCCTGGGGCCCAGAAGGCCTTTACTTTTGTTAAGCCATTTTTGGCTCCAGAGGAAATTGAGAAAGCTAGGGAGGAACTGCAGGTGACTGGTTGTGGGGGCCTGTCCCCGGAGCTCTGTCCCCTGGCCCTGGAGCTCTGTCCCCTGGCCCTGGAGCTCTGTTGTGTCTTCCTTTCTTTCACAAACCTCTCTTTCCCCACCCAGCCCTGCTCTTCTGTTCATGAATGGGCCTAGGTGTGCCATGCAAATCCAGAGTGACACAGCACATTCACCCCCCCCCCTTCCGGCTGGGCCTGGCCTTCCCGCCCAGGTCAGGACCGCCTGATGAGCACCAGAGTGAGCCGGTGGAGGTTCCCCACAGCGCCAGCTGCATTCACACACACCCACTGCTTTCTCTCTCCATCCATCGATGTCTTCCAACACCCATTGGCGAGAAGCATGACTTAAATGTTTTGGCTTTCTGTGTACCCATTGCCATTTCTGGGGCTCCTCTTCTCTCAGTTTCACACTTTGGGGTAAAAGGGAACAGAGAAAACAAAACACTAAAAATAATCCAGTTACCCAGTGAGAAGTATCTGAATTCTACTTGTTTATTTAAAGGGAATGAAAACATTCAAAGCTCTTTTGGTCTAGCCAGGGGGAATTGCCTTGTGTCCCCCAAGGGCGTTGAAAGTCCATCTTATCCCACCTAGGATGAGTTGGTGGCACTCTGGGGCCTTGTGACGGAAAGTGTGGACTGCAGGCCACTGTCACCTGTGGGCGGGGCTTGTGAGAAATGCAGTCTCATGCCCCACACAGACCTGAATCCGAATCTGCATCTTAACCGGCTCCCCGGGTGATTGAAGGTGCATATTAAAGTATCTGTGGGGAGTATTCCTTGATTAGTTGGTTGGTTTTAAAATTCCTAGTCTGGGGGCACCTGGGTGGCTCAGTTGGTTAGGCGTCTGACTTTGGCTCAGGTCATGATGTCACAGTCTGTGACTTCGAGCCCCACATCAGGCTCTGTGTTGACAGCTCAGAGCCTGGAGCCTGCTTTGGATTCTGTGTCTCCCTCTCTCTCTGCCCCTCCCCTGCTCACACTCTGTCTCTCTCTCTCTGAAAAATAAATAAAAACATTAAAAACTAACTAAATAAAATGAAATTTCTAGTCTGTTCACTGAGGCAGGGCGGATGACGACAAGCTTGGGTGTCACGGCAGTTGAAATTGCTGTGAAAATTTTAAGGAATTAAAAAAATATATTTATTTATTTTTGGGTGAGAGACAGAGCGTGAGCAGGGGAGGGGTAGAGAGAGAGAGAAACACAGTATCTCAGGCAGGTTCCAGGCTCTGAGCTGTCAGCACAGAGCCCGACACAGGGCTTGAACCCACAGACTGCGAGATGGTGACCTTTCACCATCTGACTGAGCCGCCCAGGCACCCTGCTTTGGAAATGCTAGAGTCCTCCTCTCTGTTTCCACACGTAACCCCTCCTGGGTGACACCACCAAACACTTTGTGGCGCCACCGTGGTCCTTGTGGGTCCACAGCCAAGTAGCCCTGTTCCGGGGAGTTCAGGGACGGGGACCAGGGTCTCAGAAGCCTCTGGAAACTATATGTGACTCAGATTGTATGTGTGCAGAGTGTGTCCATCTGGAGAAACGTTCCTTTTTCTCAGAAGAACCCTCTGATTTTCAAAGAGGGCTGTGACACCACTGTCACTCTTAGAAAGGTGCCACTGACATGCTCAGGACACTGGCCTTCCCTGAACCAACTGTGAGCTTCATTCTGATACACATGGGAGAATGGACGGGGCAGGCATAGCCTGTGACCGTGTTTGACCAGTAAAGATAAGCGGACACCCACAGTGCGATAGTAGATGGCCTCCGATGTAGTATATTATGTGCATGCATGTGTGTATACAGTTGTGTGTGTGGAGAGAGAGAAAGAACTATCCTTCCAATTTGAATGCTGCCTAAACTTCTGCCATTGAAGACACAGCCCTCGGTTGGAACGCCGTCTTCTATTAAAATAGCTGTGGCCCTGCCCGGGCAGGTAAACACACAAGGCTCTTGATGTTGTCTTCTCATCAGATGCTCTCTAGGTAGTTTAACTCTGACTCTCCTTTTATATTTTGAGGTTTTCCTGGAAAACATTAGGAAAGTGAAGCTATCGCTTTATTCATTTCAAAAATGTGTCCCATAGCTGTGGAGCCCCCGGTCCCAGAGCCTCCCCACCTCCCTGACATGGTGGCACAGCCGTTCATCCCCTCCCCCCCCGCCCCCCTTGTGTGTTGCAGGGACCGGCAGTAATGCCTGCTACATGGAAGAAATGAAGAATGTCGAGATGCTGGAGGGGGACCAGGGGCGAATGTGTATCAACATGGAGTGGGGTGCCTTTGGGGACAATGGGTGTCTAGATGATATCAGAACAATCTATGACAGACTGGTGGATGAATATTCTCTAAATGCTGGAAAACAAAGGTAATTGTGCTTGGTAGAGGAGGGCGTATCAGGGAGAAGGGACGGTGAGGGCATGAGGCTGCGTTCCGCCTATGACAGTGGAAGAAGTTTCTAGTAGGAGAGGAGTCTGGACAGAGGCTTGGAGACTAGTTCCTCGGATTCCCTCCCCCGACCTTTGCTTTTGGTTCAAGTTGAGCAGAGAACCAGGAGGATGAGCCCCCAACGTGATACAAGTGGGTCCAGGTTGATATCCTGGCCATGTGCCTAGGAGTGTGCCCAGAGGACATGGTAGCAGTGGCTGCACCACTTCCCTTAGTGATCGTGTTCTTCCTGGAACATCCTGGTCTTCCGTTGCTCCGTGTTTCTTCCCCAGCAGACTAACGAAACCTCTTGGTCAGCAGGTTTTTGTTTTGTTTGGTGGAAGTAAGACACACTTGACCTACTGTTGTCAAAGGTCAAGGTAAACTAGGATGTGGCCAGTGGGGGTGAGGGGCTTCAGCTCTGTCCATCCTCCGCCAGCCTCCTGCACCGCCTTGTGGCTGTTTGGAGCTTGGGTCCCCGAGACCTGCCTGAGATGGCAGTGTCTGTCCTCCCTGCACAGACACAGACGACTCCTTGTCTGAGGCTCCTAGGACTCCGGCCATCCTCTGCCATCACCAGGATTGAGTTGGTCCCCGAGGAGCAGACAGGACTGGGGGTTCGGCACCTCCCACATATGTGTTGTTCTTCATCTACCCTTGAGAATCTTGATTTTTTCCATATACCGCCTATGCTGTTATTTACTTAACGTTTTTCTTTAAGTCAGCTTATATTTAATTTAAATTTAACAAGAGAAAGAAGGGAAAACCATTGTTATCACAGATGATAATCATAAAATGAATCTAGCAAGAATCAGCATCATTCAATTCTAGCTCCCATTACCTACCAAAGGCTCTACTAAATGAAGACTTTCCTCCGCCTTTGGTAGCTGAGAGGTAGCGGGTGAGGAAGGGGTTAAAGCCTCGCCAGCCTGTACTGAGATGGTGTTCTGGCTGGTGTGAGGACTGGATGGGAAATGATAATCAGTGCAGTCCTGTTTTTCCTGTGAGCCACCTGAAGTCTTTTGGAGTATCCAGTGGACTCTTCCTAGTCTGGGGACACCAGAACTGGGCATGGAAGCACTTAAATCCCTTGTCATTTCTGGGGTGCCTGGGTGGCTGAGTCGGTGAAGCATCCGCCTCTTGATTTCGGTTCAGGTCATGATCTCATGGTTAATGAGTTTGAGCTCCATGTTGGGCTCTGCGTGTCTGCACAGAGCCTGCTTGGGATTCTCTCTCCCTCTGTCTCTGCTCCTCCCTCAAAGTAAATAAATGAACATCAAATCCCTTGTTATTTCCGAGGCCCTTGAGCATGGTGGGATCTGGAGCTAAAATCCCCCGGAACAGGTTGCCCTCGGGAGTACAGTAGCTGTTTGAATCCTCCAGCCTTTGTGTGGCTTCATCCCTGTGCTGGGGGCTTGACTGTACTCTGGGCTTTTACAGAACCTTCCAAAAACCTAGTAGGAATTTCCCCCTCATTGTCTTCTTGTTCCTTTAAGACTCAGACCAGTTGGTTGCTTGTTCTGCAGATATTTATTGAGCCCTTGACTGAGAGCCTAGTGCTGGGCTGTGCTCGGTCCTGGGCCTCAGCGCTGAGCAGGACACACGCCCCAGCCTCTCCAGGCTCTCACCGCAGGCCATGAGAGGCAGTGCGCCGTGTCCCTTGTGAAGAAGGGAGGGTGCGTGGAAGCCTGAGAGAAGCAGCTAGAACCAGGGCGGGGGGAGGACAGGCCTCGTGGAAGAGAGTTTTGAGCTGACGGCTGGAGTGGGTTCTGCCAGGCAGAGGGCAGGCAAGGAGGGAGACAGTCTAGCAGTAAGACGCGAATGCCAATTGTTTCGTTTCTGATCCTGGGGAGGGTTGAGGATCCCTCAGCCCTTCCTGGCCTCCCTCTGCCTCTGCTGACGAGCACACGGTCTGGTGCACAGGCTGGTGGTGCCCCCGAGGGACAGCCCCCGGGGCTGTTGGGGGACCGAGGGCTTCCTGGGGACACCTGCCTCTGCCCCTGTTTCAGGTTTGAGAAGATGATTAGTGGTATGTACCTGGGTGAGATCGTCCGCAACATCTTGATCGACTTCACCAAGAAGGGCTTCCTCTTCCGAGGGCAGATCTCTGAGCCGCTGAAGACTCGGGGCATCTTTCAGACCAAATATCTCTCCCAGATTGAGAGGTGAGTGATGAGGGGCTTCCCCGCAGCCCTGTTAGAGGTCCGTGTTGCCGGGGGGTTGTGATGGGTGTGGAGGTACCTCAGGGGACATTGTGTCACTTGTGACGGGGTAGTAGGCCCCAAGCAGCTACATATTGAAATCGTATGATTTTATCATAAGTGATTTTCCTTTTATTCATTCTTTATGTTGGATCATTACATATATTTGCTTGAGGTCATGTGTCTAAGTAAGGTTGTATGGACTTCAGGATAGTAACGGTGCATTAGAAATCCTTGTTCTGAAGGGCACGGAGTCCGGTAGAGCCAAGAACTGGGGGTCTAGTCCCACCTGCATTCATCCGAAAGGCAGCCTGGGGTCAGTTTGGTTACCTAGTAAGCACGCCCTCCCCAGCAAGTTGCTTTGTCTCCCTCCCGTTTTCTCCTGTGCAGTGATCGCTCCGTCCCTGCCTTTGCCCTCTTCCGGGATGAGCCGTGAGAGGGGGTGCAGGTGCTCTGCAAAAGCGTTATGCCAAGGCCACCTTATTTTTAGAATGGTCACAAAAGCAACATTAATGTTGGCTGCGCTGGACCCTTCTTGTTGCCTCCCCTCCCCCCAACCCCATCCCACCTGCACCTGAAACCTACATGGAAAACTCACTGCCCTCCCCCAGAAGCAAAGCAGTGAAGTGCTAGCAGCAGACAGAAGGCCCCAGCACATTGATGCCGGCAGACCTGAGTGCACTGAGTGGCAGCATTTCTTTGAGTGACTCAATTTCCCCCAGCCTCAGTTTCCTCATCTTCAAAACAGAAATAACACTACACGCGTCAGTGGGGTTGTTAAGAGATAACGAGGTGATGTATGTATTTGTCACATGCTACGTCTTCAAAAGAGGCTGGCTGCTCTTACCACCCTTGTCATCATTATCGGTCACTGTCATCTCTTTCAGTTTAATAATAACGAGACAAATATCCTAGGAGAATAACAGTCTTGACCTAATAGGTAGTTCATTTGGCCAATTAACACATTTTTTAGAAAATGGTTATTCTCTCTAATAGAAGGGTGCAGATCAAACTACAGTATCCTGCCATTACCACTTTTTAAAAAAAGTTTATTTATTTATTTATAGTAATCTCTATAGGCTCAAATAGCGTATTTGAGTATCTCTGTGGGCTCAAATTCACAACCCCGAGGTCAGGAGTCGCGTGCGCCTCCAACTGAGCCAGCCAGGTGTCCCCATTACCAGGTTTTTAAAAATGACCCCTTCCACTGGGGACAATTACAGCCAAGATCAGCTGGAGGGAGAGAAAAAGAAATTGACCTGCTGAAAGGCACTTGGCAACATGAGTCAAAATCCCTTTGACCTGGAAATGTGTCCTAAGGGAGAAATCGGGTGCACGCAAAGATTTATGAAGGGGAAACTGCATCAGAGTGTTCCTTCACAGCAGCAGAGAATTGCAAGCAACGTCAAGTTTCTCTAACCTGACTAAATAAATGAGGGTGTGTCCCCAGAGTGGAAGACCAGGGCAGCTGTTTCCAGCCGCGTTCTCAGATAAGGACGTGGGAAATCGCTCAGATGTGCAAAGGGGAAAAAACCTAGAAAGAAAACCACATATGAAAGATGAGCCCATTTTGCACATAAGAACAAAGATATTATTTAGTGATATTTAGGAAAAGTAGATTGGGGGATTCCTGGGTGGCTTCGTTAGTTAAGTGTCCGACCAGCTCAGGTCATGATCTCCCGGTTCATGAGTTTGAGCCTCAGGTCAGGCTCTGTGTTGACAGCTCGGAGCCTGGAGCCTGCTTCCGATTCGGTGTCTCCCTGTCTCTCTCCCCCTCCCCCGCCCACACTCTGTCTCAAAAATAAACACTAAAAAAAAAAAAAAAAAGTAAAAAAAGTAGATAGGAAGGAAAGAAATACATTAAAACATTAATAATATTGCTTGTGGTGTTGTGGATAGTTTTAATTTTCCAAGTTTTATATTTCTATATTTGCTAAATTTTCTACAGTTTATCATGTAATATACTTTGGTTACCATTTGAAAAGAAACAAAGAAATGTTTCTTTGGAGGAAGAAAGCCCCCAGGGCCCTACTCCTGGTCAGTGCGGTGACTGGGGGCACGTCCTCTGTAGTTGCTGCCAGGCCACGTCGGTGGGCCCCTCTTCACCCAGCCCCCCTGGCTTCTGTCCACCACAGTGACCGGCTGGCGCTGCTCCAGGTGCGGGCCATCCTCCAGCAGCTGGGCCTGAACAGCACCTGCGACGACAGTATCCTCGTCAAGACAGTGTGCGGGGTGGTGTCCAGGCGGGCCGCACAGCTGTGTGGTGCAGGCATGGCTGCCGTGGTGGATAAGATCCGCGAGAACAGAGGCCTGGACCACCTCAGTGTGACCGTGGGTGTGGACGGGACGCTCTACAAGCTTCACCCGCAGTGAGTGGGTCTTCCTTCCACTCAGTGGAGGGGGGTGGTGAGTCCCACCGGGAAGGTTCCTGGCTGAGACACGGGCCCCCTGAAGGCTGTGCGTTCGAAGACGGGGCTTTGTCTGGGGCCACCAGCGGCTTAGAAGTTTAACTGAGGTGCTCGGAGAGGAGTGGCTTCATGTGGTCAGCTCACAGCAGCGAATGGCACGTCCCTCTCCCTACTCTTCCTGGGCCCCCCTTGGCCAGCCAGAGGGTGAGGCAAGGGTCGGGGTAGGCTCCCCATCAGCCTGGCCAGGGGCCTGTATTTGGTAAGTGGGGAGAGGGTGTGAAGGACAGAGGGAGGAGGGCCGATTGGCAAGGTCACCTGCCAGATCAGCCTCTCGAGAGGCCTGGAAGGAAGGCAGAAACTGTGCTGGCTCTGGGCTTTGCAGCAGAGAGAGGGGTGCTGAGCGGCCTCGTTATGGTCACGTGTCTGGGACCCTGTGCTCAAGGAGCATGTCTGCCCCCACCTGCCCTTTGATCTATCCCATACCCCAAAACTTGTCTCTTATGAATAGAGTGACCATATTATTTATCGTCTACACTGGGGTGCTCTCGCCAGGGGAGAGAGTGCTGCTCATATTTATATGGGGACTATCCCGGGTAAATGGGCCAGAGTGTCACTCCGCTGAAAAGCATCCTCACCTAAGTGAGGGTGGGTGTTAGCTGCTTAGCTTGTGGCCATGGCATGGGATGGAGCCAGCTATGTTGCTCCATCTGTACCTCCGTCTGTCTGTCCACTGTCATCCCCTGGGGCGACACCCTGGTGTGGCTCGGAGCTAGTTTGGGAGCCGCACATACTTGGGATGTCATCCCGGCAGCGTTATTTGGAGGCTGGGCTCAGGTGCTTAACTGCCGCGTCTCCTCTTCCTCATGGGATGATGGCCACCAGCAGCACTGAAAACACCCGTGTTCATGCAGGACAGGCCCTTGCGGTATCCCAGAGAGGGCGCTATATCCCCGACGGCACTGCATCGCCCTGAGCTGCTCCCGCCTGGCACTGCCATTGTCAGCACGGAAATGTAGGAACCCAGAGCCGCCGATCATTTAGAGATTATCGTTCATGGGGGCCTGCGGCTCTTGGCTTCAGATGCCAGCTCTGGGCCATGCACGGTGATGGGCTGCGGCCAGGCCGCACCACCTTTGTTCCCATGTCGCCTCCTGACGCAGCGCGGGCCATACACGGGCCCAACACCCTTCTTGGGGTCCTGTCCCTGAGACACCTTAAGCTTTGGGGAGGGGTGTGTGAGTGTGTTATTCATGCCCCGGCCCCAGCGAGCCGCACAGTCGCTTATTGTTGGCTTCTCCGTAGTTCCCCTGCTGAACACTGCAGGTGTGCCAGTGCACTGTTCCCCAGCCGCTTCCGGGCAGCCCCTCCCCTTGGGTGTCCCCTTCTCCGTAGCATCGGGTAGCGCCTCCCCGTGGGTCCAGCGTCCCTTCTCTGTGTGTTTCTCTTCCAGCTTCTCGAGAATCATGCACCAAACCGTGAAGGAACTGTCACCAAAGTGTAACGTGTCCTTCCTCCTGTCCGAAGACGGTAGTGGCAAGGGGGCTGCGCTCATCACGGCCGTGGGTGTCCGGCTCCGGGAAGAAGCGAGCAGCTAAGGGTACCGGCCCCCCGCCTGCTGCCCTTCCAGCACTTCTCTCTTCGGGCGGCGACCTCTGCCCCTCCCAGCCAGCCGTGCTGGGAGACCCCGGCGCCCGCCTCTGCCGCGGCAGGGAGGGAGACTCAAGCCAACTAATGGCGCATAACGTAGGGTACAAAATAGAGCGTGTGCTGTTGATAATCTCTCCCCACTCTGGCCCCTCCCCGTCTGCCCCGCCACTCTGCATGATCCGATCTCTACCCGGTCGTACACGCCCCATGTGTGAAGTTCAGTGGCGTCCATTTCCAGTTTCTGCATTTGTCCTACAGAGTTATTTATTGGCCCGAGATGAAAAGTCGCACCATCTGACAGGCCTCCTGGGCCTTCACAGCCCGTCCTTGGGGACACACCCCTTGTGTGAAATGTATTATCACCAGCAGACACTGCCGGGAACTCCTCCTGCCCCGGGGGGACCTTAGCCGCTCCCTCCGTCCCAGCGCCCACTGCTGTCTGGCGCCCCGAGGTTGCCCTCAAGACATGTCAGTGCCACTGAATCATGTGTCCGTGGAACTGGTCAGAGCCATGTCGTGACGGTCTTGCATTCTGTCTGTCTTGTTGGGGGTGGGGAGGGGAGGTGGGCAGTTCTGCGGGGAAGTGTCTCGTCTCCATTTGGGTAAAAGGAACCAAACCGACAAACAGTGCCCTCATTGGAATTTCCCATTGCTTTTGTGAGCCATGTTGTATGACCTAGTAAACTTTGTACCAGTTCAAAGACCCGAGTGATGCTTAATGGCTGGAGAGCGGGGAGGACACGGGGGGTGCGGTGAACACCAAGTCCTAGGGATTCTGGGTCGGGGGAAGAGTCTGCCAGGAAGATAACGTTCTTCTGCCCCCCTGTGCAAGTGTGACAGAACTAGCCTCTCCCTTTGTTCTCCAGCACCTGCCTGGCCGCCTCCTGCCCCAGGGTCCCACCCCGCACTCTTAAGAAGGCAAAGCGATGGGAAGCCTCTGTCCCCCAGGGGCGTCCAGAGGCTGTTTGGGTTTAATGAGAGGACAGTGCAACTTCGGTCTCCCTACTGGCGTCCCCAGGCAGACCCTGCCCTTCGTCACCCTCTGGTGGACAGACAGATGTAGACAGAGGACAAACGATGGAAACCCCCCCGTTGTGACACAGGTGAAGTGTTGCAGCAGCCCGGTTAGCAGGGCGCCTGCATGTCTTCCTCTCCCACTTTAAATGAACACCCTCTCCAGGAAATTGATCCTCATCGGGCCCTTTCATCCCTACCCAACCTCAACCTTGACGTTGACTTTCCACCCCCACGGCCCATCAGCGGATCCCACGTCAGTCCGCACCTGGTGCCCCATGAGCGAGGCGCCACGTGGTTCTCCCAAGCCACGACTCCAGCCCTACGTGGCTCCCTCCAGGACCCACCGCATGTTCCCTTGGTATGTCCAGAGCGGAGTCCCTCTGTCTGGCACTGCCGGTGCCTCTGGCATGGTGATCTTTGTGGGGAACACAGACAGCATTAAACTCTCTTGCTGCGCATGTATGGTGTCACGTGGTTCTTCCGGAGAGGCAGTGGGGTGTGCGGGGTGAGGTGGCAGGCGGTGGGGAAGGGTGGCCGGGCTGGGAGCTCTCCGGGAGTCGAGATGGCCGGCGTTCTCTGCCCATCACCTTCTTGCTGCTGGGGTGAGGGTGCCGGCTGGTGCTCACTTCCTGGGGGCCTTCGTGTGAAATGGCTCGCTTGGTGTTGATAAAGATCGTGGTGGCTCTTTGCGCCCCACTTCCCATGTCTGGCATGCTAGTTTATAGTGACGCGTCGGAGGCAACACGGCTGAGGCTCCTTTGACTGAACCACCATGTCCACGGAGCTGGACCTGAGCTCATGCTGATGCGGAGAAGCCCTGGTCAGGTCCCCTCACAGGCTTTGCAAAAGCAGATGCTTCCTCCCCGTGTCCGTAGCCTGATAATAAACCAGTGGGTGCTGCCCCTGGGTGTTTGGTTTGGTTTAACCAATATTTATAAAACTGTGAGCCAAATCGTGCAAGTCTGGAAGTCTCACAAATTTGGATTTCTGTTGTGTCTTGAAAGATTTAGAAGATCTGGCAACAGTGGGCCCCCATGGAGACATTTGTCCGGAGCCGATCAGCTACTGTCCCCTTTGCCCTCCAGTTTGCCACGGTATCCAGCACTCCCCATGACCCCACCACTGGAAATCCGTTGCCTTTTATCACATTCACCGTGTTTCTTTTATACTGGATCCAATTCACTTGTTACGTTGTATGCTCCAGGAAGTCTTCTGAGCTTGCCACACCTGGATCAGGTATGTGGTGGCTCACAGTGTCGTCTTTGACTTACTGGCTGCTGTGAAGCATGGTCAGGGGCGACTGGGCCCTCAGAGTTAGCAGCCACTGCAGAGCTCCTCACACCATCTTGTTTTTCCACTGATGTACTGATGGCTGGGGCGTGGGTCAAACTTTCAGGTCTGGGCCTCCCAACTGGCTACTTCTGCAAGGGTGCGAAGCCTCACCCAGCAGCCAGGCACAAGGCTTCAGGGTTCAGGAGGCAGCCTGTCTTGGGGGTCCCCTGCCTGCCCATTGGTAGCCTCAGAGGGGGCTGTGTCTCCAGCCAGGAAAAAAGTCTCTTTTGTATGACACCTGTTGACCTTCACGGAGGGGGATGGAGTGTGAGTCAGCTCTATCTTATCCTCCTCTGTCGGCGTGGCCCATGGGCAGCAACGGAAAGCGAGCCGGAATCCAGAGCGAAACCTTGAGCAGAGGAGGGAGGGGACAGGTACAGAAACTGCCCTGTGGCTGCCGTCCACAGGAAAGTCGTCCTCTCCTAATTGCCCATCATTGTTCACTGTCTCTTTAGAGACACATTTCTCAGTGGATTTAATTTTTGGAAACACCCAGAAGTAATCTGTAGCTACGTCTAGTGACCGAAGTGGGTGATTAAGCCAAATCAGACCATTTGTTATTATAGGCAAAAGGAAACCAAATACAACCTAAAGAAACAACAGAGTTTCTTGTTTGACTTGTTAAGTGGCTTCTAAAGGAGTATTCCAGAGGCTTCTAAAGAAATCTGGGCTTTGGCAGTGTTGGGTACAGTAAGGATGCTCTCCCAAGGGGGCTGCTTTGAAAGAAAAGCTGCACATGGAACTACTACATTTTGGTATATTTGCTTAAAAAATAATTCTCCCCCTGACTGCACTAAATGTAAATTGGAAGGGGAAGCAGACAGGCACCTGGGTGGCTCAGTCAGTTGAGGGTCTGACGTCGGCCCAGGTCGTGATCTTATGGTTCACGAGTTAGATCCCTGTGTCAGGCTCTGTGCTGACAGCCCAGAGCCTGGAGCCTGCTTTGATTCTGTCTCCCTCTCTCTCTGCCTCTCCCCTACTTGTGCTCTGTCTCTCTCTCAAAAAAAACTTTTTTTTTAAAAAAAAAAAAGGGGGGAAGCAGGCAGTAGTGGAGGAAATGGGCTGGCAGAGAACACTGGCCTGTCAGAGAGGAGCAGAAATCAGTGAGACCCTGGGTGACACTCCAGGACACAGGATTCCACGTTCCAGAAGAGCCTGACCTGGGTTCCTCAGCTTGTATTTCTACAAGATTCCATGGCACGGGGGCCCAACAAATGCTTCACGGCCTCTGCCCCTTCTGCCCACACCTAACATGTCCCACCTGGAGCTCCCCCTCCTCACCCCCCCCACCCCTACCCCTGTGGCCATCCCGACTGGCATCTCCAACCTTCTGGCTGCTCAGGCCCAGGACCCGGAGCCGCCCTTGCCTCTCTCCCGTGCCACCTCCCCTCCATCATTCTGTTGGCTCTACCTTAGTAACATCCAGACTCTGACCACTTATCACCCCAGTCTGAACCCCCCTCTCCCCTCGATCCCCGCAACGGCCTCCCCGTCCCCTGCTTCTCCACTCGCCCTGCAGTGGTCCAGGTCCAACACACTGCCAGGTCGATCCTTTCCAAAGGCAGGTCAGAGCCCATGTCTCCAGCTCCGAGCTCCGCGGGGCTCCTCACGGCGCAGTACCGGCCCAGGCCCTTACCTAGACCTGACGTAGGCTGTTCCCTCTGTTCCGATCCCTTCCCCAGACAGCTGCAGGGTCCATTCAACCCTCACCTTTGCTCAAAAGGATCCTCAATAAGGCCTACCCTGACCAGCCTGTAAAATCGCTCTCCTGTGCCCACCGCTCCCCCCGCACTTCCTGCCGTCCCCTCCCCAGCTTCGGTTTTCCTATTCCCCCTAGGACTTCCCACCGAATACACTGTGTGACTCATGGACTCTTCACGCCTGCTTATTGTCTCTCTCCCCTCTGGACCGTCGGCTCCTGGAGGAAAGGAATCCTTTGCCTTTGCTCCCTGGTGTGTTCCAGGTGCCTGTGTCGGCGCTGGGCACACGCAGCCACTTGTGAGCACATTCAGAGGAATGGAGACTCCTGCCAGGAGCATCGGTCCCGCTCTAGAGCTGGTGTCACCAACCACCGACGATTCCGAAGTCCCTTCAGAAATGTGGGGAGCCTGGGAGTTGTTCAGACTCACAGGGACTGTCACTGGGTAACGGGAGTGACCGATGTGCAGACATGGGGTGCTGGGGGCCCCTCCCTGATGTGACCGTCCCTGCCTCCGAGCTCTCCTCTAAGCTTTATCAAGAGAAATGTGTGATGTGGCGTTAAGGTTACAGGCCTGGGAGTTAACGTGGGATCCTGGCTCCACTCCCTTCTGTACACAGTTTGGGAGTCTTCCTTTCTGAGGCTCAATTTCCTCATCTGTAAAATGGGGCTAACCCCTCCCTTCCTCTTATTATCTACTTTGTACCTCTCAATGGACAACGGAGGGATTTATTGCCCATTAGACACTAATATATATATATAGACACTATATATCTATATATATTTATCTATCTATCTATCTATCTATCTATCTATCTATCTATCTATCACAATTTTCACACTTCCTTCTGGCCTGCCCCCGGTGCATGGGATATCTGAGCAACAAAGACCCTAATGGCATCATGAGTGACCTGGACACGTGGGCAGCGGTGGTAAAAGGTGTGCACACAGAGGCGCAACCTTTACCCACGTCACTGGCTGGTGGAGACCAGGAATCCGTGTCCACCTCTCACCTCTTCTTACCTGACCCTCCCTCGGGGTCTCCTGAGGCTGAAGGGCCCGCCCTGCAGCAGGACTCAAGGGTGCTGGGGTTCCCACCTGGGCCACCACCTCGCACCTCCCCTGGTGCCCCAGAGCAAACCCCAGCCCCTCTGTGGGACTCCGATTCCCACAGAGGGGTCTGAGGGAGGTCTGAGGGAGGACTGAGACCTCCATCGAGGGCAGGAAATGCACTGTGATCCTCCCAGGGTGCTGCCTGCCCTCTCTCCAGTCCCGGCCCTGGGCCCCCAACCGAGGGCTTCATACTATGGGGTTGGTGCTTTCAACTGGCCCAAGGGAAGTCCTTGGTTCTTCCTTATTGCCGAAAGCTCCTAAAAAGGTTAGGACAGAGAGCCGCCTGAGTGGCTGAGTCGGCTGAGCATCCAACGTCAGCTCAGGTCATGATCTCGTGGTTCATGGGTTCGAACCCCACGTCGGGCTCTGTGCTGACAGCTAGGTCAGAGCCTGGAGGCTGTCTTCAGATTCTGTCTCTCCCTCTCTCTCTGTCCCTCCCCTGCTCTCTCTCTCTCAAATAATAAATAAAACATAAAAAACATGTCAGGACAGAATAAGTCCCTACCTCCTTTATCCGGCTTCTTCCTCCCTCTCTATCTGCCTTTTGGCCTCTCTCTGACTCTACTCCCTCCATCTCTGTCCCTTCTCTCCTCCTCGTCCCAGATGTTGCCCCAGAAGGGAGAGCATGAGCAGACCAACGGTAAGCACTAGGGCCTGGGCGATGGGGCAAGGCTTTGGGGAGGAGGAGAGGCTCAAGCCAGGCCCAGACCCGAGTGAGGAGTGAGCTGTGGGCTCACTGTGAGGATGGCAATCCCGTGTGGGGGTGATGGGCATAGGCTCAAGCCATGCAGGGGAGCCCAGATGGGGTCCCTGGCAGCTGAGGAGAGGGCTAAGGGCTCACCTGTGGTTGAGGCAGCAATAGATGATGGGATTGTACATGGTGGAGCTCATGGCCAGCCAGAAGAGTGCCAGGTAGACCTGCTGGATGAACTTGTGGTAGTAGATATCCTCCTGGAAGTTACCCAGGATGAAGTAGAAGTGGTAGGGCAGCCAGCAGATGGCAAAGGTCACCACCACGAGCACCATGGTCTTCACGAACTGGGCCAGGAGAGGTTCAGGTCACTAGTCAGCCTGGAAGCCCCCGGCCCCAATCCTCCAAGGGTGGCGGCAGGGCACCCCTCAGGCCAGTTTGGGAGGCCCTCAGTCCCCTGGAGCGCATGTCGCCTTGACTCTGGGGCCCCGCACCTCGGGGGTCCTGTTCAGGCCAGACCCTCTGCCCGCACTGCTGTCCTCAGTCCTTGAAGCCCAGCGCAGCGGCCCCCTCATCTAGAAGGTGTCCTGGACCCCTTCACTCAGAGCAGCTCCCCTCCCTGGACAGTGGTTGCTCTCTAGCTCCTAACCCCATCCTTGAGGGTTCCCCTATGCCAGCTATGGGTTCCGAGGTGCCCCTCTCCCTGGGATCTGTGTCTGTCACAGCCCTTCTAACTGTAGGTAGTGAGACTCTAGGCGGGCCCCCGGCCTCTGCTCAGGAGCCCGCTCTGTGACCTTTCTTCCTCCATGGCCTGGTCCCTGCAGGGGTGTGGCCCAGTACCCCATGGGGAAGGGAGGGCAAGTCAGCGATGGAAAGTGGAGGCCAGCTCCTCATGAGGAGGGACACTCAGGTGGTGTCCCATATCCGCCCACCTCCCTGAATTGCCCTGTGAAAAATGCCTGGTAGCCGACATGAAGTCCAGCCTTTGACCTGATACATGACGGGATTCACCGTTACCTCCCCTGGACGCCTAACAGGAAGGGGCCGCGGCAAACATAAGCTTTGACTGGGAGAAGGTCTGAATCACAGAATACCGTATCAGACTCCTTGGGGGGCCCTGAATGGGGGGAAGAGAGGGCACACTGGCACTTGGGTTGGAAACTGAATGCAGGCTGGATACAGCTGGAGTCCAATCCAGTCTCCATAAGCTCGGAGGTCTCCAGTTCCAGCATTTGAGAATTCTCTTGTGATTCAGTACGGGAGCCCCCGGTGCTTCTGTGGGGCTTCTTAAATTCAACATTCCGATTACTCAAAAAATCTAAGATTTTGAGAATCTATCATTCTTAGATTCTTGCGGGTATCAAATTCCGTGGGGCTTTAGGATTCTCCGATTCTGGTGACATTCTGGGAAATCCCTTCAACTTCGTATTTGGGCAAAGGCCGAAGGCAAACTGTCCTCCCGGGAACAATCAACTCAGCCTCTGGCCAAGGACTAGGGACCCGGCTACTTAGGGTGGATCCTGTTCTCCGCACCCGCTTAGGGGCGGGCTACGAGCCCGGAAGGGTGGGGCCCCGGGGCGGGGCCCAAACGGGAACAGTGCGACTTCTGGAGGCGGGGCCGGGGGGGAGCGGAACAGAGTGAGGGTAGAGGCCCCGCCCCCAGCCCGGCCCCGCCCCCGGCGCCCACCTTCTTCTTGGCCTGCAGGTGGCGCAGGCTGGCGCCGTGCGCCTGGTGCCGGGGCACCTCGCGTCTCCAGAGCGTGAGGCCGATGACGCTGTAGGCGAAGAGCATCACCACGAGAGGCAGCACGTAGATGAGGGCGATCACCACGAGGTGGTACCTGGAGGGAGAGCCAAAGGCCTGAGCACGGGACGGCCCGGGGGCGACTTCGGCATCCGCCAGAGCTCTGTCCCCGGGACCCTGCGGGCGTCCCTGAGCTAACTCTGGGCTAGCCACCCAGAACCACTTCCCAGACCTTGATTTAACTTAAAGAAAATTTTAAAAAAAGACCACGTGGGCTAGCATTTATGCCCAAAGAGGCTTCCCTTGCTGCAAAAGAGAGCGTGATTTCACCTGCATTTCTCAAGGTGATAGGCAAATACTACGAAAAAAGGAAGTAACTAGGAATGAAGAAGTTAACCAAACGATACATTTGTTTAACATGTAAAATGCTATTAAGAACAAAGGAGGAAGTAAAATTACTCATTCCACCCTCATCACGTTAATAATTTGGAATATTTTCTTCCAGAATCATGTATCTGTATGATATGTATATGTACACCTGTGTTAGATAGATTGTATCCATAATCTATATCTGCGTCTGTCTGTCTGGAGAGGTAGATTTCCTGGAGTAGATATGGCTCCATCCTGCACCAGCATCCTTCTCAGGGAACGGGGCAGTGGCAAACAGGGCCAAACTGTACACGACATTGGTCATGTCTCTCTTGCCCACCAACATTTGGTTGGGAACATGGCTCATGTTAGCACACCTTCTCTCGCACCACCTTCGAGCAAACGGCCCGGATTGCCACGGACGGCTCCTCATCTAATTCCTTGGAGAACAACCTGGGCTGTGTTGAGTAGTTTCCCTTCCTTTTGGAAGATGGTGTAAAGGAGATGCGGGCTGGCCACTCCGGTGTCTGAGGGATGCTGTAGCTCCTCTCCAGCAAAGCCTGGGCCCCTCCCTGGGCCCGTTTTCAAGAGGTGCTGGCACCCAGAGGGAGGAGAGCAGATGGCTCTTCCCTAAAGCCTGTGTTTAGGGTTCTGCTTGCTTGTTCTTTGAGGGAATGCTAGACCCCAGGATAGTCATCTAGTCCTGCTGGGGACCAAGTAAGGGCAGGGAAGGGCAGGGAGGTCACAGACTGTTTGAGCTAGATAGACTGCGAGGCTCAGCAAGGCCACCTGTCTCAGTGTCTGGAGGGGGAACAGCCACAGGGAGGTGCAGAAAGTCTGTGACACGTGAAACAGCCCTACAGATTGAATCATAGTAGAACGATTTCCCTATCACTGAAGGTCAGCTCTGTGAAGTCTGAACTGAGATCTTGGTCAGCCTCTAGCTTCAAAGTGTGACCGCAGGCAAGTCTGCTCTCTCCCTTAGTCTCAGTTTCCCCATTTGTAAAGCGAAGAGGTAATCCCTAAGGTCCTTCACAAGTACGAGTAACATCTCTCTGTTGCCTCATCGTTTCCTTGGGACACGGTTCAGGATAGGGATTCACCCTGGGCTAGGTTCCTACACAGAAGGGAGCACGGAGGAGCCGTGGGGATCATCTGGGGCCTGCCCCAAAACAGGAATGCCTCCTTTCATTGCCTGGAGTTTTTTGGTATTTTGATCTTAGAGATCTATGTGCATTTTCATGGAGGGACATCTGTAATTTCACCAGATTCCTATATACCCAGGGTGTGAGCCTGTGAGGGTGGAGTCCTCAGGTGTCACCACCCAAGAACAGTAATACATTCTCACACGGAAGACCCGGCTCTCCCCACGTCCTCACAGAATTCTACGTAACACCTAAGTAGCCTTCCTGCTTTTCCTTGGCGCCTGAATCAGGGTTGGAACTCACCACCCCCAGAGAGCTGGCGCTGGGTCCCCCGAGATTATTACTGGTCCTTCTCAGGGTCCCCTTCTCAGGAAGAAAGGCTTGTGTTAAGGCGGAGAAACACTGCCCCCCAGTGGTCAGTTACAAAATATTCTACTCTCCACCCCTCCACGAGCCTTCTCTACCTGGACGAGGCCCTTGGAGCAGTGAGACTTTCTGGGGGCGGGACCGGGGCGGGACCCGGGCGGGGGGAGGGGGGTAGCGGAACAGAGGGAAGGCAGAGGCCGCCCTCAAAACTCATCAGTCCCCAGGAACAGGCTTTCAGGCTTCTTACCTAGCACTGAAGGGCACAGCGAGGCCCTCTTCTGACTGGTGCTTGGGGCAGATGGAAACCACGTAGGGGCGGGCGATGGGGGAGGGGTGTTCAAGAAGGCGGGGGTGGCGTGGGGACTGTGTTGCCATGGTGACCTGGCTGTCTTTCCCTAAAGCCTCCGCATCCTCCTGCTTGGGGCAGCTGGGCCCCCTTTGGACTAAATCTGCCACCTCCAGGTCTGTTTTCACGTGTCTCCTGCTTCAACTACTACATAATGGGTGTCAGTTCTGTGGCAGGTGCGCCGCTAACGGCGTCACATACATTTTTTCACGCATGCTCACAGCAATTTTCCAGCAAGTTGTCTTACTAGTTCCTGCTTGAGAGAGGAGTCAAAGGGTCAGAAGGGTCAAGTGACTATCAAGGACAGAGCAGGACTGTGACCCAACTAATGACTGCAAATTCTCTATCCTCTGCTAAACCGCCATGCTGCGCATGAGGATCGGGGGTCCATGCAGTGAGAACTGGGCACGTTGAGGCCCAGCAAGGGGAAGGACTTACCCAGGGTCACACAATTGCTGGCCCGCGCCTGTGTTCTACCCCATCCCCCCACCCGTGGTACCCACTCAGCATGAGGCAGGCACCCGACATTCTCCTGAAACATCCCAAGCTCTGTCACCTGCCCTTTCTTTCTGCCTCAATCCTGACCCTCTGCGGCCTGAGCGTTTATGGTGGCCTCCCCCAAACACACACCCATGTCCACACACACTTCTACAGACGTAGCCCTGGGCTTGCACACACGCACAGACATGAGTAGGTGCAGCATGCCCACACACCCAGTGTCACATACTCCTTTAAGGATACACACGTCCTTGTCAAAGTAGCAGGGTGGGACGGAAGTGGTGGCTCTCAGGCAAGACCTCCTGGGTTTAAATGTTTTTTTGTTTTTTTAAAATTATTTCTGAGAGACTGAGAGAGTCAGCGTGAGCAGGGGAGGGTCAGAGAGAGAGGGAGACACAGAATCTGAAGCAGGCTCCAGCCTCTGAGTTGTCAGTACAGAGCCTGATGCGGGCCTCGAACCCACAAACTGTGAGATCATGACCTGAGCTGAAGTCAGACGCCCAAATGACTGAGCCACCCAGGCGCCCCCAGGACTGCCTGGGTTTAAACCCTTGCTTCACCACCTGCCAGCTGTGGGACCTTGGGCATATTACTTCATTTTTAGTGCTTCCGTGTCCTCATCTGAAGCATGGGAATAATAATGCATGCGAACCCCATAGCGTTAGGGGACTGATAGGGCTTCATGTATGTGAAGGCTGACACTTAGTAGGTGCTAAGTGAAACTTTGAGCAGAGACATGTACTCACATAATCCCAGACGGCCTCACAGACGTACATGCGCATATGTGCATGTACACACACACACACACACACACACACACACACACACACTATGCTCCCCACCACCCAGGCCTTACAAAAGGAGCATCTTGCCGCCGTTGTCTTCGGGCCAGACCACTGCACACTTGGTGGCGCCCTGGTCCATGGTGACGGTGGAGTAGAAGCACTGGGGGAAGGCCAGGGCCAGGGCCAGCAGCCAGATGCCGGCAATAACCGCTCTGGTGCCGAGGGCTGAGAGCCGTGGCTGGAAGGGGTGGACGATGGCCATGTACCTGTGAGCAGAGGGTCGTGTGAGTGGTGGGCGCCCTCCCCCTCTCCGCCACCCCTGTAGCCCCATTCTCCCCCTGCAGAGAGCCACCTGGGCTGGTGACTCCCCCACAGCCACACAGCACGCGAGTGGCCTAAATCCCCAGCCCAGGCCTCACCTTATCGCCTCCCTCTGATTGTGGCTTTGCTCTCAGATGGCCACGAGAGGGCGGTGTGGCCCCGCTGGAAGTCCACTCAAGACAGCTGCCTAAAGTTGCCGAGCCCCTAGGCCCTGTGCTTTCTTCTGCTCAGAAACCTTAGCAGAACCCGACAGTCTCCCAGACAAAGCCCAAGCCAGGACTGCCTGTGGGCTTTCTGCGGTGGTGGCAATGCTCTATATATGCACTGTGTGGTTCAGCAGCCACTAACCACACGTGGCTATGAACACTGGAAGCATGGCTAATATGACTGAGGAACAGAGTTTTAAATTTTAATTAATGTAAATGTAAATGGGCACATAGTTAGGTTACCAGACAAAGCAGGCCCAAACCTTTAAACTTGGCATTCAAGGCCCTCGGCACATGACCAGTGCACTTTCTAGCTTTCTAGCCTCCTGTGTCACTGCTTCCCACACTTTCCTCGGCTCACTCTGGTTAAGGAACAGCCCTGCCTGGGTGACCCTCTGTGGGAGCATTTCTTCCCCCTCAGCCTGAGATTTGTCCTTCCACACTGGATTCATTAAAGTCCAAGTGAAAGGTCACCTCTTCCAAGAAGGTGGTCAAAAGGAGGCTTGTCTCCTCAGCTCCTGCGTCTCTCTGGGGAAACTTCAAGGATTTGAGCTGCTATTTGGCCCGAGTGTTCTCCCCATTTTCTGTACCGGCAGACTGAGGCTTGCAGAAGTGGAAGAACCAGCTAGAAGAGGCAGTCCTGGCCCTGAGCTAAGTCGTGCAGCTCCCCTCTGCTCCCGGGACCCCTGAAGCCGCTGCAGGAATGTCCTGGAGCCTGATGGGGCTGAGGCCTCTGGGTCAAGGCCCTGACCGAGGGAGGCAGAGCCGGGGGTCGCCACCTGCTTCCAAGGTCAAAGGACTCAGAGAACACTGTCCACCAAAGACACGGAGCCCCACCTCGGCCCCCATACTGCTCCTCTTATGCTGTGCCCTGTGCCCTGCGGCTTTGGTTGCAGCCTCACAAGAGGGAGGGTGTGGGGCGAGACGGGGGGGAGGGGGGGGTCTCTTCTCAGAATACAGTTTTTATGCAAATAAATTACACAGAATTACAAAGACAATCAGATATACTGCAATACAGTTATCAAAATATAAAATAGATTTGGGGCACAGCCACATGCACACTTCTTCATCAATCCCCTAAACAAAAAGATCTAGCAGCAGGTCTGGAACCCATGGTAAGTTTTTTTTTCTTTAATGTTTATTTTTGGAAAAGCACAAGTTGGGGAAGGGCGGAGAGAGAGGTGGGGACAGAGGATCTGAAGTGGGCTCTGAGCTGACAGCAGCAAGCCCGACACGGGGCTAGAACTCTCAAACTGGGAGATCCTGACCTGAGCTGAAGTCAGACGCTCCACCGACGGAGCCACCCAGGTGCTCCCCAACCCTCACCCCGTCCCCGTAGTAAGTTTTGAGTAGTGATGACTGTAGGCGATACTTTGAGATTTCTGCACGACAGAGGTATCTGCGATTTCTATCAGTGACGGTGACGTGGTCCCGGGCACCACTGGAGTCCCAGCCACACGTGCTGTGTTGCTGGAATGGTGATTTTTCGCCCCACAGAAGCTCACGGATTTCTGTGCACGGTCTGTAGTCACAAGTGATGCATGTCTGGACTGGACGATTGTTGACCCCTCCTTCCTCCATCTGAGATAGTGACCTTCTCCCTTTTATGCGGCCAGGCCCTGGGCCGGCTCTACCCCAGGACAGCCTGGATCTGGGCTGAGTGCCTCAGCAGGGCAAGAGCAGTGCCTAGTTTCCTCGGGGGCCTCCTCCCCACAGATGAGGCAGGTGATCAGCGGGCCAACTGGGGGGCTTGGGTTCCCTTCTGTCCTAGCAGGTGGGGTGGGGGAAGAGGAGAGCTTTTTCTCTTTCCTTGTTAGTCAAGGGGCAGCTCTGGGGCTTTGATCTAAATGCGGATCCTGACTTCATCGCGTTCCAGCCATAGGGACTCACGCAAACTGTCTAAGCTCTTCGAGCTTCCCTTCCCTCTCCTGTAGAGCGGATGACAGTCATTTGTGCCCTTATGGTGGTTGTGCGAAGGGAGTGAGATGTGAGAGAAGTGCCTGCAGGTATCTGAAACAGACTCCAGGCTCTGAGTTGTCAGCATAGAGTCTGATGTGAGGCTCAAACTCAAACTGCAAGACCATGACCTGAGCTGAAGTCAGACGCTTCACCGACTGAGCCACCATTCGCTCCCAGATGTATATGTTAGACAGTGATTCAGTTGGGAGGCAGTTCCCTGAGCTCTACCTTTAACTTGCTGTGTGACTGTGGGTGAGTCACCAGCCCTGTCTGAGCCCCACCAAAGTGAGACAACTTCCCCCAGTTTCCCCACCAGCCCCTCCTTGCCTGTCAGCAGCGATGGCGGTCATGGAGTAGATGCTGACGAACATGGCCGTGATGGGGAAGAGGTTCTGGAAGTGGCAGAAGGCACGGCCGAAGTACCAGATGTTGTGGCTGGCGTAGACGAAATTGAAGGCGGCATTGAAGGCGGCCATGCAGAGGTCGGCCAGGGCCAGGTTGACAATGAAATAATTGGTGATTGTGCGCATCCTCTGGTGGGCCAGGATGATCCAGATGACAGTGGCATTGCCCGTCACGGCCACCAACACCAGGGTCAGGTAGGCTGTGGCCCACAGCGCCAGCTGCCAGCCGGGCATGGAGAAAGCTGTGATGCCCGTGGTGGTGTTCTCGAGGCCGGGCCAGACGTTGGTGTCAGTCACGGAAGCACAGGTCGCCATGACTGCCTCTGGGTCTGGGATGAGGGGCCTGACTCCTCGCTCCTCCCGAGTCCTGGTGCCCTGGCCAGATATGCTAGAGAAGGGGAATTCTCTTTGATGTGTGCATATGTGGGGGGCAGAGGAGTAGGTGCAAAGCCAGGCACGTCAGGGGAGACAGGGCGGAGATGAGGTTAGGCTGGGCAGAGAGCCGGGTCCACAGCCATTGGCGTTTCAGAGTCCCATGTCCCGCCCAGACTTCTCAACTGTTGGAAATCTAGAATCCAAGACACAGTTTCAGAGCAGGAAACATCCTTGTAAGTCACCAGTCAGCCACTTTCCTGCAGGAATGAAGAGCATATGCCCGGAGGGGATGTGGCCAGCCCGGGTCACTCAGTGAGTCGGTGACGAGCGAGGACTCAAACCCAGGTCCTCCATTCAGGAAACGCTCTGGATGGGACAAGCTGAGCACAGAACAGCAGCCTTGGGGTCCCACGGGTCAGCCGCCCAGCAGACGTAGCTCCAGGCTGTGGGGTGCAGGCCGGGCTGAGAGCTGGGACATGCTCACCATCCTGCCATCTGTCAGCCCCGGGAGCCTCTGCCTTCCCTGCCGCTCACCACAGGCAGGGCGGGTGAGGGCCTTGGCAGAGGGGCGGCTTGCTCAGTTCACAAGGAATGACTTTGGTTCCCGCCCCTCGTCCCACCCCCTGCTTGGATGGCCCAGCCTTGTCTCTCGAGAAAAGATTTAGGACTGGCTGCCAGGGCAGGGAGAGACCCAGGGGAAAGAGGGGCAGCAGGGCTGGGGGCTGGTACGGAGGCACCGTCCTGGGGTGGGGGGCTTGTTCACACTTAGCGCAGGCCGGGAGCTACATGCCTGGGGTGCTGGGCTGGGTTGCGGTCTGCCTGGGTTTCTCCAGGCAAGTCTCTTAAAGTTACTGGACTTGGGCTTCGTCATATGAAAAATATGGGAGAAATAAGGTGACATCTCATGGTGTATTTGCGACTTTTAAGGGAGATCATGCACAGCCGGTTTCTAGAGCATAGGGGCAGCCTGCCCAAAGCGCAGCAGGAGCCGTGGCCCCACGGGGTCCCCAGAGACAGGACCCGGGGCACTTCTGACCAGCTTGCAGGGGTTGCTGGTGCTGCTGGTCCAGGGACCCCACTGCCTCAGGGCGCGGATGGGGCTCGCCACCTCTGTGTGAGCCCTCAGAGGCCCGGGCGCTCAGCGCTGAGGGGCTGCTCTGGGTCCCCAACCGTGTGTGTGCGTGCCGCGTGCGTGTGGGGCTGATGTGTGTAAGTGAATACACACTGTGCCTCTGTGCGCGCCTTGGGTGTGTGGCCCCTGAAGGTGGGCCAGGCTCAGCGGGGCAGGGCGTGTCCCACATCAAAGCAGAGGAGGGCTCTCATTCCCCAGCAGTGGTGGCCCTGCTGTGTGTGTGTGTGTGTGTGTGTGTGTGTGTGTGTGTGTGTGACAGTTTCCAGAGAATCCAGCCTTGCACTGCTGCGGGGTCCTCCCAGGGTCGGCTCCAGACACAGGTGGCTCCAGCCGTAGCCAGGCCATGGGGCAGAGGACTGTGCCCTCTCTGGAGCGGGCCACCACCCTCTGGACGTCTATCCCTTGCTGACGGGCCTCTGCCGTTGCTCTCTCTTGGCAGCAGTAGCAGCAGCACTCACTCAACCTTTTTTTAATTTTAGGGAGAGAGAGAGAGTGGGCACACATGTTGGGGAGAGGCACGGAGGGAGAGAGAGAATCATAAGCAGGCTCCATGCTCAGTGTGGGGCCCAGCATGGGGCTGGATCATGCCACGTGACCCCGGGATCACGACCTGCACTGAAATCAAGAATTGGATGCTTAAGTCTCTGAGCCAGGCAGGCGCCCCGGGCTCTCTCTCTCTCTTTGCTGTTCTGCATCTTGCTCCCAGGCAGCCAGAATGTGTTGTGCCTCAGGTGCAAGCACAGTGTGGGGCTGGGCACCTGAGAGCAGGTCAGCAGCTCTAGAAGCCCAGAATAGTACACATCCTCCTCCAGCAACGTCCTGCTACCTTCAGTGTATATGTCCAGGGACTAGATTTTGGGGAGTGGAGGGGGAAGGGCCGCCCACTGCTTCTGGCCAACTGGTTGAGCTGATGGCACAGGTTGGGGACCCTGGTGAGCCACTCCGATTCTGACTTCCATGGGCGGGGTGTTAATCAAGGAGCTCTGTGGGATCGATGACACCTGGGGAAGGGAGGGGAGCGAGCGGAGGAGGAACTGAGCTGAGATGCCTTAGATGACAGCCAAGGACAGCCCCGCAGGGCAGGTCACTCTGAATTAGAGTGGCCTTTTGGCATTGCTTTGTGTTGGGCAGAGGTGGCCCTCTATCGCTGCCTGTGGGCTGCCCCAAGAAGGGACGTGAGCCTGGACGAGGCAGCTCTCTGCAGCTGAGACAATGGCTGAAGCAAGTGACAGCTGATGGTCCACAGAGAGCACGCCAGGGGCTTGAAGGGAGTCTGGGAAGCACAAACTGTGTCCACCACGCGGGACTGCAGCCTCTCCCGTGACACGGGGGGTGTGCTCACGGGTACTCCTGTGATTCGTGCTGCCTGGCCCCAGGCTGGAGGCTTGAAGCCTGGAGGTGGGGAAGGAAATGCTTTCTAGGCCATCTGGAGGAGAAGAAGGTGGGACAGCTTCGGGGATGAGGGAAGTGGGTGGGGGAGGAAAGGGGGCTCCAGGAAGAGACGTGGGCTGGACATACCTTCAGCAGTGTCTGGGAGATGCCGTCAGAGGTCATCTGACCATGTCTCTGGTCAGGAGACTGTGCTGGGCGTTGGCCACTTGGTCATGGCTTCAGCAGGTCACATGCAGCATCGAGGGACATCAGTGCCGCGGGTCATCTGGGCAGTTCACGTGGACTGCGCAGAATGAGGCAGCGATGACAATGTGGTGAGCCTTTTATTCAGCTAAGTGGATCCGGTTTGAAAGCCCCGCCTTCTTTCTGAGACCAACTGTTCCTCTTTGGGGACTAACATGGTTTTTCTTTTATGAAATAACGTGATGGCAGATGGCAGTGTGAGGCTGGCTTTCCTTTTTCTCTAAAGCCCCTTACTCAGTGGCATAAAATGTTGGCGACCTCTACGGTTCCATCAATTAGGTTTTTGATATTCTTGGTCCATGAAACTCAAAGAGGATCCTGATCTACTTCCTCATTTGGAGAGGAGGCTGGGAGCCCCAGGAGGCCCCAAACCCCACTGCCTGTGAGGCGGGTCCCCATCCCCGATCGGCTCTGCCCGGCACAGCTTCTGCTGGGCCGTCTGCCTCCTTTCTCTCAAGGCCTATCACAGCCACGTCCCTTGTCACCTCCCTGTCACATGGGTGGCGAGCTCCTCGTGGCCTGGATTGTGTCTCATGTCCAGTGTCTAGGAGAGTGGCCAGCACATCATAGAGGCCCCATAGATGTTAGCTAATGAGAATGATGACTCAGGAATGAGAGATGAGGAGTCATCATCTATCTAGCTAGCTAGCTAGCATCTATCTACCGAGATCCAGCAAATACAGACATAGGTAAGAAAGCCTTAAACTAATGGACGAGCGCTAATGTGGAATGTGAGGCCACTTTGAGTGGACGGGGCAGTATGATGCCTGGCAATCGGTACCGACTGCTTGTTCAATAAATGTCAGAGGAATTAATGAATGACAAATACTGCAAGGAAGTTTAAAATACCACCGTGCCAGGGCGGAAGGGAGTAGAATTCGTATTTTCACAGGATAGGTCAGGCAGGACTTTTGGAGGGCATCAGGGTCTTCAAAGCCTTCAAGGGTTTATTCCTCACAGCCACCCTTTGTCCATAAGCCAGGGGGTCCCCTGAAGCCATCTTCCTTTAGGAGATGAGCTCTGTGCCCCCCGCTCCCCGGCCGCTGCCTCAGTGGCCCTGGGACTTCAGCTGGGAGAGGGAGGGCTGGCCTCTGCCAGGAGCCAGGGCCGGAGCTGACACTGTTTTTAAACACCTTGAGTGCGCTGGGGTAGTGCCCTGTCCTGAAAGCCCGAAGTTTATGTAGCCGGGGAGGAGAGGCCGCCAGTGTTTACATCTGCCGTGGTCCTGGTGTACAGAGAGTGCGGAGGCTCTTAACACAGAACGGGTTCATTCGTCAACAGCAGACTCCGGCAAATTCTGCCCATCTATGGCAGGTAGAGCAGGGTGCAGGCAAAGCTCGTGCTAGGAGGGGCTGCCACGACACCCGCTCGCTGGTTGGGTAGCGGGATCATCCCGGAGGCCGCCTGGGTATTACACAGAGAGGGCATTTGTGTCTGCCCAGGGTGTCAGCAAGCACTGTAGTGTGGATGGGGCGAGGAAAGGCGGACGAAGGCTGGGTGCCTCTGAGGAAAGGTCTGAGCCCTGGGCCCGTGGGCCTCTTGATGGGCAGGGACTCCAATGATCAGCCCACAGTTAGGAGAAAGGGTCCTGTCTCCTACCTTCCTGAAGTTCCTGGCTAAACTGAGGAGTCAAGTCCCAGCACAGCCAGAGAACTCACCATACCCATCTGTCAAATGGGTGCACCATGAGCTTCAAGCTTCAGAGGAGGGAGGGAGAGGCCTTTGGGGGGACAGGAAGTGAGGGGGTGCCTCACTTGAGAGGCCCTTGGAAGTGATGGAGGAGGGGCCGTGGAATTAACCCCAGTCGGCACAGAAAGGCCAGACCAGCCTGGCTGGAAGAAAGGAATGGGGGAGACATCACGCATAAATGTGAGTTCACACACCCAGGGGTACCGGAAAGTTCCCATTTCCTTCTTCTCTCAGTCTCTAAAACTTCTCTAAAAATCATCTTCATCTTTATTCTGAGTCCCCACCCTGTTGAGCTGGCAGAGAAATCCAACCTTATTTCTTCTGGACCCCACTGTCGCGCCCCAGGCTGTCTATAGGACCAAGCATCTGATGTGGGGCCTGTGTTGTCACTCATGCACACACTATTTCTGCAGGGTCTTTGATGTCAGGGGACTGTTACTTCTTTTTTCCTTTTTTCTTTTGAGAGAGGGGGCGTGAGGGGGTTTGGGGCCGAGAGAAGGGGACAGAGGATCCGAAGTGGCTCAGTGCTAACAGCACGGAGCCCGGTGTGGGGCTCGAACTCACGAACCTGGAGATCATCACCTGAGCCGAAGTCAGTTGCTCAACCGACTGAGTCCCCCCAGGCACCCTTTTCCTCCACACCCTCTTAAGGAAGTTCTGCCTCTGCTAACACTCAGCCTCCTCCAAACCTCACCATCCTTCTAGCTCTTTCGCGGTAGCTTTGGTGAGACCAGGAGCAGCAGCAAGCAAAAAAACCAAACCAAAACAAAACAAAAACAAACCGTTCTGCTTTCCCCAAGGCCACGGAGACCTCAGGTCTTCTTGGAAGTGAAAAAAGCATTGGCATTTCATCCTTCAAGTGTGACAAAGGCAGGTAAGAAAAACAAAAGCTAAGTTCCCATGTTAAGATGATTGTGGCATCTGCATCCTGTCCCACAGATGAAAGGAAGAGTGGAGGCCACTTCGGAGAGTTCCTTTCTGGAACATGTTGTCTGAAGTCACCCCGCCGGTCCCTTAATGACCCCTCAAGTGTCACTTCATCGAGGATACATCAGCATGTGATCTTCGGGCCAAATGGCCTTTAAAAAAATTAACCGTATTTCTTTACAGCATATTTGGTTCTGTGACAAGCAGGCTCGGACCCTGGTCGTTTTGGCTATAAATGGCACAGCGCTCTGTGGACAGCTGCCTGTAGCCTTCCCTCTTAAACTCCACCTGTGTGCACAGCTTGGCGATGCCATCATGGCACCTGCTTCCGGGGGGCGGGTGGTTGGAGGCTGGCGGCGGGTAAGCTGGCCTTTCTCTCTCAGAGGGGGACAAATTGGAGGCCCACTTGGTGGCCTCCATCTGTAGCTCTGGGGACATGGCCTGCAGGTCCTGCAGAGCTTCCGGTGGGGCCCCAAGCGTGGCCCTGATGGCATCGCTCTCCATCTCATGCTCTCAATGCCAGTGCAGGGACCACTTCTTCAGAAGCAGAGCTCCTGCTCGCTCTCCTTAAAGCAAAGCGTCACGTGAGGCTACTGGCTTGCTGGATCCAAGTCTCCCAGGTGCAGTACAGTTTTGGTGGGAATTAGCTCCTGGCTACCTTTCTCCAGTCGTCTGATCCTCTTTGTCTTTTTTTTTTCTTTTTTTTTTTAAAGTCCATTTATTGAGACAGACAGAGAGAGAGGGAGAGAGAGAAAGAGAGCGAGAACTCGAGTGAGAGGGGGAAGGACAGAGACAAAAGGGGACGGAAGATCCTAGCAGGCTCAGTGCTGACAGCACAGAGCCCTATGTGGGGCTCGAACGCACAAACCATGAGATCATGACCTGAGCTGAAGTCAGATGCTTAACCAGCTGAGCCACCAGGAGCCCCCGTTCTGTACACTAATAGCATTTCTATGTTTCCTTTCTTGTTAACATCCTGACCCATCACACTTGCTGAAAGTGCGTTTTCCCTGCCAAGCTAAGAAATCCATGAGGCCAGGAATATGTCTGTCTTATTATGGCCATAGTTCCCTACCCTCCATTGTAATGAACACGTAGCATATGCTCAGTGGTATTTGCTGATTAAAGAAATAAATGATTGGGCAACTAAATGAACATATTGAGACAACTTGGATATAGTATTAGGAATACTTTTTGCTGTAAGTAATAGTGACTGAAACACATGGCAGCTTATTTTTCTCACATGACCAGAGGTGGGTGATTCCATACTAAACAGCTCAATGATTTCAAAACCCTTTGGGAATTTTTATTTTTCTTGGCCTTTGCCTCATGCCTGCAAAATGGCTGCAATAGCTCCAAATATCACATCCTCACATAACAGCTTTCCCATCCCAGGAAGAAAGAGAACTCTTCTTTCAGACCTTTTGTTGTTGTTGTTCACAAGGAAAATCTTTCCTGGAACCCTCTCAGCAGATGCCCCTTATATTTAATTGGCCAGAACAAGGTCACATCACACCCTTAGTTGCATGGGAAGTTGGGAGAGGGAACGTCTTTCTTATTCAGGTACCAACTCAGTTTTGGTACTGTGGTCCTTACTGCGGATGGTGGAATGAAGCCAGTTCTAAGAGCTCTTGCCTTTCCTTGCCCAGATGGTCCCATGTGGAAAGTTCCAGGTACCACGGGGTATCATGATGTGGCCACAAACAGATATCATGCATTGTTCTTGATGCTTGCTGGAGAATGTCACTTTTCATCCCTTGAAATTCCCTCTTTGACACTGGCCCACCTTGGAGACTGACCCTGCCAATGAGCTCACCTGTTTCAATTTAGTCCATCCACTGTCTTCTCTGTGATCCATCCACTGTCTTCTCTGGTTGGTGCAGCAGAGATGTGCACCAACCATGTCCCCAGTGACTGAATAAGTTATATAACCCCTTCGTGCCTCATCTTCCTCATCTATAAAATGGGGCTAGCTGTACTACCTCATAGGATTATTGTGAGCATTAAATTAGTTAATATATGCAAATACATAGAATAGTACTTGGCACATAAGACTGAATAAAATAACTGTTGTTATTTTATTATTTCCCCATTACGCAGATGAGAATATATGTTCATAAAGGTTAAATAACTTGTCCAAGGTCACGCAGTTAGGGGAGCCAACAGTGAAAGGCTGATCTGTCTGGCTCTGGAGCCTACGCCCTTCTCTCACCGCCCGACTTCTCTGTGCTAAGTTTCTCCTGAATGTCCCCAAGGGCGGGTGTCTTGCCACAGACACTATCTATTAATTCCTTTTGGGTCTGGATGGAATGCCACCTCTTCCTGGAAGCCTCCCAGGGCACTTGCCCTCCGCTCCTCACTGGTGCTTGGCAGGTCCCTTGTCTCTTCTCTGGAGGGCAGAGAATGTCAGTGTGGCGCACGGTTGTGGTCATCAGTACAGGCACAATCTGAGCCTCCAGAGACACCTCCTGAGAAGGGAGCTGATGCGCAAGCAAGGCGCTCACCTGAGGTCAGACAGCCAGTGTTAGCAGAGCACTACCTCAGAGCTCGGCCGCGGACTCCATGCCCAGTGCTCTTTCCTCTTACAGGGCTTCCTCCATGATGTGAGTCCTTCGAAGACACAGCAGCTCATCCAAAGGAGACCCTTCCTCACAGTTGGGCCAAGAATGGGTCTCACTTGGGAAATCATGGCGTGAGCATTAAGATCAGACCGTGTCTTACCTGTCGCTGACCTCCTACCTCTACACTCTCCGCCTAGCTAGGCCAGCAGGTGCGACCACCGCCGCCTGCGCGTGCCTGTAGTACACAGATGACGACACTAGAGGGCAACATCGCCGCTTTAATCCTTGTGACTAGGGCTTTAAGCCGCCTCTGAATCAGATGAAGAGGATGATGATGACGGTGATCTTGATCACAGGGAAGAGTTACTGTGTATTGAGCCAAACTTCCCTGTAATAAGCACGCGTCACCTCTAATCAGTAGGTCATTCTGTGCAGACCCCTTTCTTCTTCTATGTTCTGTGTCTCAGAAAACAGACCACATCTACCTCCTCGTTACCAAGTCTGAAACCTGGGCATGACCAGCTTTTGTTTTTTAAAGGTTATTTTATTTATGTTGAGAGAGAGAGAGATAGAGAGAGAGAGAGAGAGAACATATGCATGCATGTGAGCAGGGGAGGGACAGAGAGGGAGAGAGAGAATTCTGCACACTATCAGTGTAGGCCTGATGTGGGGCTCGATCCGACGAACTCTGAGATCATGACCTGAGCCAAAATCAAGAATCAGATGCTTAACCAACCGAGCCCCAGGAGCCCCACCTTCACTGTCCTTTTCCACCCTCACTGTCTCCCCACTATCGCTGACTACCCCTGTCGGTTCTACAGCCCAGATCTTAACCCGTCTGCTTCTTTCCATTTCCACTGTCTGGCTTCCTCTGCTTCCCCATGCAATTTACAGAGAGTCAGAGCCCTGGTGCAGGCCGGCGGTTCCCAGACTTGCTGCACATTAGAGTCTCCCGGGCAGCTTGGAAAACGATGCCTCGTTACACCGCAGCCCAATTAAGTCAGGGCGCATGGGGGTGGGGACCAGGAACCAGTGCTTCCGAAAGACCTCCAGGTGGTTCCAATTTGCACCACATTTAGGAACAAGTCTTCCCTTGTGTGGAGACCTTCCTCCACATGTGCTCATCTGGGCAACTTCCACTTACGCTGGCAGGCCTCATTTAACATCGCTGCCTCCTGGAAGCCTTCCCAGAACACACTCAGACCCCCGCAATGCTCATCCCGCGTCTAGACACTTACCGCACCGCGTTGTCATTGCCTTTTCCAAAGTCCGCCTTCCCCTCTTCCCGCCGAGGCCTCCAGCACAGAGTGGAAGGGCTGTGCCCCAAGGTGTGTGGAACCAGGTACAAAATGAATCTTTACAACAACACGGGAAGTATTTAAACGGTATCATTCTTACAATTTTGAATTTCGAGCCAGGTTTTGATTTTGCAGTTAGTCTGTGTCCAGGGTTTGAAGCTTACGGAAATACACTTTCTCTTCAAAAGTAGATGCCGACTAAAGACAGCTGTTCCTAATACCCTTAAAGCCAATTTTTAACCTCCTTTCTGTTTGAAAATAGAAACTGTGGCTGATATCTGCCCAGGGACCTTGAGACTATGGAAAATATCCAAAATGCTGTGGTCTGTGGAAGACTGAAACCAAAACAATTTTAACCAAGAAGCAAAACCAGGGAGCTCACGCTCCCTTCACGCTTTGCGTATCTTTAAGTTTCGTTTTTATCCAAGCAATACATGTATATAGTTTAAGAAGTTAATACCCATAAAACAATGAAAAGTGGTTCCCTGTGATACTCCCCTAACCTAACTCGGGTCCCCAGAGGCAGCTGACTTCAATTCTTTAAGCTCTTTTTCCGGAATTTATGTACATGTCTTCATAACATAAAACACTGTTTATTGATTTGTAAAAAGTTTAAGTTATTAAACTCTTCCTTCCCCCCCCCCCCGTAATCTCTACACCCAATGTGGGGCTCGAACTCATGACCCTGAGATCAAGACTCACATGTGCCACTGACTGAGCCACCAGCCAGGTGCCCCCTATCTCTTGTTTTTTTTTTTTTTGAGTGAGGGAATATGTTTGATCCTTTTTTTCACATTTTTAATTTACTTTTTTTCTTTTCAAAATTTTATTTACATTCTGGTTAACATACAGTGCGATATTGGTTTCAGGAGTAGAATTCAGTGATTCATCACTTACAACACCCAGTGCTCATCACAAGTGCCCTCCTCAGTACCCGTCACCCATCTAGCCCATCCCCCCCGCCCCCCAGCCCTCAATTTGTTCTCTAAGAGCCTCTTATGATTTGTTTCCCTCTCTCTTTTTTCTTTCTCCCCCTTCCCCTAAGTTCATCTGTTTTGCTTCTTAACTTCCACATATGAGTGAAATCATATGGTATTTGTCTTTCTCTGACTGACATTTCCCTTAGCACAGCACATGCTAGTTCCATCCACGTTGTTGCAAAAGGCAAGATTTCATTCTTTTCGGTGGCTGAGTAATATTCCATTATATAATAATATATACCATATCTTCTTTTTTTTAAATATTTAAATGTTTAATTTTGAGAGAGAGAGAGAGAAAGGGGAGGGGAGGGAGGAACAGAGAAAGAGACACACAGAATCCAAAGCAGGCTCTAGGCTCTGAGCTGTCAGCACATAGCCCAGTGTGGGGCTTGAACCCACAAATCTTGAGATCATGACCTGAGCTGGTTGGATGCTTAACTGACCGAGCCACCCAGATGGCTCTATACTACATCTTCTTTTTCCATGCATTAGTTGATGGACCTTTGGGCTCTTTCCATACTTTGACTATTGTTGATAGTGCTGCTGTAAACATGGGGGTGCATGTACCACTTCAAATCTGAATTTTAGTATCCTCTGGGTAAACACCTACTAGTGTGATTGATGGGTCATAGGGTAGTTCTATTTTTGACTTTTTGAGGAAGCTCCATACTGTTTTCCAGAGCGGCTGCACCAGTTTGCATTCCCACCAACAGTGCAAGAGGGTTCCCCTTTCTCTGCATCCTCTCCAACACCTGCTGTTCCTTGTGTTGTTAATATTAGCCATTCTGACAGGCGTGAGGTGGTATCTCAGTGTGGTTTTGATATGTATTTCCCTGATGATGAGTGATGTTGAGCATTTTTTCATGTGTCATTGCCCATCTGGATGTCTTCTTTGGAAAAGTGTCTATTCATGTCTTCAGCCCATTTCTTCACTGGGTTATTTGTTTTTGGGTGTTGAGTTTGATAAGTTCTTTGTATATTTTGGATACTAACCTTTTATCAGATATGTCATTTGCAAACATCTTCTCCCATTCCGTCGGTTGCCTTTTAGTTGTGTTGATTGTTTCCTTTGCTGCAGAGAAGCTTTTTATCTTGATGAGGTCCCAATAGTTCATTTTTGCTTTTGTTTCTCTTGCCTCTGAGACGTGTCTAGTAAGAAGTTACTGTGGCCGAGGTCACAGAGGTTGCTGCCTGTGTTCTCCTCTAGGATTTGGATGATTTCCTGTCTCACATTTAGGTCTTTCATGCATTTTGAATTTATTTGTGTGTGTGTGGTGTAAGAGAGTGGCCCAGTTACGATCTTTCTGCATGTCGCTGTCCAGTTTTCCCAACACTCTTTGTTGAAAAGACTTTTTTCCATTGAATATTCTTTCCTGCTTTGTCAAAGATTAGTTGGTGATATAGTTGTGGATCCATTTCTGGGTTTTTCTATCCTGTTCCACCGATCTATGTGTCTGTTTTTGTGACAGCACCGTATTGTCCTGATGATTACAGCTTTGTAATACAGCTTGAAATCCAGAATTGTGATGCCTCCAGCTTTGGTTTTCTTTTTCAGAATTGCTTTGGCTATTCGGGTCTTTTGTGACTCCATAGAAATTTTAGGATAATTTGTTCTAGCTCTGTGAAAAGTGTTGGTGGTGGTTTGATAGGGATTACGTTAAATATGCAGACTGCTTTGGGGAGTGTAGATATTTTAACATGTTTGTTCTTCTAATTCACGAGCATGGAGTGTTTTTCCATTTCTTTGTGTACTCTTCAGTTTCCTTCATAAGTGTTCTACAGTTTTTAGAGTACAGGGCTTTTACCTCTTTGGTTAGGTTTATTCTTAAGTATGTTATGGTTTGGGGTTTTTTTCCTCATTTTTCAAATTGAAGGAAGTCATACATTTTTAGTCTCCCATTTTATATAAAAAAGAATTTGAGGTCATAATGTATTGAGTATAGCTTTACTATAACGTATGGGCTTTCTTTGTTTTCTAGAAAATCTGTTACTTGAATTTCAACTTTCTTATTGTCTAGGAGCTATGTGAGGAGATTGTTTTACAGTTTTCGGATAGTTGAGGGAACTTGGGGGGTCAAGTTTTTCCTTGTTGATTTCTACTCTTTTTGGCCTATGTTCAGCATACACTGTTTGTGAAATCTCTGCCTTTTATGATTATTAGTTTCCACTGTGGCTAAACACATGGCTAGTGTGGTAAACTTTCCAAGGACATATGAAAAGGATGTTATGGTCTTTATTTCCGATGTTAAAAATCCTGAACACACCTATTAAACCGAGCGTGTGGATTGTATTACTTAATCCTCTGTATATGGAATTGTTATTTGCTTACTTGATCCATCAACTTTTTTAAAAAGTGTATTAATATGTCCAACTATAACTTTTTATTAAACTTGTAGGCCTGGGAATCTTTACCTTAATATTTGTATTTAATTCCGTATTGGATATGTATGGACATATTATGAGTGTATTTATGATTTGGTGCACTGTTTCTAGTTTTTACACAGACTTTTAAGTAACATAATAAAGAACTTGGTCTTTTTACATGCTTTTGGCCCTGGATGACACACTGGTATTACTGAGAGTGGAGGCCCCAAACTTGTCCTTGCCTTTGGAGATATGGGGCTATACGTGGCCTCAGGTGCTCCTTCAAGTGCCCCCTCCGGGCTTCCTCGTTGTTCCCCGGAGAGTGAGTGAGCTGGCCGGGGCAGTAAGGGATGACAGCAGAACTGCTCAATCAAGGAAACTTCGGGACTCATTTGAGCAAGTTTATAAAAGTTTTGCTTTCCCTTAACGCCTGGATACTTCCTGTACAAACAAATGCTGGAAATCAGGTGCGGCTTACCTGCTTGCTCACGCAGGCCTGGTAGGGCCTCTCTGCGGGCCTCTGGTGGTCCTTCAGAGCAGAGCAGTGATGTGGACCCGCAGATTAGGACTCGCGTTGAAACAGAGGGACAGCATAGAAAAGGCAAGAACGCATCGGGTGGCGAGGGTGGGTGTGTTTCATGCAGCTTTCCTCAATTGTGTGTTTTGTGTCCACACTGGGCTAGGATGCAAAACTTATCTCTGGGTAAAAGTTAAAAATGTATGGGGCGCCTGGGTGGCTTAGTCGGTTAAGCGTCCGACTTTCGCTTAGGTCATGATCTCGCGGTTCGTGGGTTCGAGCCCCACGTCGGGGTCTGTGCTGACTGCCAGCTCGGAGCCTGGAGCCTGTTTCAGTCTGTGACTCCTTCTCTCTCTGACCCTCCCCTGCTCATGCTGTCTCTCTCTCTCTTTCCTAGAAATAAATTAAAAAAAAAAAAAAAGTTAAAAATGTATGAGCCCTGCTGAATTGGAGGACATTTTGAGGGGCAGTTGGTTTGGCTTCAGAAGAGAGTTAAAGTAAAGGAGGATTAGATTCTTTTTAAAAAAATTCCATGACTTCCTCCACCCCTAGTTGATGTTCATGACCAGCCCCCCCCGCCCTCCCCGGACATTTATGATGCACTAGAAGTAAACAGTAAATAATAGCCTAAACTCCCAGGGGTCTTTCCCTAGCCCCGCCTACCTGGCCCTCCAGCAGCCCAGGCCAGCCTGATTTCTCTGAGGTCATTGCGAAGTGCTCTGACCGAAGGTTCTAGTCCCCGCATCGGCCCTAAAGGGCTGTGACTGTGCGAATTTAGGCACACTCTCTCGGACTGTCTTCTCATGAGTCAGATAAGAAGAATCCTTCCCGTCTCATGTCCCACACAAAGCTCTTCTGACGACCCACGGGGGAGAAGAAAACAAAAGTTCAGTCCACACAACTCTGACAGAAAGCGGCATTTTGCTAATGGAAGGCCTTTGTTTCCTCTGAGCAGGACAGGGAGCGATGTGGGCCGGCCAGACAGACGGTAGGCGGGCAGCTGAGCTGAATTGCTCCAAAAACAGGAAGAGGAAGTTGAAATGACCTGAGGGAAAATATACGAAGTAGGAGGAAGGGGTCAGAGAGTCTGGGAGAAGGGCACCTCGGCGGCTCAGTCAGTTAGGGGGGTCTGACTCTTGTTATCTGCTCAGGTCATGATCTCACAGGTCGTGGGATGGAGCCCCGAGTGGGGCCCTGCACTGACAGCAAGGAGCCCACTTGGGATTCTCTCTTCTCTCTCTCTCTCCCCCTTCCCCTGCTCGCCCCCCCCAAAATAAACATTAAAGAAAAGAAGAAGAAGAAGACGTTTCTTGTCTCATGGTGCTGACAGTCCAGTCGGGCAGGAGGGTAATATGCAGGTAGACGTGGGAGTAGTGAGTGCTCTAACATGTGGGTGAAAGTGCTTTGTAAACTATAGACTGTGAAGCCCACCCTTAAGGGCTGCTGGGGACCCCACAGCAAGCAACACACGGCAGGACTTGCTGTGGTTTGTGAACTTTCCCGGCCCTCACCAGCAGATGCAAAGAAGTTTTCAGAGTGCAAAAGCCTTCTGCCTCTTCTTCAATAACTACAGGATTCAGTCGAGACCCCACTTCTGTGTCCCCCGGACTCCGTTCTTAGCATCCTGAGGCTGCCCGAGAGCCTGGTTCCTCTGGGGCTCCCCTAACCCGGCAGCACCCAGGCTCCTGGCAGCAGCTGCCCTGCCCCCACCAAGTGACAGGTGGAGCTACTATGCGGCCGGCTGTGGTGCCCGGGCACCCTGCCACTCCCCGTGAGTCATGCAGGCCTGGCCCCACACCCCATCAGCCAGTGTTCCCAGGCTGCCTTCCCAGAAGGCTTGGCTCAGCCCCAGCAAGGCCACCCCCTGCTGACAGCCAGGTCAAAGACCCTTCCCCTGTCAAAGTTACCTGACACCAGCCTGGAGTCTCTCCTCAGCTAGAAGGGCCCTCACTGCGGGGAGAAGGAGGGGGGAGGGGACGGCATTTTCTTAGCCTGCCATTTTGGCACTGCCCATACTCCAAAGAAGCTATTACTTAACTGGAAAATGTGCAAAGGGTAAGAACAGGAAATTTATAGAGCTGCAAATGGCCAATCAACATATAAAAATACACTTGACCCTACTAATCATCAGGGAAATGCAAGTTAAACTAAGACAACATTTTTGTCTTTTTTAAAAAAACGCTTTTTTAAAAAAAATACTTTATTGTGCAAAATAGCACACGTGTAGGAAAGGCCTCAAGGTGTAAACGTACAGCCATGAGCAGGACGCTAGCCTTCTGTCAGCCTAAATTCTGTCTGTTCACAAAAGGGTTGGACATCATGACGTCCAAAGAGCCTCCCAGCTCCGGCACACCCTGAACCACCCCTGTCAGTTCTGGTTCATTGCTAATTCCCCTCAGGGAATATATTTCCCTGGGGAAAGTGTCCTAACCGCTCTCTCTTCTCAGTCCTAATCAGGCATACAAATGCCTACCCACCAGCTCACAGCACTGATTGGTGGCTCCAAAAAGTTTTGAAGAAGAAAGCCAACCTGAGGAAGGTGGATTTGAAGCAGAGGGCCGACGCCTGGGCTATGACGAAGGAAAGTGGCTCTGGTGGTCTCCAACGACTTGCCCCTCTCCACGCCCAGCGGTCCTCGGAAGCCCCCACCGGCTGGACTGGCAGAGGTGTGCCCACTCTGGGAAGATTTGACGCACAGTCATCCAGTGCCTGCTTTGTTCTAGGACTGGTGCTTGGGAATTTCATTTGCTCACCTTGAAAGGTCCCATTTCACAGATGGCAATGCCGTCCTAACATTCCAAGGTCTTCATTCAGAGTTGGCTTGCATGTGGCGGGGCTGGCATGTGACCCGCCCCATATTCTGACTGAATCAAATGTTTTCCATCATCCTGTGCCACTCCCGGTGCCCAGCTCATCGCATGTCCTGTAGGCCTCACGCCCACTCCAGGGGTCCCTTGAAGGAATCTCTCCCTCTCCCCCAGGGCAGCCTTGAGCGAGCTGAAGATACTGGTCCTGGCCTCCGGTCTTCCCTCCTCCTCTTACGACTTTTCCTTGGAGGGTTCAGGTCCGGGTCTGTCTCGTCACTGGCTATTCCCCTCTGAGCATCCCCCTGAGGGGGATGGAAAGGCTGGAAAGAACTAAGGAGACCAACTTGCTCTGGTTTTGCACAGGACTTTTCTGGTTTTAGCACCAAAGTCGTGTACCCTTGGAGGCCCCTCAGTCCCAGGCACACCGTTATGGTTTCTAGGGACTGTCTCAGGTTTCAGACTAAACGCACCACATGCCACGAATCCCCCTCAGGATGGTCGATGATCCTAGAAAGATGGGAAACAGAGAAAGGAAGCAGATCTTGCCGGGGCGCCCATTTCTCCCCCTGAGGGGTCCAGAGGGCAAGAGATCAGAAAGGAAGGAAGGAAGACCACGCATGCCCAGTGTCCGGGGTAGAACCACAGTGAGAACTGCTTCCCAGTTGTCCAGAGAGCCAAGTGTGAGTAGAGGGGCTGGCTGCGTCTGCGTGTGAGGCTGAGGCTCACACCTGCCCCGGGTCAGGGCTGCCAGGAGAGCTGCGGGTGATGAGCTAGCAGGCAGAGCCTCACACCAGCCTCCAGACCGTGCAGCCTGTCACTGCTGAGGAATGAAAGAGTCCCAAAGGCTGGGCAGACATGCTTGGGGCCCAGGCGAAGGAACCAAGTTGTGTGGGAGAGGACTGGACACCTGCTGGTCTCTCAATTCAGGAGAACCCCTCCCACTTTCTTCTTAAAACAGAGCCTCCTTTTTCATGCAGGCGAGACCTCACACCGCACACTGAGGGGCAGTCAATTTGGGGGAAAAGCTATGATGATATTGAACTTACCTTTGGGTATCTTTCTTCCTCTACCTGCCCCCCCCACCCTCAATCTCCCCTTGCAAATCATGTCATGAAATAGGCCTTCTGGTTCACCCAGGCCATACCCACTTAGAGCCCAGCACCCTGACACTGAATGCCCCCAGCACTGCCCTTAAGTCATGCATCCATCCCTCAGCCAGCAGCAGTGGCTCCTCCCCCAAAGGCTCAAGAACCACAGTAGCCAGCTTAGACTGGCCATTCCCTGTAGGACACACCACCTGCCACATCCGGGTCCTCCAGCTTCGTCCTCTGGGTTCTGGCCGGGGCCACTCTCCCCAGGACTCCTAACATACCCCTTCTGAAGGCTGACGACAGTTCCTCCGTAGGCCCCATCTTCCTGTGATGGCATTGCTCTGTGCCCCATCTCATCGCTGGGGACAGAGGACCAGAAAGCTGTGCTGAAGAGCCTGACTCAGCCCCCACCCCCACCCCCAAACACTCAGGGCCTCTGAGTATGAAGAGTGGTTCCCACATCACTTTCCAAGTCCTCACAGGGCTCCCTGGCATGGCTGTGCCATCGTTCAGTAATAGTTACCTATGACCTGCCAGTTAGCTTAACCTCTCTCTCTCTCCCGACCCCCCACTACTCATATACACACCCACAGCTGCTCCTGAGGACGTCTGCTCCAGCTGGCTGGTCAGGAGCAGCCTCATTGCCGGGGTGAGAAGGGACAGTGGGAGGGAGGACCAAAGCCGGCCTCTAGGACTTTGGGGCCATCTGCCCAGAAGGAGACAGGAAGTCCCCTGAGGCTTCTGAAGGTCTTAGAAGCAGTCTGGGGGTGGGGCTGTAAGGAGGGGTGTCTGGAGGCCTCAGGTAGGAGAGAGGCTGTGGAATGCAAGGGAGTGGGGGGTCTGGGGCAGTCAGCCTTTGGGGGTGGACAGCTATAGGGAGTCGGGGGAGGGGGCTAGGAGAAGGGAGCCTTAATACGCAGCTCTTCAGGGTACTTAAAAAATGGAAACGTGCTAGAGTGACCCAGGCTCCTCTGAGCATGAGCATTTGGCTTTCCTTGGAGTCTCTGGTCTGGAACTCTTTCGGGCCCCAAGAGGGTGTCCCTCACCCTGTGCAGGGCTCTAAGAGGGATGATCACAAGTGGATCTCATGGGCTGACAATCATAGCAAAGGAAGTTGTATAATTTTGCAAGGTCAAGCACAAAACAAAAATAATCTGTCTTTGATTTTCCTCTTAAATAGAGTGCATATAACTTTGAGGAGGTCACTTCTAACTTTGAAAGAACTAGGAATCAGTCCCATGGGACTGCATTTCCTAAAGGACGTTCTAAAGGATACTAGTTCTTTGAGACATTAAAGCTGGTGTCTGAGGAAACCAGACTTGTGCCGTCAGGTGCAGCTGAGTAAGGCTGCAAACCCATCTTTCCTTCTAGACGTACCCAACCTCCACTGCCATGATAAAGGCTATGAAGTCTTGCAGCATTCCCAGGCTTACCTGATATATCCTTTTTTTTTTTTTTTAATGTTTATTTATTTATTTTGAGACAGACAGAGAGAGAGAGAGAGAGAGAGAGAGAATCCCAAGCAGGCTCTGTGCTGTCAGCACAGAACCCCACACGGGGTTCGACCACAGGAACCATGAGATCATGACTTGAGCCAAAATCAAGAGTTGGACGCTTAACCAACTGAGCCACACAGGTGCCCCGATAGATCGTTTTTTCCCCAAAACATTTAAAATCTCATGGAACTACCATTTTGCGGAAACCTACACTAACTCTATAATAAAGTTAAGCCAGTATCGAACTCTCAATATTTGAGCTGAGTGTATTGTTCCTAGCTGCTTTTTAAGCCATAGAGTTAACTCATTTCATTCTAGTGTAGGTGGGGTCTAATTGCTGTATAGTAGAAGGCACGTTGCTTGTTGAGTCATGAAACACTTGAACTTCCTAATGGAGAAAAGTCAGTTTACTTCTCTGAAGTTCTGTTTCCTCCTTTGTAAAGTGGGGCCCTTCACATCAAATCCCATAGATTCTGAGGACTTTAGTGCTAAGTATGTGAGAACCTGAAGCCCAGTGCCTGATGCTAAACAAATAACTGGTTGAGAATAAATGGGAACCCTAGACTTAAGTGGGACGAAAAGCAAGAGAAGTGTCCTAAAGTCTGTGTCAGAGGCTGGCAGCAAAGACGGTCAAGGAACACCTGAAGGACAACTGAAGTTTCCTCTCGAGAAGAAAATCATGGACTCAGAAGTGCAATACTTTGGAATAAAAGTGGAAGGAAGAGAGAGAAAGACATGGGTATTTGAGTTCGTGTTTTAAAAAATTTTCAGCTCTAAGAATGTGTTGGTTAGCTTCTGCTGTATAATAAACCAGCCCAGGATTTAGAGCCTTAAAACAACTGTCACATATTAGTCCGTGATTCTCTAGGTTGGCACATTTGGGCTGGACTCATTCATGTGGTATAGTCAGCTGTTAGGGTGATGGTCCGTGTGGGCTAAGATGGTGTCACTTACAAGTCTGGTAGCCACTGGCTGTCAGCCGGAAGCCTGGGTTCTGCCTCCTGTGGTCTCGCTGGCAGATTAGCTCAGCCTTGTTCTCATGGAAGTGGCGCTGCAAGAGATGCCAAAGCAGGAGCTCCAAGGCCTCTTGATTCCAAGACTCACGATTCAAGCAACCTTACTGCTATCACATTCTGTTGCTGAAAACAAGTCAGAGGCTGACATAGATTCAGGAGGTAGGGAAATAGATTCTACCTCTTGATGGAGAAGCTGTAAAGAATTTATGGCCATATAAATTCTCCCACATAGAGGCCAACCCTTGTGTCCTTGGCCTGGGAGGCTGTGTGGTGGGCTGGGAAGAGTCCCAAGCATGCAATCTCGGGCGAAGGATTTCTTACACCTGCCTGGGAGTGTACACTCCCCAGTGCGGTCTGTACCAGCCCCCTCCATTCTTCTCCTTCTCTTAGGCTTTAGGCCCCATCACTCCATTGAGAGAGCTCTTAACAAACCCATCAATGACTCACATGTTGCAAAGCTGATAGTCAGTTCTCGGTTCTGTCCCCACTTGACCTCTCAGGCATCGATGAGTCCTCAGTGCATTAAGGAAAGTTCCCAAGGCACTAACTCCTGATGTGTCTTCCTCTTCTAACTTCCTGAAGCTCTTTTTTCTCCAGGCATCTCTGTCACCTTCCTGGCCTCCTTCTCAGTGGCTGTTCCTTCTCTGTTTCCTTTGCTTGCCCCTCTTCCTCTCAATATTGGAGGGCCCCATGGTCTGTCTTTGTCTGTCTTCTCTTGCTATGTCTTCTCCCTAGATGATCTCACAAAGGCCCATGGTTTAAATGGATCTGATGACTCTCAAATTTCTATCAAACAACCCACACCTCCCCTCTTGAGTTCCCCAGACAACCCCACCTGGATTTTGAAAAGATATCTCAAAAAATTAAATGGCCAAACAAAGTAATTGGTTTTCAATCCAATCTCCCCCTCCCCCTCCCCTCCTTGAGCTTCCTCACATTTGTAAAGGACAGCAGCATTTACCTAGGTGCTCAGGGCAAAACCCCTCAAGATCAGCCTCGATTCCTCTTTTCTTCACATTCCACATCCAAGTCCTGTGGGCTTTCTGTCCCTGGTGCCTCCCCACTACCAGCACTGGTCACCATCTCCAGCGCTGGGCCCCTGCCCAGCCACAACCTTCTTACCCCGAGATGGCTCCAATGACTTTCCCACCAGCCTTCCTCCCTCCCAATGCCAGCAACCTCCTGTCGTCACTCCGGGCAGCAGCCTTCTAACGCAAAACACATTTATTCTGTATCACGTCCCTGCTAAAAACCTCCCAGTGGTGCTCACTGAAACTGGAAATAAGTCTCAACTACTTACCAAAGCCGCACGGTCCCTTCCTGTGTCTGACGTCACCCCGTCTACTCTCCTGCGGTCCCTTGCACAGGCCCCACGGAGCTCTCCAAGCCTGTCCCTCTCTTACAGTCTTCACACTCGCTGTCTTTTCCATTAGGAAGCTCTTCTTCCAGATCTTTAGCACGTACCAGTGCCTGAAATTTCCCTCTGTGTGTTTGTTTCCATTTGTGCGATATGTCCCCATGGCTTCTTCCCCAAGATAAGAGAGCAGAGATCTTGTTTCCAGATGTAGCCACAGAACCTGGGGCAGGACCTGGCTCACGGGAGAGGCTCAGTATACGCTTGCTACCCGATCTGACCATGAGGACTGTAGCTAAGGTTGTTAGAGCTAGAAGAGAAACCCACGGTTTCACAGATGGGGAGCCAGGGGCACAGTCATTTGCCCAGTGGCATGAACGCCAACTTCTGCAGGCCAAGTTGGTCATGCACCTCCTTAGGTTCTTTATCATAAACAGTAGTAGCCACTAAAGGTGACGGTTAGTTACTTCCTCCTATGGTCTCCCTGCCAGTTTATCATGAAAACAGATCTCAGAACAAATTGTGACATCCACATGAATACCAACGAACAAACACTTACTAGCAAGTAGCCACAAAATTGATGTAAACAGTCTGTTTTGTAAAGTCAGTGAAGGCCCAGCTCTCTGTGTTTTCAGGACCTTGATCACCTTGCATGAAGGGTCCACTCAAGGTTGACACAACACTCTAGACACAGGGTCAGTTAGACTGATGGTCACATCAGGCAATCAGATGTCACGGCACATGGGCTCCTCAAGGACTAAGCCCTATGCATCATCCGTAGGGGAAATTCCTTTGCTCTGAACAAGAAATGGGAGGGGTCTCATTTTAGATAATCTACACACCCTGAAGACTACTAATTTCACCCAAGGAGAGCTCATTTCTTTTATTTATCTATTTATTTATTGGAATTTTAATTTATTTTTTAAAATTTACATCCAAGTTAATTAGCATAGAGTGCAACGATGATTTCAGGAGTAGATTCCTTAATGCCCCTCACCTATTTAGCCCTTTCCCCCTCCCTCAACCTCTCCAGCAACCCTGTTTGTTTTCTATATTTAAGAGTCTCTTATGTTTTGTACTCCTCCTATTTTTATATTCTTTTTGCTTCCCTTCCCTTATGTTCACCTGTTTTGTATCTTAAAGTCCTCGTATGAGTGAAGTCATATATTTGTCTTTCTCTGACTGACTAACTTCGCCTAGCATAATACCCTCCAGTTCCATCCACGTAGTTGCAAATGGCAAGATTTCATTCTTTTTGATTGTTGAGTAATACTCAACAATTGGGCTCTTTCCATACTTTGGCTATTGTCAATAGCGCTGCTATAAAATTGGGGTGCATGTGCCCCTTCAAAACAGCACACCTGTATCACTTGGATAAATACCTAGTAGTGAAATTGCTGGGTTGTAGGGTAGTTCTATTTTTAATTTTTTGAGGAACTTCCAGAGTGGCTGTACCAGTTTGCATTCCCACCAGCCATGCAAGACAGATCCTCTTTCTCCGCATCGTCGCCAAAATCTGTTGTTGCCTGAGTTGTTAATTTTAGCCATTCTGACAGGTGTGAGGTGGTATCTCATTGTGGTTTTGATTTGTATTTCCCTGATGATGAGAGATGTTGAGCATTTTTTCATGTGTCAGTTAGCCATCTGGATGTCTTTGGAGAAGTGTCTATTCATGTCTTTTGCCCATTTCTTCACTGGGTTATTTGTTTTTTTGGGTGTTGAGTTTGATAAGTTCTTTATAGATTTTGGAAACTAACTCTTTATCTGATATGTCATTGCAAATATCTTCTCCAAGGAGAGCTCATTTCTAATACCTGCTACGCTAACTGATGAGGCATGAATTTCACGGATGCATTCTGTCATTATGGGAGGGGTTCTCTGCACTAATAAGTAAAGCTTCAGGAGTGGACTGAGAGGCGGACAGCTGCAGAGGTGTGAGGAGCTATTTGTGCGATCGCGTCACTTCTTAACGTCCAGGGTCCATAGGTGGAAGTATTTACCCTCTGCAAACTGGCACGAGGAGTCCTCCCATCCACCACCCAGCAATAGACAGTTAATATCCCTTTACCAGCACCCCTCTGGAAAGCTGAGTGACCTCTGGAGTGTGGCCTGTCTGATGAAATGGCCACCTCGCCTGCATGATTACCTCTAAATCGGCGATGCTCCATCCCTGCTGCACTTGAGAAATTACTTGGGACTTTTAAGATAATACCAATTCCCAGTCCCAGTTGGTGGAGTTCCTGACTTAACCAAACTAAGGGGGCGCCTGGATATAAGCATACATTTAAACCTCAACAGGGGGTTGTAAACTGAAGCCAGGGCCATGCTCACACCTGTACGTCACACTGTCTTTGCCACACGTTCTAAGAGTTTTGCAAAAAGTTCACGGCAAAACCAGGATGAGCCCTGGGCCTGCTGACTCCCCCATCCCACGCACTGGCCCAGAGCTCCTGGCAAAAGGATGGCAAAGTTAAAAGATAAGGTGTCACTTCTTCAGAGGTCTCAGTGTCTGCAAATGTGGCTGTGGGCAGCCTACAGTACTTGGGGTCAGGCTAGGGGTGGGGAAGGACAACGAGAGGTCAGAAGCCCAGGTAAGGGTGTGCTGGTTCCAAAGAGCTCCAGGTTCCCTGTGCAGGGCTCTCATAGCCTCATCACTGAGGGCACTACTTATAGAGGCTCAGGGAGAGCCCAGAGGGGCTGCTGGGGCATGCCTGTCCCCAGGAAAGACTTAAAATAGAAGAGAAATTGGAGCTAGCTAGATGTCAGAACAGAGGTAACTGGAAAGAAAACCCCAGTGGGGAGGCTGACCCCCAGGGAGAGGGAGACAGACAATCCCTGGGGGGGGGGTGAGGGGTGAGACCAGCACCTCAAAGAGAGGCTGTAAGGCCAGCACTCCAGGGCTTGGGGAGGGAAGCTAATTCCCCCAAAGAAGGGTAAAGAGTTAGTTTCCTCCTCCTTAAAGGATAACTTTTTAAAAGATGTCTCTGTAGCTCTTGGCTATTCCTTCCTGGTTCCGTGTCCCTTACCCATTACAGACACCCTTGCTGGACTTGCTTCCATTGTACCAGGAAGCTGAATTCCTTTTACTTCTCTGGGCAAGGCATTGCCTTTCAACTGTAGGGGCCAAGGGCTGGCTGCTCCAAGATGGGCCACTTTGCTTTTGGTTTTTTGATGAATATAAATTACTGTCAAATTGGTTTCCATACAACACCCGCTGCTCATCCCGACAAGGCTCATCCCAGGGCTCCTCCATGCCCATCACCCATTTCCCTTCTCCCCCGCCCCCACCCACCCTCAGTTTGTTCTCTGTATTGAAGAGTCTCTTGTGGTTTGCCTCCCTCCCTCTGTGTTTGTATCTATTTTCTCCCCTTCCTTTCCCCCATGGTCTTCTGTTCAGTTTCTCAAGATCCACATAGGAGTGAAAACATGATATCTGTCCTTCTCTCACTGACTTATTTCACTCAGCATAATACCTTCCAGTTCCATCCACGTTGCTGCAAATGGCATGATTTCATTCTTTCCCATTTCCAAGTAGTATTCCATGGTATAGATAAACCACATCTTCTTGATCCATTCATCTGTTGATGGACACTTAGGCTCTTTCCATGTTTTAGCTATTGTGGAGAGTGCTGCTATGAACATTGGGGTACATGTGCTCCTATGCATCAGCATTCCTGTATCCCTTGGGTAAATTCCTAGCAGTGCTATTGCTGGGTCATAGGGGAGCTCTATTTTTAATTTTTTGAGGCAACTCCACACTGGTTTCCAGAAGATGGGCCACTTTGGCATGAAAATTATTTTGAATTAAAAAGCATCACAACCCAATAGATTCAGGAGAAGCTCTTTATCTCCCCCTCAACTTCCTAAAAAGAATGTGGATGGAGAATCTGCTCCAGGAAGACGCAGATAACTACATTATGACACAAACTAGGTATGTGGACAGGGAGGAACCTAGCAAGGCTGTTTATCCAAGTCCTCTTTGTCCCTTTGTCCTCGAGGGGCTCAGAAAACAGTTCTTTATCAAACCTCTACTCTTTTTCATCTTCCTGTGAATTGCATTTCTTCTCCTTGAAATCCCAGACCTCTCTACCCCTTTCTCCTTAGTTCAGAATGACCTACATATCACTTTGCCTGACTGTCTGGAATTTTCATGTCTTTGTGGATTCTCCACATGTACTGGTACATGATTTTCGCCTGTTAAACTGTGTCATGTCAATTTGATTCTTGGTCTGGCTAGAAGGACCTTGAAGGGGCAGGACCTTCTTGCTCCCCAACACTCCATACCCCAACCTTACTTTCTTCTTTCTCGGGCAGAGCCCAGGGGGCTGTGGCTGTGGCTGGCTCTGACTTGGTCTCTCTCTCTGGGCCTCTTGTGAATAGGGAACTTAGACTAGGATGCCATTCCTTCAGTCACCACCAGGGACCCCATCCAACACTGCCTTGAGCTCGTGACCTCTGGGGCACACATTTAATTACCGAATGCCACAAAACGGTTGTCTGACTCCCAAGCCCCAGGCTGAGCTCGGCGACGAAACAACGATGAGTCAAGATGGGGCCGGGGGAGACAGATTCTGACCCCAGGCAGAGGACACCCCGGAAGGGAAGAGGCTGGGTCAGACCGGGGCCAAGCGTGTGCCAGGGACCGCTGACCTGGCCTGAGGATGGGTGGGGAAAGCGCTTCCCAGGGGAGGGGGCCCCTCGGGGCAAGGTTGGGAACGCCACCGGCCTCAGAGAAGGAGATCCCCGGAGGCTTGCTGGAAGAAGGCTGGTTGGGGATCTGTGACAAAGGTGAACTCGTGGCCACAGCTCCAATGGGACCTCTTAGTCCCACTCTGATTTGCTGCATCTTGCCTACTAATTTCGGTCCCCCGCCTCACTCAGCCTGAGCAGCTCCACTGCCTTATTCCATTCACGTCTTACACATTCATCTGCACACTTTTAACACCTTAGCGGTTAGTTCCTGCCCTCTTGGTACAGTCTTCCCTCTTGGCAACAGTGGGAAGCACGCACTTCTTTGTACCCCGAATTAGGTTCGCCTGCCGTCTCCCCAGCGTCTGTCTGTGCACACTCTCCCACGGCCCCCTCCGCGCCCTTAGCACAGGCGTCTCCGGGGTTGCACGAGACCTGGTTTGACTAACCCTCGCCTCCTCCGCTCCCTTCGCCTCTGGTGGGCCCTGGCCTCAGCCCCGCCCCCTTCCCGCCCCCTTTCGGGGGGCGGAGCCGGGGCCTCGCGCCCATTGGCCGCTGGGCCGGCTGGTCCCAGCCGGGGCTGTGATTGCGGCTAGCCGATGTCAGTCCCGGAGCTGGCGCCGGTGGCTCGGCGCGCGGCGCGGCTGGCAGCCGCAGGTGGGGCTGCTCGCGGCGAGGGACCTAACTCGGGAGCCCCGGGGACCCAGAGCCCCGCGGAGAGTATCCAGGATGCCCCGCGGGGACTCGGAGCAGGTGCGCTACTGCGCGCGCCTCTCCTACCTCTGGCTCAAGTTCTCGCTGGTCATCTACTCCACGGTGTTCTGGGTGAGTGACCCCACGGGGACCCTGAGATGGGGGAAGGGGTTGCCGATACTCCCTGGACCGCCCCCACGCCGAACCGGGATTGGGTCCAGACTTGGCTGCTCCAGGGAGGGGGCGGGGAGGGCGCGCCTAGTTTCTGGTCTCACTCTCCCCGGGAACCAGGAAATTCTGGCGCCCCGGCTCAGCCTGAATTTCAGCAGCCGGTGGCACGGGAGCGCTAGAGACAGTTGGCTACGACGAAGGAGCGCTACGTGGTTCACCTGTGTGCAACTGCCCAGAACGTTGGTTTTCCGCGTCTGCCCAGCGTCGGCGGGTGCGCTAGGTTCAGGTTAGCTGGTTGGCCGCGCCCACTCGCCCTCCCAGTGTTAGACTTTGCCTCCCGACCAGTTTGGGGAGAAGAGGTCCTGATAGGGCGGGAAACCTGGACGCCCAGACCTGTCCGCACTAGCTACTTGCGGATGCCCCAGAGCGAGATGCTTCCCCATTGGGCCTCGTTTTCCTCTTCGGTGGAAGTAGGATGGGTGTGCCTTGTCCTTGGAGTGGTGGGGAGGATTCCACCAGACCACGTCTGGGGAGGTCCCAGCAGCCCCTGGATGCTGGGTAACTTCCTGCAGTCACCGAGCTTTACCTCCTCTTGTGTATTGCTGGGCGGCAGGGTGTTAGTGGTTGGCCATGAACCAGGCTTCGAATTCTGCCACTACCACTTTCTAGCTGAGTGATCTTGAGGAAGTTACTTAAACTCTCTAGGCCATAGTTTCTTCATCTGCCAATAGAGACGGTAATTATATTTAACTTTTAGGATGAGTGTGGAGATAAAATGAAACAGGCCAAGTACAGTGCTCAGCACAGGGACCAGTGAAAAGCTCAAGAAATGTGAGCCATTATTACTATTGTGGCCTGGGAAGCTGGGCCCACCTGGTAAGTTGTCCCCAGGGACTGATTTCTTCATGAAGATTTCAGACTAGGCTGGACCCCCACCTAGAAATGAGGACATCTTTCTATAGGCCAGCTCCAGCCTTGCCATTCTAGAATAGTCACCTGCCCCCACTATGCCACGAGGACTAGAGGGGAGATCGCTGACTCCCATCTCTCCTGAAATAGATGCACACCCCATTCTCCTCTTCGGGCCCCTCATTGGATCTATTCTGCTAGCACGAACAGCCAGATCCGCCTGATAACAAACGGGTCTGGCGTTCCACTTGACCCCTCTATGGCTATGATGTTGCCTGGTGGTCAGGAGATCCAGATTCTAGTCTTGTTCTGTTATTGACTCACTGGGAGATCTTAGGCAGGTCACTTCCTTGTGTGAGGCCTCAGCTGTTCAACGACTTGCCTGTCTGGAGGACGAGGCTAAGCCCAATTCCCAGTCCAGTTCCCAGGCTCTAAATAATGTGGAAGAGGGATGAGCCGGACCTTTGGGGGCCAGAGGACGGAGCAGAAGATGGTGGAGGCTCCAGGGAGGCAGAAGGTTGTATGTGGGGTTGGGAGGGGGATTCTCTCCCAAAGCTGCACCAGGATCAACCAGAGGCTTTTAAAAACACTACAGATACCTGGGCTGTGGCATAGATATTTATTTAAACTTATTTAAGCTCCCCAGGTAATTCAAGTTTGTAGTCAGGGTTATAAACTGCTGGGCCGGATGGTCTCATAGGCCCCTTGGTTCTGATTCTCAGCTTCTTTGCCTGCTCCTTGCTTGTCAGTCCCCAGGAGCTCTTCTGTCTGTAGGTCACAGTTGAAAGGGAGAAGGCTAAGGCTGATGGGTGGGGAGGTGGGAAGATCAGGAGCCAGAAGGTGGGAGCTATGTTTCTGGTTTCACCGCTAATCTCCAAATGTTAACCACTGACCAGTCTCTTATTCTTAACCTTCTTTGCACCTCCATTTTCCTGTCTATAAAATGGGCAGTTGATACCCACACCTCATTGGGTTGTTTTTAGGATTAGTGATTTGGGGAGATGGTGACATGTGGGTGAGACTAGTGCTGCACAAAAGAAAGTGACACAGGTACAATTGAACTCGAATTTTCTTAAAATTTTTTTTTAATGTTTATTTATTTTTGACAGAGAGAGAGACAGACAGACAGACAGAACACAAGCAGGGGAGGGGCAGAGAGAGAGGGAGACACAGAATCTGAAGCAGGTTCCAGGCTCTGAATTGTCAGCACAGAGCCCCATGTGGGGCTTGAACTCACAAACTGCGAGATCGTGACCTGAGCCAAAACCGGATGCTTAACCAACTGAGCCACCCAGGTGCCCCGGAACTCAGATTTTCAAGGCCTTGTTCTGTCTCTGTCCCCTGTCACCTGGAGGGAAGACCACTCAGTGGCCCTTGCTTGGCTTCTCTTGAGGCCGGGTGGGACTCGGGACTCAGAATCTTTCCTCTCCAGCCAACTGAGATTGCCTTACCGAATCCTTGACCTCCCATTCCTGGAAGTATTTCTGCTTAAAAACCTCCCTCACCCATGCCAAGAACTCTGCCATCTGCCAGCTCTGGTAGGGCAGCTCCAGGGGCCAGATTTTCTCTGCAGGGCAGAGAGCAGTGTGAGTGAGTAATTTGTCCTAGACTGGCCTTGCTGTTAATTGGAAACCCATTTAGGAAGGCCCATTAGCTCGGGTACCATCCCTTGGGATGTGGAGTGGGGTCAGGGGTTACCTGCTTGATAAGCTCAAAGTACTAACACTCAACTCAATCTTGAGGCCTGGAAGGGGCCACACGTTTCACCAGAGGCAGGCACTTTCTGTAAGACTTTTTGCTTTAAAACTTATTATCAAATAGGAATTGCAAGGACACTGTGCAAAAATTTATAATATCAAAGAGTAGTTATCGGTGACAAGCCTCCCTCCCACCCGTCTCCCCGTCCTGCGCTGGTCAGAGGGAATAGCTATGATCAGTTTCCCATCACTCTCTTCTAAGATAATATCCTAGCCATGGGATGCCCTCGGCATGAACATATGCATGTATTATATATTCTTTTCGTCTCCATATAGGGTAGCACATTATACACAGTTCTGCCCTTACTTTTTCACTTAAATTTAAGTCTTTGTGAATTTTGGAGCTCTGATAGTGGCCTCATTCTGTCTAATGACTACATAGAATTCACTGTAGGCTGTGCCCAAACTTATTCCATCAGTCCTCAGCTGGGGAACTCAGGTGTTTCCAATCTTTAGTTACTGCACACAGCAGTGCAATGAGCCGCTTTGAACGTGTCATTTTGCACATGAGTGTGTATATCTGCAGGATAGTTTCCAGAAGAACTGGCCTAAGGGATACGTGAAAGTATAATCAACATACGGAAATGCACTGATCAGAAGTATACCCAGCCTGACGGATTTTTGTGAAGTAAACACACATGTATAATCAGCCCCCAGGTCAACCAGTAGAACAAGAAGCAGAAGCCAGAAGCGCCCCAACCCTTATGCCCGCTTCTGGTCACCACCCCTTCCCTCCAGCAGTAATCACAGTCAGAATGTCAAATAGCATAGAACCGCTTTGGCTGTTTTTATATGTGTGTTTCAAATTTTGATGTTTGTTAAATTGCCCTACATAGAGTTCATACCAATTATGGTATTATCTACTATATTACTTTAAACTGACTCACTTTTTAATGTTAAAATTTTTTCCGAAGGAGGCTTTATGTCATCACTGCCAATGGGAAACCAATATTCATCATCAAAAATAGCATGTAACCGTAACACTAAATAGCGCAGGGAGAACAAACCGTTATTACATCCTGGCTAGATATTGTGGGTGATGTAGGCTGTGGACCTGAGTTCTGGGTTCAAAAGGCAGGCTGGCAAGTGTTTGAGAGGCGGAAAGACAAACTGACACCAAGACAGATTCGCTCCTGGATATGGTGGGCAGAATGGGAAGGGAAGTGAGCAATGAAGACTGTTCTCAGTCTATGAGTCAATGTGAATATGGCCTTGATCACTTACTTGGGTTCCTGTCTCACTTTCAGCTGGGGACCTCGGGGCCCAGGTGTGTTTCAGGGTCACTCAGCAAAGCTGGCGTGAGTCCTCACATCTCCACATCCCTAGTTTGGCTCTCCTTCCGGTAGGTCTCTGAGGATGGCTCCATGAAGAATGAGCTCACCCAGAGGGACTTTGGAGCCTCCTCTTCCGACCATGTAGCGTGAATCATTCTGACACATGTGCCCTCAGCCCACTGGGGACACGTCTCTAATTTTAGCGTTGACCACAGGGTATCCTAGAGATCCGTTTACATGACTGGTTTTCCTTGCTACACTGTGGGCTCGTGGAGGTCAGGGGTGTAGCTCATTCATGTCCTCTTCCAAATGCTGGTCTTGGGGCTGGGGACACAGGAAGTGCTCAGGGAAAGCTTGTTGCATTAAGGTGGTCAGGTCCCAACCTGTGTCTTGTAAGGATCTGAGGTGGGGGCACCTGGATCAGGGGCTGAGCTGGGTGTGTGGCCAGCAGTGGTCAGATTTGCTGAGGCCTTGAATCTGCAGAGTGGGCTGAGCTGATCATGGAGACACTGGCCCTCTAGAAAGCATGAGCCTACTGACTTGACAATGGGGTAGAATTTCCAGCTGGGTAAAGAAGGGTGTCAGGGCTGGGGGACGTTGACTAACCAGGAAGAAAAGCTCTTGGGGGATGAGTGGGAAGGAAGTGAGCATGGCTAGGTGGGGGAGGTAATAAGTGCCACAAGCAGTATTCATTCTTCTTTGCCTTCTCCAGTGATGGCCGCTATTATCATAGCTTGGGCTGTGATTCTTTCTATTTCCTACAGCTTAAGAGTGTGGACTCTATATCAGGCTGCGTGGGTTCAAATGCCGATTCTGGCACTTATAAGTTGAGTGACTTGGGCACTAATTTCTATGTGCCTCAATTGCTTTATCTGTAAAATGGGTGATAATAGAGAGTTCCTGGGGCCAGGAAATGGATGAATACATAGGAAGAGCTTAGAGTAATGCCTGGCACATGATAAACACGACATCAACTACTTAAGGATTAGCCATTCTTTTCCCATCTCTATTTTTCTAGGTACTCAAAAGCCAAAGACTGAGAATAGAAGGGTCCTTAAAGGCACCTCTAGAGTGACTTTTCATTTTACTGAGGAAAACCGAGGCCTGGAGAGAGGAAGCAAGTTGCTTTAGGCCCCATAGCAAGTTCGTGACAGAACAAGTGCGGACCCAGGTTCCCTGACTGCAGTTTCTTCATTGGGTCATCATGACCTTCACCAGCCATCCCCCATCCCCCACCCCCGTGGTCTCCGCTTGCTGTCAGGGCCCTGGGTGTGGGTGGAGGATAGCATTTCTGGAAGGAGCCATGTACCTGGCCTCTCAGTTAAGCACTAGATGAAGCCAGATGAAAAAGAAAGTAGATTTAAGTTTCCAGCAGGAATTTCTAACTTTGGAAAAGGGCCTTATTGTTTTTGCGAACATAATATGTGCACATAGTTAAAAACCTTTCAAGCAATTCAGGTAAGTTCACCAAAGCCAGTAGAAGTCACCTTTCTTCTATCACTGGGAGAGAACCACTGTTAAGTGCTGATCTGGGCATTTCCTTGTACGTATGTGTACACACATCATTTCCTGAATTATTATTATTCTTGTGCTTGAGTCCCCAGGCAGGTCCATTTCCCTCTTGTTCTAGACAAGCATTGCAAAGAGAAAATCGTGAAATTCAAGCAGAAAGTGACTTCATCCTGGAGAAGCAGCCACCATGCCTAAGAGGCTGTCAGAGAAGATCTGGAAGTAATGGGACTGGGGTCCCCTCCCCTAGTCTGGCCGAGAGGCCTTAAAAATCCAGAGGCTCAAGAAGGCAGACCCGGAAGGCCTTAGGAGAGGCTTTCAATGCACTCCTTTTACAGTTGAGCAAACTAAGGTCTCGAGAAAGTTTCTCTGCTCTTAGTTTAGGCTTTTGTGCACGTGCCCTTCTCTTCCTGTAGGAGAGGCATTGCTTTATTTGTTTTTAAAAACTTTAAACATTTATTTATTATTGAGAAACAGAGACAGAGCATGAACAGGGGAGGGGCAGAGAGAAGGGGAGACACAGAATCCGAAGCAGGCTCCAGGCTCTGAGCTGTCAGCACAGAGCCTGACGCGGGGCTTGAACCCACAAACTGCAAGATCACGACCTGAGCTGAAGTCAGACGCTTAACCGACTGAGCCGCCCAGGTGCCCCGGAGTGGCATTGCTTTCAACTGTAGGACTGGACAGGGGCCTCGCCATCTTTGGTTGTTTGTTCCTGAGAAGCTGAGAAGCAGGAGTAACCACCTTCGCTCCTTCTTCCCCTGCCTGGCGCCTCTTTCTGCGTGACTCACAATGCCAACCTGGGGTGGGGCTCAGAGTAAACCAGATAAGAGACTGATAATGAAATTTCTGTCCCCGACTGGCTTCACATACAGAGGAAAGAGGTCTTCTGGGTGAGCCCAGGACACACAAGATGGAGAAGATTAACCTTTTCCAGACAGACCCTGTGGATGTGAGTGGGTTTGAATCTCAGTGGAAGGTGGGAGAGTCTGAGCCTGACTTGCCATTCTCTCCAGGGTGAAGACGGTTTTTCACTTATTCAGTCAACAAATAGTTATTTGATGCCTCGTGTGTATGCCAGGCACTGTGATGTTTACTGGAAAACAACTATGAACAAGACAGACTTAGTCCAGGCTTTAGAAGGCAGACAAACAGTAAATAAATGTAGCTTGTGATTGGTACTAAAGAGGAAATTAGGGAGCAAGTGTGTGTGTGTGTGTGTCAGGGGGGAGATGGGAGTTCCTACTCTGGATGGAATGGTCAAGGAAGGCCTTTGTGAGGAGCTGACATTTCAGCTGAGGCCCAAGGAATGAGATGGAGCCAGCCATAAAAAAGGCCTATAGAGAACATCTCAGACAGAGGGAGTAGTATGTACAAAGGCCCTGAGGTAGGCAAGTATGGCTGAAGCAGATGGAGAAACCTAAGAAGGGCCACGCTGTGAGTGGAGAGGGTGGCAGGGGCCTGGTCCTATAAAGAGTATGGATTCTGAGTGACTGAAAGGGGAGGTTTAATTGTCAGGACCCAATGGCAGTGCCAGCTGGGGACAGATCAAGTGCTCGTTCTGCTGTGTGACCCCAGCTAGAGGACCAACTCTCTGAGCCTCTGGATTTCTCATCTGTGGATACCCTAGAGGCCTTGGGGAGGCCTCTGCAAGAGGAGACATGCCAAGGTGCCATGCACACTGCAGGGCCTGGTGTCCACTGGGGCCTTTCAGAGCTCAGGGCGGCTGGACAGAAGATGTGAGAACTTCTGGAGCCTGTCTTATCAGAGGAGGCTACTTTCTCTGGGGATGCACTGTCTGCCTAGAGCAGATGGCTGTGACCATACTCTTAGGCCGAGAAGTCTGACCCCTTGGGAGTGCAAGTGGCCTTTTATGGGGACGGGTCCTTCCCACCCCTTACTTCCTGGGCTGAGGTGGTGCACCTGCTGGCGGAAGCTGTGTGCCATCTGATGGGCACGTGGGTCCAGGCAGGCCATCCTGGAAGTGTCCCGCAAGGCTGAGAGCTGGTCCCCACACCTGGACAAGTGAGGCTGGGAGAAGCACTTCCAGAAGCCCAGGGCCAGGGCATTCCTTGGCCTGGGAATGTCTGACAGGTGGCAGATAAAACTCAGATTCACAGCCTACATAACCCACACTACCTAGCTAGGATTTAATGAAGTCCCTGAATGGCTCTTGTCTTCTTTCTGCTCTGATCATGAGTCCCCCACTCTTGGGGAGGGAAAGAGTCAAGTGGCCGCCGCCACCCCTGTGGGAGCCCAGAGCCCAGCTGTCTGTCCACTGCTGACTAAGTGACCCAGCCAGGGCCTCCTGGGAGCCGCTGGCCGGCCCCGCCCCCGCCCCATCACAGGCTGTCTGCAGCTGCCCTGAGCTCTCTGCTAGCACTCAGTGAGTGACAGCCTCTCAAGGGACAGGGACAGGGCCGGCTCATCTCTCCCCCCAGTGCAGCACAAGACCAGCCAGACAGCGAGCCTGGGCCTGAGGATGGGCGGAACCAAGTCAGAGGCCTGAGTTCCAGGCGGCTGCCTGAGTTCTCTCTGGCCCTACAGGGAACAGCCTTCCCTGCTTCACACCGGGCCACACATCAGGCCTCGTCCCCGGGCCCAGCAGCAGTCCCGTTTACGGTGTGGACACTGGCACCCCACGTGGAAAGGATAATACCGAGTGAAATCACCCCCTGGGGCCCATCGTCGGCTCTGAACGCTCAATGGAGGCCGTCCCATTTAGAACCAGAAGCTGTCGCTGTGTGGTCTGGTGTATTTCCTCCCCTTTCAAAGGCAGGGGTTGCACCAGATGCCCTCCATGGCCCTTGGAAGTTTGGCCCAAATGGAAGTCCACGTCACTGTCCAACTGCCAAGTAACGGGTGACACTCCTGTTCTGAAAGGCCGTAAGAGTCCTAAATGTTTTACAGCCCCACTGGGCGAGCAGTTTCGATTAAACTGCTTTTAGAACCAGGAAGTCCTTCCTGAGAGCTAACTCACATTCCCTTCCCCTGTTTTCTCCTCTTTCCATCAGGGCTTTCCTCGATGACGGGAATCCCCTAAGAAAGCCGTTGTAGAGCCCAACCTCTGGGCTGCGGGGCACGCAGGGACCAGGAGGGGGCGGGGCGAGGGCGGGGCAAGACCGAAGGCCTCACCCCCCGCCAGCCCTGCTCCTCCCGAAACCCCATCCGGGTCTTCTCAGGCTTCGGCACAGCAAGAAGGACAAGAGACCTGCCCTGCTCGGTTGGGCCTCTCCCTAGTTAGACAACCTGGTGCAGCCGAAAGAAAGGGCTTGGATTTGTTTCCGCAAATCACAAGTGCCGTGGGACTCCAGGAACACCTGGGTGGCTTACAGAGAAATGCTTGTTCTCGCCGTTCTGGAGGTCTGAACCCGAAATCCAACGTGTCACAAGGCTCCTGTACCTCCAGAGGCTGTGCGGGAAATCCTTCCCTTCCTCTACAGGCTTCTAGTGGCTTGCCTCCCTCTGCCTCCACGTTTACGTGGCCTTTCCCTCCGTGCCTGTGTCTTGTCTTCTGACTCAAAGCTCGCTCTGCCCTTTCCTATAAGGACACGTGTCATTCGACTTAAGGCACACCCAGGTGATCAGGGTGATTTCATCCCAAGATTCAGAACCTAATTATATCTGCCAGGACCCCTTTTCCAAATAAGGTCACATTCACGAACATGAACCTATCTCCCCCCCCCCCGCCCCCTTTTTGGCGGCAGGGTGGGGGGACATTCAGTCCATGGCAGAGCTCAGAGGTCAGAGTCAGAAATGGAGTCTCCATCCTTCCACTAACTGGTCACTACCTCATCACCATGACCCCAAACGAGTATATCCCACCTATCTGGAATTATTCTCCATCTGGAAAATGGGGCCAGGAAACCTCCTACCCATACCTCTCCTGGGCGGGTCAGAGCTGCAGCTCAGCGAGATCACAACCAGTGCTCCAGCCGCGATGCCGCGTGTCAGTAGTTCTCAAACTGAAGACATCATTAAAGGGGGAAAAATCATCATAGCTTAACTCCCAAGTGTGAATTCCCTACTCAGAAAGACCCCTCAAGTCTGGTTCTATAGACACTTCTTAAGTTACAAAGTTAACTACAGATAAGTGTTACCTTTAGGACAGATAAAAGAATGTTGTAAAGATAACCAAAAGGGAAACAAAATTTTCAAGCTAAGCGACCCTCCCTCCACACCCCCAGCTCCCCAGGGTACATCCCAGTGCCCTGTAGGAGCCTGGCCTCTGGAGCGATCTCCCCCATCCCCTCGCACTCCCTTCCTGGGACCTCCAGCTGGCGGAAGCCTCTCCTGAGAGCTGCACTAGCCTCTCAGCACACAGACACTGTCCAGACGGTCCAATAGGCTGGGGAAGGTTCAACGCATCACTCCGGATTCACGCGGAGAGAAAAGTTGGCTTGGAAACCGGGCCGGACTCCTCTGAATTCCCTCACAGGCACCACCAGAGCACGGCTTCCATGCCAACCTGCACGTTCAAATCCCCGGGGGGAGGTTTAACAAGGATAGGTGCCTGGGTCCCACCCCATACCCTCTGAAGATGGGGCCTGATGTGTACTTGTAAAATCCTTTGGGACCAGCAGCCTCCGGCCATAATTGATCAGGCCCACAGATCTACAAGGTCCTTTTGACCTCAGGAAGTGACCCAGGCTCAGAATTCAGCACCAGCCCCGGAAGCCAGCACCGACTCCACTTTAGCAGAGCACTTGGCCCCTGTCTGCCGTGGGGGGGCGGGGGAGGGTCTGGGGGCTGGCCTCTGCCCCCTGCCAAGCACAGTGCACCCAGCACAGCCCCTCCCCTGGTAAGGGACAGGAAAGAGCACAGAAAACTGATGGGACTTGTCCAAGGCCACACGTGGCATCCTGGGAGGGGCTTCCGGTAGTGGGGAGAGTAGGGAGTTCCCGGTTCTCCCAGCAGGAAGGAGGAGGGCTCTGAGCCCCTGGAGTCCACACCAGGCCAAAGCTGTTTCCCTTCCACCCTCCAAGCAAATATTTACTTCCTGTAGGCCAAGATGCAAATGCCTGCCCTGATGAGAACGTCCCCTTTGGGAAAAACAAAGGAAAACACTGCAAGCACTTCTCGGCAGAGACCTGGTCTGGGGGGGGTGGGGGTGGGCAGAGACCTGTTCTGGGGGGTGGGGGCGGCGATTTGCAAATGGTGGGTTGTGCCAGTCGCTTCCCCTCATGGGGGCCTCAGTCTCCTCAGGTCTGAAACAGGACAAGTGCCCCTGCCTGCCAGGCTCACAGTTGTTCTGAGGATCCAAGGAGGTAGACCAGTGTTGGTGAGGTGGGTGCACAATGGCACTCGCCTCCGGGAAACACCCCGAGAGCGCAGGGCTTTGGCCTGGGGTGCCTGCTCCCGGCACCTGTGCTGATGCCCAGTGCACAGAGGCTCCGCTCAGAGCCCAGTGGGCACCCCCTGTCTGCCAGGCCCCTGTGGGAGGTACATGGTGTCCGCTTCCCACCGACAAGGACACTGAAGCACAGAGAGTTGCAGGTGACCTGTCCATGGTCATGTAGCCAATCAGACTCGCTCCCCACCTATCCGTGGAGACGTGCTCTTCCCCCTGTGTGCTGCTCCAGGCCCAGCCTTCCCAGAGGAGGTGTCCGACCTCCGGGTCCAGGCCCAGCAATCACCCCTCTTCAGGGACCCGTCCTCCGTCTCACAGGCTCATCCCGACTGCTCTCCACCTGGCCTCCTCGTCCTTCAGGCCCCCTTCCCACCTCCTCGAAGTCCTCCCTGATGCTTCTCTACAGTCCAGGCCGCCCAGTGGGACAGGAAACCACGCACACTTCTGGTTGCCACTCCCAGACGTCAGCTCCATCTCTGTCAAGGGCTGACCCTCTAGGTGGGGAAATGACACCTTAGTCTTCTCTGTTTCACCCCCTCTCCGGGTCCAGGCCGCTGAGAGCGTCTGGTGCAACCCCTGCCTTTGAAAGGGGAGGAAATACACCAGACCACACAGCGACAGCTTCTGGTTCTAAATGGGACGGCCTCCATTGAGCGTTCAGAGCCGACGATGGGCCCCAGGGGGTGATTTCACTCGGTATTATCCTTTCCACGTGGGGTGCCGGTGTCCACACCGTAAACGGGACTGCTGCTGGGCCCGGGGACGAGGCCTGATGTGTGGCCCGGTGTGAAGCAGGGAAGGCTGTTCCCTGTAGGGCCAGAGAGAACTCAGGCAGCCGCCTGGAACTCAGGCCTCTGACTTGGTTCCGCCCATCCTCAGGCCCAGGCTCGCTGTCTGGCTGGTCTTGTGCTGCACTGGGGGGAGAGATGAGCCGGCCCTGTCCCTGTCCCTTGAGAGGCTGTCACTCACTGAGTGCTAGCAGAGAGCTCAGGGCAGCTGCAGACAGCCTGTGATGGGGCGGGGGCGGGGCCGGCCAGCGGCTCCCAGGAGGCCCTGGCTGGGTCACTTAGTCAGCAGTGGACAGACAGCTGGGCTCTGGGCTCCCACAGGGGTGGCGGCGGCCACTTGACTCTTTCCCTCCCCAAGAGTAGGGGACTCGTGATCACGGCAGAAAGAAGATAAGGACGGGGTTGTTCAGGGACCCATGGTCCCTGTGGTAGGAGTGGGGCTTCTGTTCTGTCTTCTGTCTCCACTGTGCTCTCCTCGGGTACTGGCCTCTCAGAATCGAACTTTCCTTTTTGCAGTTGGGATTACCCCCAGTGCTGCCCCCTGTCTAGTCGAGTTCTGGATCCTACTGTTTTGTCTCTTTAAAGCTAACAATCGGGGCACCTGGATGGCTCAGTTGGTTGAGTGTCCAACGCTTGATTTAGGCTCAGGTCATGATTGGTCACGATCAGGTCCAGGCTCAGGTCATGGTCAGGTTAGGCCAAGGTCATAATCAGGTTGTGGGATTGAGCCCTGCATTGGGGATTCTGTCTCTCCCTCTGTCCCTCCCCCACTCACACTCTCTTTCTCTCTCTCCAAAAAAAAAAAAATAATAATAATAAATAAATAAATAAATAAATAAATAAAAAGAACCCTCCTTGTGTTTGCTAGACATTCTCCCATTTATTCATCCAGCAATCCTAAGAGGCAGCATGGTTATTGCCCTCCTCACTCTACACTGGGGTAAAGAGAGGCTCAGAGACCTTAGGGACGTTGCAAGTAAATGCCCAGCCTCACTCTCTCTCAGTTCCTTTCTGTCTCAGGTGTTTTTCCTCGGGAGAACATTTCCCTTTTAGAGGCATGGGCTGTTCGGGTGTTGTTGGTTCATTGGGTCAGGGACTTAGGCAGCCATCTAACATTTCCCGGGCATTCAGGGGCCCTCCAGATCTCCCTGAAGCCCTGCTAGAGGAGCAAGGGCCCTGGCGTGGGGACCAGCTCCCCAGGGCTCCCACGTGGAGGTGAGCTGACTGGCACCCTGCGTGGGACAGGAGGGAGCAGACCCGAAGTGGCATGAGGCACCTGGGCCCTCTCTCCATCGGACTCTCTGGAAGTGCAGGAAGGCAGAAATGGTTTCACTGGCCTTCATGTCACTGTCCTTTTAAGTTTTCCATCAGGAGAGGGTATGCCAGGGCATGAGAACTCTTTTTTCATGTGAGAGGCCAGGTTGTGGTGGAGAGAGCACTGGCTTGGGAGTCTGGAGACCTGGGTTACAGCTGCTGTCCAGCGGCTAATATGCTGTGTGACCTCATGGGAGTGACAACCTCTCTCTGGGCCTCAGATTCACATCTGCAAAATAAGGTGGTTGGGCCAGAACAGCGTCCATCTGCTTCCTGGTGCTTCACAAGAGGCTTTTAGGTGGTCCCTGGGGGAACACTGTGAAGTGTAATATGTGTTAAAGAAAATAATTAGTATCTCAATTCTATGATTTCATTCATGTCAATAGGTTAGGTTAGGATCGTGTTTATTTTAATAAGAAACATCAGTTGCTTGAAAGAAAAATAGTATCTCCTGGTCAGGCCAAGGCACTTAGCACGGTCTTTGTATCTGCTGACTTTTAAAGAAAAAATGGGGGGAAGGGTGCGCCTGGGTGACTCAGTCGGTTAAGCATCTGACTTCATCTCAGGTCATGATCTCATGGTTTGTGGGTTTGAGCCCCATGTTGGGCCCTGTGCTGACAGCTCAGAGCCTTGAGCCTCTCTGTGTCCCTCTTTCTCTCTCTGCCCCTCCCCACTTATGCTCTGTTTCTCTCTGTCTCAAAAATAAAAAAATAAAATAAAGAAAAAATGGGGGTTCACATGATGTGGTATAGCACCTTACAGTTTACAAAGGAGTTTCTCTTTTTCCTGGGGTCCTCTGAGTGACCATTGGTGTTAGCATTCCTGCTTAACAGCCTTCCTGTTTCACAGCCGAGGCAACTAACGCTCAGAGAGGGAAGTGGCTTGTCCAAGGTCACACAGATCCTAAGTGGTGGAGGGCTGGCTGGCATGCACTCTTTGCCAGGTCATCCCCAGGCAGCCTCAGCGAGAGGTCACTCACGCGCCTTCACCTCCTCTCCCAGCTGGCACTTGGAGAGCCAGGATTGCCTCATGATGGTCCACTGTGTGTATTCTCTGGTTCTGATTTTCTTCAAGCAGAAGCAGAGGAGACTGAAGGTGAAGCATGAGCCCCTTCTCCCTTCCTCCAGGCCTCTCTCCCAGGCATAGGCCGGAGCGTGTCCAGAGCGCCCGGGGGCCTGTTTTCTAGTGGGCTTTCTTGGAGGAATAATAGCTAGGTTCCTGCTGTGGCCTATATTTAGCTCCGGTTGGCAGTCAGTGATCCATCTGGTTAGGGCATTCATTCCAGGCCCAGGGAGGCTGACTCTCGCCGGTCTCTGGTGAGCAGGTCCCTGGCCGGGGCCACAGAGACTTCCCAGGCCAAAGGGAAACTCAGCCCTGCAAACAGGCTTCCCGGTGGAAAACAATGCGACTTGGATCTTGCCCGCTCTCTCAACTTTTTATAGTGAGAAAATTAAAACGTTAGAGATGGTGGAAGAATGATGTAAAGAATACCCCTACGACCATCAGCCAGAATCAAAACAGTTGGCTGTGTCAAAGTAAGCTGCAGACATCAGCACACTTCACTCCAAATGCATCTCCTAAAAAAATTTTAGAAAAGAATATTCTTGGGTATAACCACCATTTTCATGCCTAAGGAAATACAAAGTCCATGTTAGAAGTTCCCCAATCATCCCTAAAATATTTCTCACCATGCATTAAAAATAATCAGGCTATAGCACCACAGTTCATGCACTGCATCGAGTCTCACTCTGGCAAAAAAAAAAAAAGGTCCCCAGCACCTGAAACATGAGGGTAAGTGCCTCTGAGTCCCTGAATTTGTATGTTCTGGAGTCCTGGCAGGGTGGTCTTCTGTCACTTCCCTGCCTTTGCCTGCCTGATGCACCTACTGGGGCCTTGCTCTCTGCTCGCTTAGGGAAGTTCACAAGGAAGCTAGGGAAAGGCTTGCTGGGTCTGGGTAGTGATGTGGAATGCAGGGGTGGCGGGGGCCAGAGCGAGCGGAAGCCGCGATGGAGACTCCCGAGCGTCCACCCATAATCACCAGCTGCACAGGCTGGCCCGGCGCCGGCACCGGGGGAGGGGCTTCAAGCGGCCGCACCCCCTGGGGGCTGGCTGCTCAAAGTCCGCTTGGGCGACCCGACGTGGCTACACGATGCTGGGCAAACCACCGGTGTGCGGGAGCAGGTTTTCGGGAAGTCCGTGCGCCCGGGGCACGTAGGGGCGCTTTGCTCTTTTGTCCCCTGGTTCTGGTGCCTCAGGTATGGCTGGGTGGGGCCAGGGGAGGCCCTCTCTGTCTTGCAGGCTGGATAGCCCTGGTTGCTAGAGAAGCCGTGAACTTGGAAATTTATTTATTTATTTAGAAGTTTTTTCCTTCCTTCCTTCCTTCCTTCCTTCCCTCTCTCTCTCTTTCTTTCTTTCTTTCTTTCTTTCTAAGTTTATTTATTTACTCTTGAGAGAGAGTGAGAGAATGAGCATGAGGCAGGGAGGGGTAAAGAGAGGGAGACACAGAATCTGAAGCAGGCTCCAGGCTCTGAGTTGTCAGAAAACAGGGGTCAAACCCATGAGCTGGGAGATCATGACCTGAGCCTAAGTCGGATGCTCCAACGACTGAGCCACCCAGGCACTGCCCCCCCAACTTTTTTTAAATCCACAAAAAAGTTGAAATAAGAGTTTAAAGAACACCTGCATGCTGTTGACTACTAACTGTTAACATCTTGCCTTACCCTTTCTCTCTCTCCCTCATCTCTCTCTCTCTCTCTCTCAGTGCAACACTTTTTTTTTGCCAACCCAGCTGAAAGGAAGCTGCAGCCATTGTGACCTCACTCTTAGCTACTCCAGCTTTCCAAAAAAGGCATTCTCCCACACGCTGCCACTGTCCATCTGGGAAAAAAAATCACCATAAAATAAAAACCTCATCTGATATGCAGGTCATATCCACAGATTTCCCCGGTTGTTCCTCAAACATCCTTGGGGACAGACATTTGACTCAACCAGGCTGCACTCAAGGTTTACACATTTTCATGGCTGTGGCATCTCTGGAAGGCCCCAATCAAGTTCAACCACACTGCTTTTGGGGGTTTGATGCCTCTAGGCCAGTGGTCTGCAGAACACCAGGGTTCTGGCTTCACTTCACGGTTTCCTTGTACATGGGCTCAGGCCACACATTTCCCGTGCAAGCTCTGCACCGGGATGTGGCAGAAGGTCCGGGATACTACGTTCGGAGGCGAACAATGTCCGGCCACTCCACTGCAGGCCGTGCCAAGCTACACCGCCGGCCCCCTCCGTGGTTAACGTGTATTTCCCCTAGATGGCAAATCAGCTGCAGGGTGGCTGTGTGAATATTCTGTTTGGTCAAAGAACTTCTGAAAGCAAATCTGAGCGTGTGACTCCTTGCTTAAATTATTTCAGCTATTTCCCTCTTGTAAGTTCAAAATATATCTTGAGTCTGCCCACTTCTTGCCACCTCTCCGCCCCCCCCACCCATCCACCCTGGTCCAGGCCCCTGCCACTGGGCATCTGGGTGATTGCATGGGGACTCCTGACTTGTTCTCCCTCTGCACCTCCATCCCCCACCGGTCTCTTCTCAGTCCAGCAGTCAGTTAGAGTTACTCTCTGAAAAATCGAAGTCAAGGAGAGCCTGAGGGGCTCAGACTCAGAGCCCCACATCTGGCTCTCTGCTGTCAGCACAAGGCCTGCTTTGGGTTCTCTATCTCCACCTCTCTCTGCTGCCCGCCCCTATACCCGCTCTTCCCCCCATCTCAAAAATAAATCATCATTCAAAAAAAAAAAAAATCAAAGTCAGTCAGACCTTCCTCTAGAGACCTGTGTGCCTCCCAACAGCTCAGAGCAAAAGTCAGAGTCCTCTTGGGGGCTTAAAAGGCACCCCCCACCCCCGAGCTGCTTAGCCCCACGCCTGCCCTCTGACCTCATCTCCCACACTCTCCCCCTCTGTCGCCCTAGAGCTACTCTTCTGTGAGCACACGGAGCACGTTGGTAGGAACATTCATCCATACATATCGGCATGGATCGTAAAGAGTCCTCCCCTACCTCAAGTGTTTGCTCAAACGTCACTTTCCCTGACTAAGCTATTTAGAATGACAGCCTCCTCCCCAGCCTCCCTGGCCTCCTTTCCTGTTTTCTTCTCCACAGCACTTATAACCATGACATACTGTGTTTTTCTTATTTGTCTCTCCCCAGCAAGAATGCGAACTCCCCCAGAGCTGGGACTTTTGTGTTGGGTTTGCTATAGCTGTGTCCCCCATCACCTCTGGTCCCCAAAGAGCTGCTCTCAGAGTGTGCTCCAGCCACCCTTGCGGGGACCCTTTCTAGGGGTCCGCGAACTCAGAACCATTTTTACAGAAACACTGAGAGGTCGCTGGCCTTCCGCATGCTCCTCCTTGGGCGTGGTCAGTGGAGTGTTTCAGAGCACAGGGTGGTGGCAGACTGAGCGGGGGAGCAGCCGTCTCCCCATCAGCCCTGCGTCGTTGGCAAAAATGTAAAGCCCATGCCACTCTTCTCCCTCCTTTTTTTTTTTTGTTTTAGAAAATATCTTCTAGAAAGTATGTTATTTGTGTTAACGTGTAAATCTATTGTTATGTCTAAATGAGTTAATAGATAAAATATGTCTGTTTTAAATTCTTATGTAGTAAATAATTGATAAATGTCTATAAAAATAAAAGCTCTGGGGTCCTCCACTCCAAAAGAGTGAAAAGGAGCCCTGAGATCAAAAATGTTGAGAACCACTGGCTTACAAATCCTCTCAGTGAAGTGATGTGGAATAAATGAACATTTTTTTTTGTTTTTTTGTTTTTGTTTTTGTTTTTTTTTACAAATAGTTTATTGTCAAATTAGTTTCCACATAACACCCAGTGCTCATCCCCACAAGTGCCTCCTCCATGCCCATCCCTCCTCCCCCCCCACATCCATCAGTCCTCAGTTTTTGTCAGCATTCAAGAGTCTCTCATGGTTTGCCTCTCTCCCTTTCCCCCACCATTTCCGCCCTTCTTCTCCCCCTTGGTCCTCTGTTAAGTTCCTCCTAATCCTCCTATACGTGCACACATATGATATTTGTCCTTCTCTGCCTGACTTATTTCGCTCAGCATAACACCCTCAAGGTCCATCCGTGTTGCTACACATGGCCAGATTTCATTGTTTCTCATTGCCATGTAGTATTCCATGGTATAGATAAACCACATCTTCTTGATCCATTCATCTGTTGATGGACACTTAGGCTCTTTCCATGTTTTAGCTATTGTGGAGAGTGCTGCTATGAACATTGGGGTACATGTGCTCCTATGCATCAGCAATAAATGAACATTTTGGTTTAATCGGAGAGACCTGACCTTGGTGGCCTGGCTTCTAAGAGCTTTCCTGGCCTCCTTTGCTCCCCCATCTACCTGTCCTTGACTCCCAAGTATGCTGACTTACTGTTTCCAAGGCACCTTCATGGGCATCTGAAACCCCTCGTCCACTTCAGAAATCTTTGCTTGTCTATTACATGCATTAAACGGGCTCAGTCCAAACATCACCTTCTCCGGGAAGCCTTCCTAGATTTCCCCGGTCTTGGTCTGTGATTTACTGTCTCCTCCTCTCTGGCCCCTGTGCACACTCTACCCCCGTATTATATTTTCCTAACTCTGCTACATTTATTGGTGAGCAGGTGTGTCTTACCAGACTGAGTTCCTTGAGGGCAGGAACAACATCTTCTCTTTTTATTCCCAGGGGTTGGTACATAATAGGTACTTAATAAATGTGTGTTGAATCAGTGAATGCTGCCTTGGCATTCAGGATAGGGACTCCCCTTTCCTGAATTATCCTTGAACCAAAGTGTCTCTAATAGGAGAAATGGTTTCTAGGACCTGATTCGAGTCTTGAAACATCAGTGTTAGAATAGTACTATATCTTTGGGGTGCCTGGGTGGTTCAGTCGGTTAAGCAGCGACTCTTGGTTTCAGCTCAGGCTATGCTTTCACGGTTTGTGGGAGTGAGCCCCTCCCCTTGACTTGGCTGCTTTGACAGCCAGGAGTCTGCTTGGGATTCTCTCTCTCCCTCTTTCTGCCCCTCCCTAGCTGGCACATGCATGCACTCACTCTCTCTCAAGATAAGTAAACTTAAAAAAAAAAAAAGAACAGTCCTATATCTTTACTGTGGAAGGAGAAATAACACTGGACACCTGCTGGGTGCCGGGAACTTTTCCCTGGCTTTGTGTTTCAGGGACATTGTGGTTCGTAAGGCTGCTGTGAACCGGCGTGGGCCCTAACCACTTTTCATGTGGCTTCTGTGGGGAGAGTGTGGTCTGGGAGCTAAGCCACCGCACCTCCTGTGAACCTGTGACACTGACACGGCATGGTATGTGAAGACTGTGAAGTTGTTGAGGTCACAGATGGCATGTGAATTGCCGGGTCCCGCCATCATGTTCTGTGTGCAGTACATAATAAAAAATAAACACCTGGGATTATTTGTTCAATAATACTATTGAATTAATAGTATTATTATATTCTATATATAATAAATATATTTATTATAGTATTAATAAATATATTTATTTATATTTATATTACTTATAATATTTATAAGAATTAATAGTATTAATTAGCAGAATTAATACTATATAATTCTAATAGTAATTAGCAGAATTAATACTATAAATATCGGGACCAGGGACGGCTCCCCATTCTCGGTTTACAGGGGATCAGCAGTGGAAAGAGATCCCTATTGCTGCGGTGATCCAGAAAGGCTTCCCAGGGAGGAGGGCTTTGAGCTGAGTTTTGGAGGATGAGTATTAATTAGCCACTTATACCTTTACTATTTCCAAACAACTCTTTGTCTCCTTTCAACTGCTGGTGTAGGAGATAGTGCCCGGGGTGTGTGCCCTGGTGGAGGCTGGGGTGGGAAAGAGACCTCTGTCCCCTGTAGGGCTTTTTCTCATGCTAAATGTGACATTCTGGACCAGGTAGGAAAGCAGGGGACCCCCAGGAGAGGAGACTTCGGGCCACTTTCTGTCTGCTAATGGCTGGGATTCTAGACGGGGCTGTTCTCGGGTGCGTTTCCACGGACTTCTAGAGCAGTGAAGGGATTCTAGAGCTTGTAACCAACGCCCTCCCTTTTGGAGCAGGGAAACTGAGGCTCAGAGACAGGAAGGGGCTTGCCCAAGGTCACATGGGAGTCAGCGGCAAAGCTGGGATTACAGTCTCCCCTCACCCCCAATGCTCCTTTTAGTGTGAGATGCTGCCTCCTTTCCCCCTTTGTCCTTTGACCTCTCTGGAATCAGGAGCCCTCGGAGTGGAGGCAGTTCTGAAGGCCTCGCCCACGCCCGGCACTGACATTTTGTGGTCCGAATGCCTCCTCCGCCTTCCAACTCTAGTTCAGGGGCAAAGGGGGAAGGAACAAACCAAGGGCCACGTATATATAAAAAGCAATTTGATTCATTTTTATCTTAGATATAAAGCTATATCTAACCTTAAAAATAAGAAACACGAAACGCTTAGTGTAGCGACAACACTTAAATTATATATGCCCAACCCAGCCAGGTGGCGCTTGGGAAGCGGTAGCCTGGCTGCAGGGCCTCAGTGCCCTCTGCACTGATGCCGGGCAGTCCTTCGTCTCTTCCTTCCCCCACTGCTGCCCTGCCCTGCCCTGCCCTGCCCAGTCTTTGCCAGGCAGCTGCCTCCCGTACTGGGGCTGCTCCTCTCAGCAGCCCATAGAGTCAGGGAGAAGTGAGATCTCGGGAGACCCCTGCCTACACCCGCCCCCCCCGCCCCCACCAGCCCTGTCCCGGAAGTTCCTCTTGCCTTCACTTCCGGTTCTGAGGGATGAGTCCCACGCGATCTCTGGGAAAAGCCCCAGGCCAGTGGAAGAATCGGGGATGCCCTGCCCAGTACCTGGTAGACATGTGTATGCTCTGAAAGGCTGCTGAGACCCGTTGTCCACAACCAAAGCCCCTTTGTCACCTCTGTGAGCCTGTGTGCCTTTTAAAAATGTCTGAGAGGCTGGCGGCCTGGGCCACCTGACCCATTCCCGCCAGCAGCCCACAGCCCTGAGGGAGAGCCTGGGCTTCCTGGTTGCTGTGCGCTGCAGGGGAAGGCGCTCCTGGGCCAGAGGGAGGGGGCAGGGTGCACAGCGGTGGCTTGGCACAGGGTACACTCCTGAGCAGGCACTCCCGGTACCCCAGCAGGAGGCTCCCCAGCCCCACACTGCATGGCTCTTCATCCTGCGGGGGCCCAAGCCCATACCCCAGTCTCCAGTCCCCTTTCCGAGCCCCATCCCTAGGCCTGGGGTGCTGCTTGCCGTGGCCAGAGCTGGGGTACTTCCTGTGCCCACTGCCAGGCCCCCCTGTCCAGGGTTCTGATAAGCTTCTGCTTATGAGCCCACTTGGCTGGGGCCCACCTGGGACTGAGATCTGGGAAGATAATCACCCAGACGTGATGGGAACACAGCCCCAGGAGGATGTGGCTTCTGACTCTTCTGACACAGTGTGGGGGGAGGGGGGGAGGTCTGGAGAGGGAGGGAACAGAAAACCAGGGAGGGGAGCATGTTGGATGGAAGGGGTTTGCTCTTGATTCTCCTTTTTTACCCCGGTTTTCAGATTATCCACAAGTCACTCTGATCCTTAAGCCATGGAATGTTCTGTTCTGGAATGGTCACCCGGGTTTCTTCTTTGGGTTCATCCTTTCCCCATTTCTGCCTGAAAACCTTGAGGGGGCTGGAGAGCACTATTTATAGAGAAGTCATAATAAAGAAGACACAAAGAAGGAATAGACTATACGCATGGGCCGGAAGCCTGACAGACTAAAGATGTCAGTCCTCCCCAAAGAGATCTATAGATTCAACGTGGTCCAGTCAGACCTCAGCAGGTTTTTTCTTTTTCTCCCATGGAATTGGACAAGGTGATTCTAAAATGTGTATAGAAGAATCAAGGTCCAAGGATATCTGGCCGCTTGGGAAGAAGACTGGAAGGAGGGAATTGGCCTACCAGATGCTCAGATGTGTTACAAAGTGGCAGTTGCTGTAATGGGGAGGCTGTTCGGGGATAGCCAGACTGACCGATCGACGAATGAGGAACAGAAATAGGCCCAACCATATGTGGAACCTTAGTGTATGACAACGGGTTGGGCCAGATCAGCAGGGGCAGGAGAACTGGATAACAAATGGTGCTTATTACATTATAAGCAAAAGCGGGCTGTGATGGAGAATGTCATGGACTAAGGACTGCAAGCACTTGAGATCTAGCTTTTTTTTTTTTTTTTAATTTTAAGGAAGTCCTGTTGAGGGTCAAGGCAGAGTTGACAGCAAAGTCCAGTGATGGAGACCAGAGACTTGCTCCTTTGCCAGCAGGAGGGGACAGTCACTGGTGCTTCCCCAAGTAGCTGGCTTTGGTTTGGGGTTGGTAGGAGCCCCTTCCCCAAGTGCGGGCTGCCCATGGCCGGGCTGGGGTCAGGGCAGGGGCACTGGGGGCCAGGACCTGAGAGCTGGGAATCCTGCCCAGTGGTCCTAGGGCAGGGCTGGCACTCTTCTGGAAGGGATGGAATGGGTCCTATGTCAGTGTGGGCTGGGGCACTGCCAGGGCCTTCTGGATCCTGCCTGTCCTGCTTTCCTCAAGGGCAAGAGGAGTGGGCCAATGTGAGCTGAGCTTTCTTGGGAAAACCGGGAGAAGACTCTGTTTTCTACTGAGTGAGGGCAGCGAATATTAATTGAACCTTCTCTAGCTGGCGGCTGGATAGTTAGAGCCCATGATTTTTTTAAAAAATTTTTTAAAATGTTTTATTTATTTCTAGGAGAGAGAGAGAGAGAGACAGCGTGAGCAGGGGAGGGTCAGAGTGAGAGGGAGTCACAGACTGAAACAGGCTCCAGGCTCCGAGCTGGTAGTCAGCACAGAGCCTGACGCGGGGCCCGAACCCACGAACCGCGAGATCATGACCTAAGCGAAAGTCGGACGCTTAACTGACTAAGCCACCCAGGCGCCCCAGGGCCCATGATTTTTAAGTCAGGGTGCTCTCTGTGACTTGAGGAAGGAGCACTGTGGGAGGAGTGGTGGGGGCACTCTCTAGGGTGTGCTGTCCACTGTGGTGGCCACGAGCTTTGTGTGGTCAAATTGAAATCACGCACAGTGAGATAAAATGGGAAATTTGGTTCCTCAGCCACGCGAGTCACACTTCCAGAGCTTGCTAGCCACGCGTGGCAAGTGACGACCATCCTGGACAGTCGCGTCATCACAGAACGTGCTCTTGGCAGCATGGCCCTGCTGTGGGCGCCTGTGTATTTTGCAAGGACATTTCAGTTATCTCCCAGGACTTCTGGACCCGGTCTAGCACTTGCAGGCTGTTGGCACAGTGTAATTGAGTGGTAAATGGCCCCGGGCTTTACTGTTTTACACGTGAAAAATGAGGCCCGAAGAGGAGACATGACGTGGCCAGGAGCACTGAGCTGGTAATGGAGGCCTAAACGCCAGCTCACCTCTGGTCTCCCCTCTGCTGCTCCTTCCATCACCTCTGTCTGTACAGGAGAGAAGCTGATACAAAGCCTGTGGAGGAGGGGGAGGTGGGATGCTAAGTCCAGACAGGATTGACCCGGGGCAGAAGGGCTGGTGGGTGTGAGGTCCAGGGTTGCTTGGCCAGATGCAGGGGCCCCGCCAACCCCATCTTACCTAAAATCTCTCTTGGGTCTTGAGGTTTCACATCCTTTCAAAGCTGGAAACTCAGAAAAGTGCTTTGGGCCCCACAGAGAACTCTGGAGCCTTGAGTGCCTCATGAAACAGTTCCAGAATGAATCAGTTCTTGGGACCTTCCAGGAAATGCTGACTCCTCCAGGAAGTCCATCTTGGCTTCCTGACATTCCCTTTCTTCCCCTCACTTTTGTTGGAGTTCGCAGAGCCCCCTGGGCCTCTCCATGGTAAGGATCGCAGCTTGCTTCCCAGAGACCAGGGAATCGTTACCTTTTTTGTGCTAGAAACATTCAGTTAGAGGTTAACAAAAGTAAAGGTATGACCTTTTCTCCATCCCCAGTTCAAAGACGCGCTGATTCCATCCAATGGACTACAGAGGTCAATTCCTACCTCTCTGACCCCTATCTTACCCCGTTCTTACCCCTCTCTGGTCTTGTGACTGCTGTGACCTCAGGGCCTGGGACATACTAGGTGCCTGGTGTGTGCCTTTTGGGAGTGAAAATGGGTCTGTAAGTGCAGACTTGCGTCAGCTGGGAGTGAGCCAGCATACTGGGGACCAGATGCTTCCTGAAGGAGGAGACACAGGTGCTGGAATGTCATGGGGCCTCCTGCTTCCCAGCAGCTGTGTGAAGCTGGGCTTCTCCCTGCGGAGGAGGAAGCTGGTTCCAAGCTGCAGGGATCAGCGGGAACCTTCAGGCCCAGTTGATGCTGGGCCACAGGGCTTGCAAAGCCTGGGGCTCCGGGCTGCGCCCGACGTGAGCATGGCCATGTGCGCCCCCCTCCCTCCCCCAGGGGTCTCTAGCTGAAGCTGTCCTGCATGACAAATGGGCCATTTGCTTCTGGCTGGAGCTGGAGTGGCTCCCCAGCACCCTTGGGGAGAGGCTCTAATTAGAGAGGATTGGGTGGGATCGCATGCTCACAATGACAGTTAATTTTATACCCAAATGCAAACATGAACCGATGTCATCAGATATATAAATAACATTGGAAATCTTAAAGTTCCTCGAGAGGGCGTATGGCTGCCTCTCCCCATGCCCACTGCCCCTTGAGCATTTGAATGAGGAGCCCCGTGCAGCCTGTGCTGTGTTGGGAGGGGCCTCAGGGGTGTCTGCCAGGCCACTGCGGTGGGGGCTGGGGTGGCAGGAGAGGCGGGTGTGTGACAGCTCAGTGCACGGTGCTTGCGGAGTAAGGAAGCTTGGGTTTCCGTTTGCCACAGGAGATTTTCCTATGGCTTTGGTGGTCTGGAAATGTGGTCAGGCTGACTGGCAAGGAAAATGCGATGCTTTGCAACAGGAGGGAGCTCAGACCAAAGGAAGTTTTGTTTCCTGCCGGCAAGACCGTTCTGGAGTGGGTCTCAGGGCCCTAGGGAGCTTGTAAAAATAGAAGAAGCCACTGGCTGACTTTATGGAGAGGGCTGGGGTCAGGTCTGCCCTGCCATTTTGGTTTCCAGATGGTTTCCAGAGCAGGCTACCTTAACCCAGAAGCATAGCCTTAGGCAGGAATGAGGGATAGAGGCTAGTTGTCTGCCCAGGTCTATCCACCCCAGAAGAGCTTTTTTTCCCCTTTAAAACAGGAAAACGCTGGCATGCCTGGATGGCTCAGTTGGTTAAGTGTCCAGCTCTTGGTTTCAGTTCAGGTCATGATCTCGTGGTTCGTGAGTTCAAGCCCCACATTGGGCTCTGTACTAATAGTGCAGAGTCTGCTTGGGATTCTCTCTCTCTCCCTCTCTCTCTCTCTCTGCCTCTCCCATGTTCATGTGCTCTCTCTGTCTCTCAAAATAAGTAAATAAGCTTAAAAAAATCCTTAAAACAGGAAACACAAAATTTGCGAAAGTATATGGAAGCAATTCTGAAAATACTTAGATGCAATCTTGTTGGGTCAGCAACAGCAGAAGAATTACACTTCTCATCAAGACAGAGGATAAAACCCCACCTGTGTAGCCCTCAAGTACACTGTGTCCCTGTGTATTTAATTCACTCCCCGCCTATGCTGTGAAGACTTCCATCCCGTGTCGTCTTCTTTAACCATGGTCTTCAGCCCAAGGATCTCCGGCCTCTGTGTCTGGTTCAGGGTTAGAGTTCGGTAGGCATTCCTTAGAAGTCCAGTAATTCAGAAGGGGGAGACTGAGCTTTTTAAAGTGCTTGTTCCTGTTCTCAGAAGACCCAGGGCTTAGGACAGCCTTGAACACTAATTTTACCTTGTTCTGGGTTTTGGAGCCCGAACTGACCAGAGAGCCTCTGGTTAATCTTGCTCTGTTAAAGGTAGATTTTATTTCCTGTGATCACCATCTTCCTGTAGAAAATTTCCTGCGTGTGTGTGTGTGTGTGTGTGTGTGTGTTCATTCTGCCTTATAAATGTAAACATTTACCCAAGTGGGTACTGTCGATGACATCATTTCACTCATGGTTTTCCTGATATGGTCAGCCTGTTAATAAGTAACTCCTGACTGAGTCTCTCAGCTCCCTTTGCACCTCTGTGTTGGAAAGGCGTTCCTTTCACACTGGGGGAAGTGGGTCTGGGTAAATCCTGGATTATCTTTTCAAATGGGGCGGACCCCTCCTCCCCCTGGGGGGAGATGGCTTCTTGGCAACCCTCTGTTATCTGGTGTTTCTAAATAAGCTTGGTCTGCTTGACTTTTGGTATCTCGGCTACTTGTCAAAAGTTAGGGGAAAACAGGCACTTCCGTTTATCCAGGACAGTCTCTGCACTCTTTGGAAGGAAGTCGTGGAGATTTATTTTGACGGCACATTAGAGCCAATTTAAGACCAGTGAGTAACTGGAAGGGCGGCGTCCTCAGTGTTCTGGATGTGACTCTAGGGTAGCTATGTCCATGGCATATGTTGCCAACGTCCTGTCTGTATTACCCCTCGCTTCCTTTGCGGAGACCTTAGCGGGCTGTGCCTCAGCTGTTACCCTCTCACACCACCTTCTCCTTGGAGAGGAAGTCCAGCATATCTGATGATTTGTCCTTGCCCCCAGGAATGCGTGGCCCAGAAAGTCAGGATCCTTAGACAGGCAGGAGACCAGGTAGACGGCATCGGACTCAAACCCAAGGGCGTCGATTGGGAAGTCCAGTTCGTCTCCATTCAGTGCACACTGATTATAAACACTGATGGTACCTAAACGTCGGGACTGTTCTGAGTGCTGGAGATGCCCCAGGTAGTTGGGAAATCCCTCCTTGACATGCAGCTTAAAGTCTTATGGGGAAGCCAAGCAATTAAAAAGTGAAAGAATAAAGTTGCTTACATACTGGTAAGTGCAAAGGAGAAAAATAAAATGGGGTATTGGTGTCAGGAGTTTCAGGGGGAGGGATTTTCTCCTTCTAAAAAAGATGTCTCAGAAAGGCCTCACAAAACAGCTAACAATAGAGCAAAGACAAGAGGGAGGAGAGGGAGTGAGCCTCGTGGATGTCAGGAGGAAGAGCATTCTGGAGAGTGGGAACAGCCTGTGTAAAGGCCTCGGGATGGTGCACTATGTGTGTTCTACCAGCAGTAAGGAGCCCAGTGCTGCTAAGGCAGAGTGAAGAAGGGAGGAGAGGGAGACGTGAGCTCAGACAGGTCATGTGGGCCTGTCTGTCATCTGTGATTAAGGCTGGTGTTTTTATTCTCACAGAGAACCAGGCTGCTCCGATGGGGGTTTACCTGGTCACTCTGGTGTGGAGAATGGGCTGAAGGGGGCCAATCAGGACAGTACCGTGGGATCCCAGGGTGAGATAGGCCCAGACTTATCTGAGAGTTGGGAGTGGTGTCAGCTGATAAAACTCCCTGAAAAGGTAGGGGCGCCCAGGTGACTCTGTCGGTTAAGTGTCTGACTCTCGGTTTTGGCTCAGGTCATGATCTCACAGTTCATGAGTTTGAGCCCTGCATCAGGCTCTGTGCTGACAACGTGGAGCCTGCTTGGGATTCTCTCTCTCTCTCTCTCTCTCTCTCTCTCTCTCTCTCTCTCTCTGCCCCTCCCCAACTCATTCTCTCTCTCTCTCTCTCTCTCTCTCAAAATAAATAAGTAAATAAACTTTATTAAAAAAACCCAATCCCTGAAAGTTTAGTAAGCAAGTTTTCAGGCCCAGAGAAAAGAGGGGCCCTCCGCGGGGGCTTCGTCGCCCGGGTTTTTCCTGACGGAGTGCTACAATAGTCATCTTTCCACTGTTGGGAAAGTTGATAACAAGGAATTTGCCTGGCCCCCTGAGCAGCTCTGAAATGTCCTTGGGGTGGCCTGCCTGGGGAGCAGTTCTTTCAGCGGCCCTGCGTGCTTAGGTTGACAATATTCCCACTTTCCGGAACTCACGAAAGCCTTGCCGGAACTTGGGGTGTGGGAAGGGCAGAAACAAGCATCTTCCTCCCATGTTTCAGAGGTCAACATGGAACTGAGGGGTCACCTACCTATCTGAGGCCCACGGTTAGCTAGTGGCAGAGCTGGGACTCAAACCCATGTCGTCTGACCCTCTAAGCAGTGGCCTTTCTCCCGACCCACCGGTACCCTCCTCTCGTGTGGCATTTCCAAACAGAGTGTGTATCAGTGTGCTATGGCCGCTGTAATGAAACGCCACAGACTGTGTGGCTTCAACCACAGCAATGTATTTCCTCACAGCTCTGGAGGCTAGAAGTCCAAGTTCACCGGGTTGGTTTCTTCTGAGGCCTGTCTGCCTGCTTTGTACATGGCTGCCTTCTCCCTGTGTCCTCACGTGTTCTTCCCTCTGGGTGTGTCTGGCCCTCATCTTTTCTTCTTTTGAGGACAACCGTCATACTGGATGAAGGCCTACCCGTATAGTCTCATTTTAACTTAATTACCTCTTTAAAGGTTCTGTCTCCAAATATAGTCTCATTCTGAGGGCCTGGGGTTAGCAGTGCGCCGTGTGAACTCTGGGGGAATACAGGTCAGCCCACAGCATGCTCCCTCATGTATGGTCATTGGGCTGAGCTCCCCAGTGATGGGCACTGTAGCCCCCAGACAAACTGGCTGTAGGAAAATCAAGTGACCGCTGGTCCTTCTCTCTCACTCCTTGCTTTCTTGCTGCAGCTGATCGGGGCCCTGATCCTGTCGGTGGGGATCTACGCAGAAGTTGAGCGGCAGAAATATAAAACCCTTGAAAGTGCCTTTCTGGCCCCAGCCATCATCCTCATCCTCCTGGGGGTCATCATGTTCATCGTGTCCTTCATTGGCGTGTTGGCCTCCCTCCGCGACAACCTGTGCCTTCTCCAAGCGGTGAGTTGGCTCCATGCACCCCTCAGCTGGGGGGGAGGGGGTGTCCTTGGTGTCCCTAAGAGAGCTGAGGAGACTGCCCCTGGGCCCCTGGGCAGCCCAGTGTTTTTTCAGTCCTTGCCTCAAACCACACTTTCTAGAAGGTTTCCTGGATCAGCCTCTCTGTTACGTGGGCCCAAGAGAGCCCAGGCCAACTCCACTTTGCATATAAAGGCTGCCTTGAATATTCTTCTCTCACTGAAACCCTGCATGGGTCTGGACTCTCAGTTGCAAGTGGGAGAAATCATACTCAAGTGAGAGCAAGCAAATCCCAGAGGTGCTGGTGGTGAGTGCGTGGCTCCTGTAACCACACTGTGGTGCTCCTGTAACCAGCGAACGCACACTGAACCAGGGCTTTAGATGGTACCAGGGGCTCCTGCTCTTCCGCCACCTCCCAGCTGGATGCCAGGCTGGGTCCTCAGGCTCTCTTTACAATCATCACTAGCGGCCTCAGGCCAACAGAGGCTTCATGGCCCTTGATCCCAAAAAGTGTTTCCTGGTAACCTCTGGCCAAAGTCCCAGGACTCTGACGAGCCTGCCTGGGCCAAGTGCCTGCCCTGGGGCCACCTCACCTGCCCCCTTTTCTGTGCAGTGAGGGGTGGCTCCCTGAAGCTGGGGGTACTGGATAGGCAGATCCATTCACTGTGCCCACGTGTGTGTTCGACCTCACTGTCACCCCTCACGTGGGAAGCCCTGATAAGCAGGATGTTGGTGCTGCCTGAGGCTGGAAGTTGCTGGCATCAGTTTGGACACTACCTGCTTTGTGCTGGGGCAGGGGTGGGGGTATATATTCTTTGGGACTCAGACGTCCCCTCACCCACTCTGGGGGGGACTGGGAGGCCACTTCTGAGGGGCTCTGCGGGCAGAGCTGGAAATGCCATGGCGGTGGCCCAGCCAGCCAGGCCCGCTCTGGGTCAGCCCTCCTCGTGGTGGCGGTGGCGGTGGGAGGGGTGTTTTTCTGCCTTTACTCTGTGGAGGACCGTGGGACAAACCTCGATAACAATCTGGCCTGGACAGCTGAGTCACGCTTCCCGACCCCTGACTGGCCCCAGAGATGGGTTTTCCCGGGGAATATCTGTCCACATCCTGTGCCCTCACAGGAGGAAGGAGAAGGCCCGGGAGCCAGTAAGAGCTCCCACAGAGAGGATTCTCTTCATTGCACTTGACCTTGGAGCCAAGGTGCTTCTCTCGCCCCTCTAAGTGAATCTCTGAATTTTGTTTTTCAGTTTATGTATATCCTGGGGATTTGCCTCATAATTGAGCTCATTGGTGGTGTGGTGGCCTTGATCTTCCGGAACCAGGTGGGCCTCGGGCGCGGGTATCGGTCATGTGCATGCTGAGCACCCCCTGGGCATGCCCTGGGCTGTAACTAGGGGTGTGCAGAGTAGGGTAGATAATCTCTGTAGCGTCCGTTCTGCTGGGGAGATGGGCGCTGATTGAATAAGGCAAAGGACAAGAAAAGAGAGCAGGTGAAGGTGAGGATCTGGGGTAGGTGAGGCGCAGGAGAACCGGAAGTCCAGGCAGAGGGAACTATCGAGGCAGAAAGGAGCTTGGCAGGTTTGTGGCCCAGTGTGCGGGCCGCTGGGCTGACACAGGTGGCCGATGGGGAGGCATGGAAGGGAAAGTGGGAAGGGCCACCAAGGCAGACCTCCCAGGTCCTCGTAGGCCATGGTGTAGGGCTTGGAATTGTTCCTCAAGGCAGTAGGAAGCCTTTGGAGGGTTTTACAGGGAGTGGTGTGATCTGATTCCCAGTTTGCTCGCTGCCGAGTGGAAAATGGACAGCAGGGAGGTGGTGGTGGTTGGGGGGAGGGAGGGTTGTAGAGGGACCAGCTGAAGGCTGTGGCAGTTGTCTGGGGGAAAGGGGATGGTGGCTTGGTCATGGAGGGTTGGCAGAACTCAAGCCCCTTTGAGCTGGCAAGGTTCTCAGGGCTTCTGGTCTCCAGTTTCTTCTAGTGTAGGCTGTGGACACCTCATACAGGCTGGGTGACCTGGGCCAAGTCACTTAGCCTCTCAGATCCTCAGATTCTCGAGGGATTATGATGCCTAGCCCTCGGGATTCTGAGTAGGGTTTGATGAGAGAATGCATGTGAAGAACCTGGTGTGGTAATGACCCCAGCTGGACCCTTGCTACACATTGGCTCGTCGGTCCTGAAGCCTGGAGAAGAGAAGAGACTGGCCCGTGGTCCCACAAGAAGCTAGTGGCTGTGCAGGGCTGACTTCCAGTTCAGGGCTCTGTCACTTCTCCTACAGTCCCATTCCTCTGTCTCCATCCTGCCCTTGGTGGTGGAGGTGGGCCTTGAGGAGCAAGGCAAGTTTCCACAACTCTGCTCTGTCTGTCCACCCTCTTGCCTCCCTCCCCCACCCAGACGGCTTGGCTCCTGGAGCTCCTGGGCTTTGTGGCTGGACAGGTGCATCAGGGCTGTGGCCACACTGTCCCTCTTATCAGAAGTTGAGCCCAAGGCAGCATCATGATCCCAGACACAGGGTTGTGCAGAGCCCTCAAATGACCCAGTGCTTGACTCCAGCCAAACTCCTCATGAGTGCAGCCGGATCCTGGCCCAGGTGGGAGCTGCGCTGGGCCTTAAACACAGGCTTGTCTACACCCCTGGAATCCAGGGGTCTTCTTTCCCCTTGAACTCCAGGAGAGGGGAGGGGAGATTCCCATCTATCAGTGGAGTCAGTGAGGCACAGAGAGGTTAGGAAAACTTCCCAAAAGCACACAGCAAGATGGAGTCAGCTCAGTCTTGTTTTTCAGTTCTTCTGTTTTGCTCCCCCACCCCAGCTTTATTGAGGAATAATAGACAAGTAAAATTGTAATATATTTAAACTATATAGGGGCGCCTGGGTGGCTCAGTCAGTTGGGTGTCCAACTTCGGCTCAGGTCATGATCTCACAGCTTGTGGGTTTGAGCCCTGCATCGGGCTCTGTGATGACAGCTCAGAGCCTGGAGCCTGCTTCCAATTCTGTATCTCCCTCTCTCTCTGATGCTCCCCTGCTCATGCTGTCTCTCTCTGTCTCTCAGAAATAAATAAAACATTTTAAAAAATGAAAAAAAAACCTATACAATGTGAAGCGATTACCACAATCAGGTTAAATAACACAACCATCAGCTCATACAGTAACTTTTTTTTTTTTTTAGTAAGAACGCTCAAGGCCTATTCTCAGCAAATCTCACATATAGAATATGGTGTTATTAACTATAGTCACCATGCCATGCATTATGTCCTGAGAACTTACTCATCGTATAACTGAAAGTTTGTACCCTTGACAGCATCTCCCTAGCTCCCCACTCCTAGGGCCTGGTAACCTCTTTTCTACTCTCAGGTTTTGTGGGTTTCACTTTAGAAAATATTTATTTGTTTGTTTATTTATTTACTTATTTTGAGAGAGAAAGAAAGCATGAACAGGGGAGGGGAAGACAGAGAGGAGAGAGTGAGAATCCTAAGCAGGCTTTGCACTGCCAGAGCAGAGCCCAACATGGAGCTCGAACTCACAAACCATGAGATCATGACCCGAGCTGAAGTCAGACTCTTTACCGACTGAGACATCCAAGCACCTCCCCCTCACCTTTTTTTTTAAGATTCCACATATAAGTGATCCTATACAGTATTTGTCTTTCTCTGTCAGGCTTATTTCACTCAGCATAATGCCCGCTAGGTCCATCCTTGTCACAAACAGCAAGATATCCTTCTTTTTATCATGGCTAAAGACTATTTCATTGTGTGTATATGCAGTGGATATATGTACAATACAGCATAAAAATAAAAATACATAGGGGCTCCTGGGAGGCTCAGTTGGTTAAGCATCCAACTCTTGATTTCAGCTCAGGTCGTGATCTCACAGTTTGTGAGATCAAGCCCTGTGTCAGGCTCTGCGCTTGACAGCTTGGAATTTTCTCTCTCCCTCTCTCTCTCCCCTCCCCCCACTCCTGCGTGTGCACGTCTTTCTCTGTCTCTCTCAAAAATAAATATATAACTTAAAGCAATAAAATAAAAATATATAACATATGTATTATTTTATTTTTATTAAAAATATATATATCTCCATTCATCTGTCAGTGGATACTCACGTTGTTTCCATAACTTGGCTATTGTGAACAATGATGTGGTATAAGCCAAAGGGTATATTGCAGCATTATTTTTAATTTTTGGAGGAACTTTCATACTGTTTTCCATAGTGGTTGTACCAATTTACATCTCCACCGACAGTATACAAAGGTTTCCTTTTCTCTCCGCCAATATTTGTTATCTCCTGTTTTTTTTTTTTTTTATGATAGTCATCCAAATAGGCATGAGGTGATAGCTCATTGAGGTTTTGATTTGCATTTCCCTGATGATAAGTGATGTTGAGCATCTTTTCATACAGGTGTTAGCCACCTGGACTGCTTCCTTAGCAAAACATCTATTTAGTTCCTCTGCCCATTTTTAATCAGATTGTATTTGTTGTTGTCACTGTTATTTGCTATTTAGTTTTAAGGTTTCCTTAGACATTTTGGATATTAACTTCTTATCAGATATATGGCTTACAAATATTTTCTCCTATTCTGTAGATTGCCTTTGCATTTTCTTGGTGATTTCTTTTGTTGAAACTTAAAAAATGTTTACTTATTTTGAAAGACAGTGAGCAGGGGAGGGACAGAGAGAGAGAGAGAGAGAGAGGATCCCCAAGCAGGCTCTATGCTGTCAACACAGAGCCTGATGTGGAGCTTGAACCCACAAACCGTGAGATCATGACTTGAGCTGAAATCAAGAGTCAGATGTTTAACCAACTGAGCCACCCAGGCACCCTGAAGACTTTTAGTTTAACATAGTCCCACTTATTTATTTTTGCCTTGTTGCCTGTGCATTTGATGTCAGATCCAAAAAATCATTGTCATGACCAATGTGCAGGACATTTCCCCCCATGTTTTCTTTTAAGAGTTTTATAATTTTGGGTCTTATACTTAGCTTTTTATCCATTTGGGGTTGACTTTTGTGTATGATGTAAGATAATGGTCCAATTCATTCTTTTGCATGTGGAGATCGAGTTTTCCCAGCACCATTTAAGAGACTGTCTTTTTCCCGTTGTGTATTCTTGGTGCTTTTATCAAAAGTTAGTGGGTATGACTGGGTTTATTTCTAGGCTCTCTATCCTGTTCTGTTGATCTGTATGTCTCTCCTTTCCTTTCCTTTCCTTTCCTTTCCTTTCCTTTCCTTTCCTTTCCTTTCCTTTCCTTTCCTTTCCTTTCCTTCCTTCCCTTCCCTTCCCTTCCTTCCTTCCCTTCCTCCTTCCTTTCCTTTCCTTTCCTCTCTCTCTCTCTCTCTCTCTCTCTCTCTCTCTTTTTCTTTCTTTTTGCCAATACCATATTATTTTGATAACTATAGCTTTGTAATATAGTCTGAAATCAGAAAGTGTGACGCCTCCAGCTTACTTTTTGTGCTCAGGATTGCTTTAGCTGTTTGAGATCTCTTATGGTTCCATCCAAATATTAAGATTTTTTTCTATTTCTGTGAAAATATGCAATTGGAATTTTGATTTTTTAAATGTTTTATTTATTTCTGAGAGAGAGAGAGAGAGGAGAGCATGAGAGTGTGAGCAGGGGAGGGTCAGACAGAGAGGGAGATACAGAATCTGAAACAGGCTCCAGTCTCTGAGCTGGCTGTCAGCACAGAACTGGATGCGGGGCTCGAACTCACGAACTGTGAGATCATGACCAGAGCCAAAGTCGGACACTTAACCAACTGAGCCACCCAGGTGCCCTGCCATTGGAATTTTGATAGGTCTTGAGTTAAATCTGTAGATCGCCTTGGGTAGTGTGAATAGTTTAGTAATATTAGTTCTCCCAATCCATGAACAAGGGATAACTTTCCATTTATTTATGTTGTCTTCAATTTCTTTCATCGGTATTTTATGATTTTCAGTGTACAGATCTTCCACTTCCTTGGTTATATTGATCCCTAAATAGTTTATTCTGTTTGATGCTATTATAAATGGGCTTGTTACTTTCTTTTTTTGGATAGTTCATTGTTAGTGTATAGAAATGCAAATGATTTTTCATTTCATATCTTGATTTTTGTCTCCTGCAACTTTACTGAATTCATTTATTAGTTTGACAGATTTTTGCTGGAGTCTTGAAGATTTCTATATATAAGATCATGTCATGTGCAAACAGAAAACTTTACTTCTTTGTTTCTGATTTAGATGACTTTTTTTTTTTCTCTTGCCTAATTTCCTTGCTCTGGCTTAGGACTTCCAGGACTATGTTGAATAGAAGTAGTGAGAGTGTGCACTTGTCTCTTCCTGATCTTAGAGGAAAAGCTTTTACTTTTCACCATTGAGTATGATGTCAGTTGTGGGCTTATTATGTATGGTGTTTGTTATGTTGCTGTACGTTCTTTCTACACCTAATTTGTTGAACTTTTTTTATCAGAAAATTTTGCCAAATACTTTTTATGCATCTATTAAAATGATCATATGTCTTTTCTCCTTCATTGATAATGTGATTATCACATGGATTGATTTGCACATATTGAACCATCCTTGCATCCAGGGATAAATCCCATTTTTTCATAGTGTATGGTCCTTTTAATGTATTGTTGAATTTCATTTGCTGATATTTTTCTGAGGACTTTTTTCAGCTATGTTTATCAGAGATATTGGCCTATAATTTTCTTATAGACTCCTTGTTTAGTTTTGGTATCAGAGGAATGCTTGCTTTCGTAATGACTTTAAAGTGTTTCCTCTTCTTCAGTATCTTAGAATTTGAGAAACATTTGTTTTGTTTTGTTTTTGAGAGAGAGATAGAGACAGCATGAGCAGGGGAGGGTCAAAGAGAGAGGGAGACACAGAATCTGAAGCAGGCTCCAGACTCTGAGCTAGTTATCAGCAGAGAGCCCGATGTGGGACTTGAACTCACGAACCGTGAGATCATGACCTGAGCTGAAGTTGGATGCCCAACCGACTGAGCCACCCAGGCGCCCCGAGAAACATTAGTTCTAACTATTCTTTAAATGTTTGGTAGAGCTCACCAGTGAGCAACTGGCCCTGGACTTTCACTAGTTTACTAGTTTCTGACCTGTGATTCGTCTGTTCAGATTTTCTATTTCCTTTTTAGTTTTTAATTTTAGTTTTTAATGTTTTACCTTTTTATTAATTTTTTGATGTTTATTTTATTTTTGAGAGAGTGAGAGCATGAGCAGAGAGAGAGGGAGACACAGAAGCTGAAGCAAGCTCTTGGCTCTGAGCTGTCAGCACAGAGTCCGACACGAGGCTCAAACCCACTAGCTGTGAGATCATGACCTGAGCCAAAGTCAGACCCTCAACCATCTGAGCCACCCAGGTGCCCCTGTAGATATTTTTTATTGTCTTCCTAGTCTCTGCTTCATTTATTTCCACTCAGGTCTTTGTTATTACCTTCCCTCTACTAACTTGGGGCTTGGTTTGCTCTTTTCTTTCTGCATCCTGGAGGTGTAAAGTTAGATTTTTTTGAGATTGTTCTCTTTCTTTCTTAAGGTAGATGTGTATCGCTATAAACTTCCTTCTTAGAACTGCTTCTGCTGCATCCCCAAAGTCATGGTACGTTGTGTTTTTATTTTCGTTTGTCTCAACATATTCTTTTATTTCCCTTTTTCTTTGCCTCATCAGTTGTTTTTTTTGATCTAGTGTCGCTACCTGTTCCTCCCTTTTTCCCCTTTTCTGTTTTTCAGACTGTGTGCTCTGAGCTGGAAGAGTGGGGTGTTGGTTCATTTCTCAGCAGCCTGAGGGAGAGGGGTTTATTCCATTCGTCCATGGGGATCTGTTTCTGCGCAGCTGCAGGGCTCCCTGCCAGCCTGTGGCTTTCCAGAGGCCATGGAATGGTGCTTTCCTGGCTAGAGCCAGGTCCCAGGCTTCGGTCAGCAGAAGCTATTGTTTTCATAAACGGTCCCCTGGGTGAGCAGTGGTTCTGGTTTCCAGAGCGCACTCCCAAAAGTGGCCTGATCTGCCATCTTCCCAGCGCCCTATAGTTCTGCACCGACCCTCCTTCCAGCAAGGGGACTCAGCCCTCTAGACCTCACAGCTGAGGACGCTGTGGGTCAAGGTCAGGGCCAAGAGGTTCTCAGTATCTCATCATCCCCAGACCCTGAAGATTGGACAGCATGTCCCCTCATGGGGTCCCGTCAAGGGTCTCTGTGTGCAGCGAACGAAGGACCCTCATCAGGGCTCATCGAATGTTCTCAATGCATACAGAAGTCAAAATAATAAAAATGAATAAATTATAAATGCAGTAATCTCTACCATGAAAAAAAAATGGCCAGGAAAAATTAGAAATATTATCATACTAACTCTTAATCCTCTGAAGAGCGGGACTGAAACATAGCTCCCCAATTTTCTTTTTCTTAAAATCATGGGGAAAACACCATATAAAGAAAAGTAATGTGCTGGCTGATGGTGAGGATAGAGGAACAGCCTGGCTGTTGATGGCAGTGGGAAGGGGCGGTATAAGGTGGAGAAAAAGGTGAGGAACCCCGAAGGTCAGCTTCTGGAAGAGGTGAGTTTGCAATTCCATGTTCTCCTCACCAAGAGGAGAAGAAATAATTCCATGTTCTCCTCACTAAGAGGAGAAGAAATATTTCCCTGAGGTACACTGTAACAAGGCTGGCCCCACGGGCTACCTGTTAAATCTAAGTCACTCTTGGTGACAAATGAGGACAAATTAGACTAACAGCCTCATGCTGGGTTCTAAGGAAGGTGCACAGGCCATGGCCTCAGCCCGGCAGCAATGAACAGACTTCTGGATATAAGGAAGGAACTCTCCGTCCCTGACCCTAGATGGGGCTTCTGCTGTCAGCATGACCGCAGTCAGACTGAAGTGGCTTCTCCGTTTGTACAGAGCCTAGTGGCACAGAGCCCCGAGGGCCCGGGCACCTGAGGTGCAGTGTCCTGACCCCAGCGAATGGGAGGAGAGTCTGAGTGACCTCCACAATGGTCACACCTTGACCTCCTAGTACTCCAGCTTGTTCCAGGGCCTCTCCCAAGGGTGCAGGGGTGTGGGAGGAGGGCAGCTGCTGCCCGTGTGTTCCCAGTCAGGCAGAGCTGAGCGGGACACCCAGAGGGTGCCAGACTGGAGCTGGTACACCTGTATGCCCATCCCAGGCCTCCTTGCCTCTACCTTCTCTCTACTACCAAGGCAGGGGTGAGGAGTGGCCTCTTTCTTGACCTTGATCAGAGGATGCTGTGGTCACAGCCAACATCAGGCCAGGGAACAGTGGACAGCACCCAGCCTGTTTGTTTTATTGTGGCCCTGGCACTAGCTGGTTCTGGACATGCCCTTGAAGTTCAGGGGCAGAGAGAAAGGAGAAGGCACCGTGGCCTGCTTGGCTGCGCACACGAACGTACATATCCTTTCCACCCGGAGCAAAGTAGTGAAGGTTCTGCTGAGATCTGGCCAGACCCACACAGCTGGTGTGCCCCACTGTGGACAGAGTGTGGGAGGGACAGCTGGCGCCCCAAATACCTGCGAAGCTGAAGCATGGCCTCCTCTCCCTCAGGTCTGAGGAAGGGCCTAGCACATATTCCAGGGAATGTTGTAGGTTTCTCTCCTCCTTTTTTCTTGCTTCCTGGGTTGTCTTCTGGCCTTGCTGTTAGAGTTGGGCCCATCTCAGGACGGGAGGCCAGAGGACGAGTCCCCACAGTCGGGGGCACGGAGGGAAACCCAGAGGTGCTGGCTCAGCCCGGGTGCATGGGAAAGAAGGCCTAGGCTGAGGACCCTGCCACACTGTGGGAACCGGGCTGGCCCTGGGGCCGGTGGGGCTGCAGCCTGGGGTCTCCGGAGCCTAGGAGAAGGCAGCGGAAGCTCCATCCCCAGAGGCCAGGAGAGGGGCTTCTGCCACCGTCCTTTCCTACCCTTTCTCTGCCTGCTCCCCAGCCTCCCAGCCCAGGGAGCGGCTGCCACAGGTCTCACTCCCTTGATTCCCCATTCATTTTTTTAAAAAGTTTATTTATTTTGAGAGAGAGAGAGAGAGAGAGAGAACAAGTACAAGCAGGGGAGGGGCAGAAAGAAGAAGAGACAGAACCTCAAGCAGGCTCCACGCTGTCAGTGCAGAGCCTGATGTGGGGCTGGAACTCATGAACCATGAGATCATGACCTGAGCCAAGACATGACCCAAGCTAAGATCAAGAGTCAGATGCTTAACCGACTGAGCCACCCAGGCTCCCTGATTCCTCGGGCTCCCCAGTTCCATTTAAAACCAGTAAGCAAGGGCGCCTGGGTGGCTCACTCAGTTAAGCGTCCAACTTCAGCTCAGGTCATGATCTCGTGGTTTGTGAGTTCAAGTCCTACGTCGGGCTCTCTGCTGACAGCCCAGAGCCTGGAGCCTGCTTCAGATTCTGTGTCTCCCTCTCTCTCTGACCCTTCCCTGCTCATACTGTGTGTGTGTGTCTCTCTCTCTCTCAAAAATAAATAGACACTAAATTTTTTTTTTTTTTTTTTTTAAATAAAAGCAGTAAGCACCTCCACTGGGAGGGGTGCTATGGAGGCCTTGGATAACTTTAAAACTAGATTTAAAAGAAAAAACTAGAAAGGACAGTTCTTTGTAGCTCACCTCTGGTGGTTTAAACAGTGTGCTCTGAAAATCCTATGGCCTTTGATGTTTGCTTACTCTGGTTAGTTTAGCCCAAGCGACGGGGCCCCTGAGGCCACGCCAGCCCCAGGGAAGGTGGTTTTCTTGCCCTGCTTGGAGCTTCTCCTGCTGCCATGAGCAGCACGGGGCTGGCACTGGTCAGGTGCGCTTGGTCTCTGGGGGGCAGAGGAGCCGGAATTCCCTGCCGCATCCCCCACGGCACGTCCTGAGTGCCCCCCCCCACCCCCCCGACTCACAGAATGTGGCTGAATGTCGCGGAGCACTTTACAGATACACTCTTGAGCTGTGCAATTTGCTCGCCTCCCTGACTGGGATTTCTCATCCATCCCCAGCCCCGTCATGGCATGAGGGCTACCTAAGTATCTCACATCTCTCTGGTATACACTCACGCACACATACCCACACATGCACGGTGCCACAGGCAGTGCACAGGCACATATGCAGGCATGGTACCACAGGCAGTATACATGCACACACACGGTTCCACAGGCAGTGCACACACACGGTGCCACAGGCAGTGCATGCACACGCACACACACACACACGCATGGTGCTCCAGGCAGCACACACATAAGAGCACAAGAGTAAGCAGGATCCGAAGAGGTCCCTGAGGAACTGGGGACAGTCCATGGAGCCTCGGGCTCTGTTACTGCTGCCCATTCCAAGGGCCTCCGGCGGGGCCCCCTGACCTGCAGGGACCCGGCGCGGCTTACCAGATGGGAGGCCTGATTTGCACAGAGGCCTTTTTTGGAGTCAGCATATTTGTGAGGTGCCCAGAGACTGAGATGGTTTGGAGAGAAAGGTCAGAGCTGCTCACCGAAAAGGGAGGGAGAGGCTTTCCCCATCGGGCCACTGGGCCTCTCCTCTGCTGACCCTACCCTGGGCCTCCTGGCCCCCAGCTCTAACCCTGGGGGACTCCCAACAGTAGGTGACCCAGTAGAGGGGCTAGGAAGTGGCCTGTGGGCTGGGGTAGGTCCAGGGGGACATGGTGGACCAGGACTGTGTCTGCGATGCCTTGAGAATAGACTGAAACACGCCCCGATGCACGTGGCCCTGACCTTGGCACCACCCCCAGCACCTCCACTCACCCCAGGACCCCCTGTAGCATGCCTTCCAAGGCCATGGGCTCATTCCCTTGCCCTACCCTGGGTGGCACCCTGACCCCACATCGGTCTCCTGTTTCTTAGATGCCCCCAACTGTGCCCCAGCTGGCTGGCCTGTCCCTTCATCACCCAGAGGAGTAGGCACGCAAGGTTGGAAAGGTCTCATGACCCGGGGCCTCTGAGGTCAGGCCTAAGCCCAGGTGGGTCCCTGCTCTGCCCGGGTTGTGGGGTCAGCAAGTCTGTGCCCCGGGATCAGTGCAGGACCAAGGGCTGGTGAGCACATGCTCTCCGGGTGCCCATGAGCGGACCTGCCCCAGGCCCCCCCACCCCCACCCCCGCAAGGCCGCCATCAGGTTGTCGGCTCCCAGGTCTGCTTATGAGCGGCTGGTCTTTATCAGCAGAGGGTTTTCCTTCTGGCCACAGAGATAGGCTTCCTTGAGCCAGGCTCCTTCCTTGCCTTGGCTTTGAGCAGTGAGTGTCAGGAAGGACGAGGCTGATGTATCCTTTGTTCCTGATACTGGAGGTGGTTTGGGGAGAGGACCCCAAAAGGAGCCTCGAGTTCTTACTTTGGCTTCTTAAAGTGTTATCAGGCTGGGAGTTCACCACCTTAATCCTAACATCTCTCTGCCAGTGACCAGTGAGGTGACAGTGCCAGGGTCAGTGACAGATCACCTCCCTGGGTGGCAGGGTGTTTGGGGGATCCCAGGCTGGCGGCTGGCTCTTGCTCCGGAGGCTGCAGGAGGCCTTTTGCATAAGACTTGAGGCCTCGGTTTTCCCTTGGGATTAGCCACTTCCCACTCGTGACGTTGACGGTATGCAGCGGCAGTATGTGTCCCCCGGAAAAGGTGAGAAAGATCCACAATAGTAATAACACCATGGCCTGCCACATGCCTGGCATCTTGCTGAGCACGTTTATAGCTTGGGTCTATCTATGCTTGCATCTCTGCAAAAGTCCTCCCCTTTTGCAGGTAAGCAAGTGGAGGCTTGGAGATGAAATGCAGTGTCTGGCTGCAGGGCCTGCTCTTGACCCTGAGCCTTGACAGTATCTCTCAGCTTTGTCTTTTTGGTCCTTAGAGCCAGAAGTCATCATAAGGCTGGGCCTGCAAGTCTGGTTCTCCAGTGGGTAACTCAGGCTCAGAGAGAGGAAATGGTGTGGTGGGGCCTGCGGCCCGGGACCAGGCCTGGCACCCTGGGCCCAGTTTTCCCAGGGGTGCCCGCAGGCGCCTCCCCTGGGGATCGTCTGGCTCCAGAGCCAAGAATGCCCCCTTTGTGCCAGCACAATCCCTGGCGATAGGCGGGCCTCCCTGCTCTGAAAGCCCTGATTGTCGCTCTGAGCTTGGGGTTGGGCTGCCCCCACTCCCGCCCCCAGCCCTGCTCGCTGTGGGGCCTTTTGTGCTCCCAGATTTCAGCACAACAGCCGGGCTGTTGATCCAGAAGGCCCAGCGTGACCGGGAGAGGGCGATGTGCCAGCACCCTCCTGGTCGGAGCTAGGAGGTGGCCCCTTTGTTCAGGCTGGAGCCCCGCAGTGGGGAACCGCTGGGGACTTGGGGAGAGCTGATTTCCAGTCCTGGCCGGGCCCCTAGCCTGCCCACTCTATGCCCTGGCTGAGTCAGGCCCCTCTTTGGGCCTCAGTTTTCTTATCCATAACACAAGAGCTTGGGTAGCAGAGAAGAGTGGGGGGGAAGAGGGGGAGGCCTGGAGGACAAAAGGAAGACTCAGCTCAGGTCTGTCTTTGGACAGTGGAAAGGGCATCAGGCAGGGACCAGGGCCAGCCCAGTCCCAGCCTGGCATGGCTGCTTCCCTGGACAGGGCCCCTTCTCTCGGGTCCTGGCCTATCTGATCTGTATAGGAAGGCGTGTGAATCACTCCTGCTCAGACATGCAGAGGGACGAAGGCATCAGATGGGCATGGGAGGCATGGAGAGGGTGTGTGGGCAGGGCTGTGGTGAGGCGTTCATGCAGGCGGAGTGTGAGTGACTTGGGCATGTGGGCACTCCGCTCCAGTCCCGAGTTCTGGGAGGCCTTGGGTGGGGCTCAGGGAGGGGAGGTCTGTTTCTTTCATAATGTCTCCATCTAAACAGACCATCGACTTTCTGAATGACAACATTCGAAGAGGAATCGAGAACTACTATGATGACCTGGACTTCAAAAACATCATGGACTTTGTTCAGAAGGAGGTGAGCCAGGAGCTGTGGGTCAGAGGCACACCTGCCATGCCCTTTGCCCCCCAGCTCAGGACCCTGCTCAAGAGGGGGAGGGGAAGGGGGGAGTGGCTTGTTCATTCCCAAAGCAGGTGCCTGGCCAACTTGGGAGGCAATGGCTGGCTATCAAGTGTGGGGCCTGACCTTCTCAACCAGTCCTCTGTCCACATGCCTGGCCTAGAGTGTCCTTACTCTTCCTGTCATTCCTTACTTACATGGACCATGCTCCCCTCCCCAAAAAAGAATAAGGTCAGGTAAAACTACAAGCCATCTTGCAGGGTCCCAGGGTACTCTTCTCCAATGGGCAAAGATCATCCTTCCTTGAGGTGAGAGTGACCTCCAAGCCACCCAGTTCAGACTCCGTCCAGTGATGGGGGGCTCACTCCCTGTCAAGTCAGGGGCACCCCTGATGTGGAAAGAGCTTGATTCCACTACCCCTTGCGTTGGGGAACAGAACATGACTTCCCTTTTGCTTCCATTCACTTCTGTGAATGCGATGATTATCGTTTTGGGACACTGTCCCTCTTCCCACAACGTCTATGCAAGTCAGTCCGTGCAATGATAAGCCCTGGGCGGCTTCTACACCCCAGTCTCATTTAGTCCTGAGCCTCAGGCTCCTCATCTGCATGGTGGAGGGGAAGATAGACGGCCCCTTCCTCTTGACATCTTGATGTCGATGTGCGTTCATGTTGTGCTTTGGGACCTGGCCTTGGGACCTGGCTCCTGTGCTGGCTGTCAGCCAGAGCCAAATCTCACCGCACCCAGGGCCACCCACAGTGGCCACTCCCTTGACTCAGACCTTCGCTGTGGTCACAACAGGTGCAGCCTCTGGGAGGCGCCTGTCTGCCTGGGGCGTGTGGGCCAGCTCTGGACTGTCAGCTAAAGCATGTTTTTACTGGAACCAGCCTTCCACCGGCCTGGGTATTTCATTTCTTCCCAGGTGGGGTGAGGGGTGACTCATGCGCAGTGCCAGGCCCCCTGCCAAGTGCTTCACGTATGGCTCTGTGGTCCTCAGTTCAGCCGGGCATAGCTGGCATTGCTCTTCCTGCTTTGCAGATGAGGATCCGAGGCCCAGAGAGGCTGGTTGGCTTGCCTAAAGCCACACAGCTAGGAGTGGTAGTGTGAGGATTTGAACTCTGGTCTCTTGGGCTGCAAAGCAAATGCCCTCTGAACTGCACGCTGGGGAGGCCCTTCCAGGTCCTAAAACCTGACAGCCCGAAGGGCTCTGTGGGGGCTGCGGGAGTGTGTCCACTTTGTGTTCCTCTGCACTATCGCTCCCCTAGTTAACCCTCCAGTGACCCCCCCACTCAGAATGTGATCTCAGCTCCCCACCCCTGGCTGACGAGGCTCTGCGAGGTGCGGCCCAGGCACCCGCTGCACTGCATCCCTCCCCTCTCGCCCGCCCGGCTCCTGACTTACTGGCCTCCATGCCAGCTACCCACACACAGCTAGCTCATGCTGCAGGCCCGTGCGCTGTTGACTGGCTTTTTCCTGCCATTCCTGTTTCCGATTAAATGTCATGTCTTCAGAGGGGCCTCCCCAACCTCCCAACGTTTGGCTGCTCCTCTTCCCCCGCCCCTCCTCCCTTCCCACGTCCCTGGTGCACAGCACTGCCCCGCTGACCCTTTCCTGGAGCGCCGCTCTCTGTCTCCCCCATGGCTGTGTTGCTTTGGCTGTGGCTGTGGGACGCGTGCCAGTGCAGGGGCTGGTGGCGGGAGAAGCTGAGCTAGGGGGAATTGAGGCCCGCCCTTCAGTCCCCTGCCCCTGGCAGGACGTGTGTGTCCCTTTGCTGAGGGTTGACAGGCGGAGCTGGGGTGGCTGTGGCATAGGACCACTGGGCTGTGGGGGCGTCCCTGGAGTCTTAGTCTCTGGAACCTTCAGGGGCTGAGCAGCTGCCCGGGGGATGTGAAGATGGGGCATCGAAGAGGACTTTCCCTCCCGTATTAGCAGCCTCCCCCCCACCCACCCAGGAGGATGCCCAGCCTTGGCTTGTGCGCCTCTCCAGAGATGGGGTGCTCGCCGCCTCCAGGGAGAGCACAGGACCCCATGCAGCTCCTGGTGCTCCCCCTGCCAGCAGACCTATCGTAAGCCACGGGGTCTCCCTGGGACCTTGGTGGTGACACGGCCCCCCTCCCCCTTGCCTCCCTCTCAGTTTAAGTGCTGTGGCGGGGAAGACTACCGGGATTGGAGCAAAAACCAGTACCACGACTGCAACGCCCCCGGACCCCTGGCCTGCGGGGTGCCTTACACCTGCTGCGTCAGAAACACGGTACCCACTGCTCCTGGGGCCTCCCTGGCTGGCCAGGCGCCTCTCATCTTTCAGGAAGGGGGGGCGGGCAGGAGGTGGTGGGTGTTGCCCGGCTTTCTGAGTCTCCAGGGCCATCTGGGGGGCCATCTGGGGGTGGGGGCTGGAAGGCCGGTCCTGAAGAGTAGCGGTCGTTAGCAGCTAGCGAGCACCCCCACGTGCAGGCCTGTTCTAGGCTCTCTGGTTGTGGTATTCAGCCCTTTCCACAGCCCTGTGGGGCAGGTCCTGTTATTCTACCCACTGTACAGATGAAGAAGTTGAGGCACCAAAACATCAGGTGCCTGCCTTGCCCAAGGATGGCATGAAATACAGGCAGCATGTGGGAGCTGTGCTCTGGACTTTTCCCCAGCCCAGGCGAGGCGCCCAGAGGGTTCCTGGTGGGGGGCCGGGGGCTCCCCGGGGTGGCCAGCTGCACAGCCTTAGCTGGAGGGCTCCTTTGGAAGGGGTCCGGTGGTGTAAATGCCAGCCGCTGCCTCTCCCCAGCAGGATCTTGTCAGCTCTGTCACCTCCATGACCACGGGGGAGGCTGTCCTGTGTAGTCACCACTTCTAAATGAAGGGATTCTTCAATCCTGTGTTTGACTAATGTGCCCCCACACTGCCTGGTTTCTGGATTGGAAGGAGGTGGAGAGCTTTGCAATTACTCATGCCCTAAAGAGTCATGGAAAATTTCTTTTCGAACATCTCTACCATTCTGTGCCCACTGCTGGGTTCTGTAATCCAGGCAGCTGCCGGTGGGGGTGGGGGCCTCACCCTCGAGTCAGGGAGCCAGGGCCGAGCGCATCAGCCCTAAAAAAGCCTGGACCAGGAGGGAAAGTTTGTTTGGAAATTTTAGCTGCCATTTTAGGGTAGCTTTCTGGGAAGGGGGAGCGCTGGAGGAGAGCCCAGCCTTTTCAGAGAAGCCTATGGGGGGGAGGGGGTGATCCTGAACTTTGTCATGTTGGGCGGTGGCAACTGAATGTCCTAGCCAAGCCATGGAACCTACGTGTGCTCATTCACTCAGCATATATTTGTGGAGGACCTGCTATGTGCCAGATGTGATTCTAGGTCCTGGGGGTACAGACACACGGAGAACTGTGCCTGCACAGCACTGATGTTCTAGACCCACAAAATAAGTGCCAGATCATACCCTTGAAGGTGTTAAATGCTAAAGACGAAAATAAAGCAGGGGGTTTGGAGGATTGCAATTTTAGATACTGAGAAGCTAGTTCTCAGTGAAACCCTGAAGGAAGTGAAGGGGTAAGCCGTGCATATCTGGAGGATGAGCATTCCTGGCAGAAAAGAGCACATGCAAAGGCCCTGGGGTGGGAATTGGCCTGGTGTGTTTGAGAAACAGCATAGAAACCAGTGTGGCTGGAACAGAGTGAGTGTGGGGGAGAATAGTAACAGGTTAAGTTGGGGAGGTCATGGGTGCCCTAAAGACCATGGTCAGGACTTTGGTTTTCCCTGGAGTGACAAGGAGCCAAATGGAGGGCTTTAGCGGTTGAGTGGCAGATCTGACTTAGGCTTTACTGGGATCACGCTGACTGCTGGGGGGCAGAGGTGGACGTGGTGAGTCTGGTTAGGCGCTAGTGCAGCTGTCCGTGTGTCACAGGACAGACTGTCAGGGAAGCAGGCCCTGAGGTGCTGGTTAGCAAGCAGCTCTGCAGGATGAGCCAGGAAGCTGAGTATCCAGGAGAGCCGGTGTTTAGTTCCAGTCTGAGTCCTGCAGGCTGTGAAGCAGGAGCACTGGCCGTGTCATTCCTGTCCGAAGGCTGGAGGCTTGAGAGCGGAGAAGAGCCAGTGTCTCAGTTCAGGTCTGCAGTTCGTCAGGCAGGAGGAATTCTCTGTCACTTGGGGGCAGGACAGCCTTTTTGTTCTATTCATGCCTTCAACTGATTGGGCGAGACCCACCCACACCAGGGAGAGCAAGCTGCCTTACTCCATCTACTGATTTAAATGTCAATATCATTGAAAAGGACCCTCAGAGAAACACCCAGAATAATGTTTGACTAAATATCTGGGCACCCCACCCCAGGCCTGGTCCAGTTGACACATAAAATTAACAACATGTGACGATCATCACAAGGGCTGACAGCAAAGCCCCAGCCGATGGTGCTCCCAGTGTCTCCGGGGTTCCGGCAAGCTCTTCAGAGTCACCACGCCAGGTGGGAGAAGACAGAGGCTTAGAGTCAGGAGATGGCAGCGGAGGCTGTAAGTCTTGGTCAGCCTCCGGCTTTGTTTTACATGTAAGCCAACACGATTTGCTGACACGTCAGATATGGGAGGTTGGGGAAAGGGAGAAATCAGGGAGGACTCCTGGCTTTCAGCTTGAGCCACAAGAAAGAAGGGGCTGCCATTGGCTGAGAGGGGAGGACAGAGGCGAGGCAGGTTTGGGGGACTAGAGGTTCGGTGTGGACAGGTGGAGCTGGGGAGCTGGGTGACATTCCGGCAGGCTGTCAAAGAGGCAGCTGGATATTGGGGCCTGGAGTGTGGGGAGACGCCCAGGCTGGGCACATCAATACGGACCCTGCAGCGAAGTGCAGTGTAAAGCCTGCATCTGGATGGGAACAGTGCGGTAGGGAGGTGACACTCACCCGGCGGGGTTATCTCTGGTCCCGTATCACAGAACCACTGGTGGGCTCATGATTTTCTACTCTAGATAGGAAAGAGAGTGTTTCCTTCCTTCCTCCAATCCACGTGTGTGCATCTGTGTATGAATCTGTTTATTTTAACCTATTCCATTTAGCCACAGATCTGAATGGACACGCAGAATATACATAGGAGAAAAAACTAAAATGAAAAATCATTGGAAACCAGAACCTTATGTGTGGTGGTTTAGAGCTCCCTGGTGGCCAGAGGAAAAGGGGAGACATGGTGTGGTACAATGTTACTGTTCAACGGAGGAAAGCAAACCAGGGCTTCTGGGAAAGTCGCTTTGCTCCTAGCTCTCAGCATTAAAAGAAATGTCTTCTATACCAGGCTTCCTACAGAAGATTGGAAACAGCAGGAAGCACTCGGGTAAAATTCAGTTATGCTGAGTGACGTCCTGGAGGCCTGGGTTGGCATAGAGGGCAGTTTGCGTTAAATGGCCTTGGACCAGTTTGCCTGCTGAGCGCATGTGCCCATTTGTTATAGATGTCCATCGTCTCATTTTTGGCTACCCTTTGGGGCCTGTCCCTCAAGGGCTGTCTCCCTCTTCCCCCTGGCCTCAGACCCCACATACCCCAGCTCATCAGCCGTGCGCCAGATAGGAAGCACATGTGAAGAACCCCTCTGAACTTTGCTGAGTTCATTTTCCGGCTACTCAGTGCCACTCCTGACCTCCTGTCTGTGGCCCCGTGTCAGACGGAAGAGGCCCCCATGCCCTGGTCTGGGGGGCCGCGAACCCTCAGCAGAGGCGCTGGACAATACTGGTTCTGTGCTCAAACCTAGGCAGGCTTTACCTTTGAAAAGAGCCATTGAGATGTCTCTCAATCCCCCCCTTGGAGGGGGCTCTCCTGGCAGGGGAGGGGAGAGTAGAGGAGGGGTTGGGCTATGGGTGCAAAGGAGGCCTCAGCCAGGTGCATGTCTGCTCCCTGAGGGCAGGGGTGATGCGTCCGGGGCTGGAAGCACAGTGAAAGTGGTTACTCTTGACACCTTCATACACTGTGTAGATGACCTATTTATTATGTCCACGGTGGGTCTCCCTTGCTAGAATATAAGTTCCATGAAGGTAAGGACTTCCCTTTGTTCTTCTACATCCCCAATGCCTAGAACAGGGATTGCTACATCATAGGTGCTCAATCAATGTTTGTTCAGTGAATGAATGAACAAGAGAGCCGTTTTCTACCATTTTCTGCCATTCCCATCATTTTATCATGCACCTGCTCTCCAGGCCTGATCCTCTCCATGGGGGTCATGTTCACCACCTACAGGAGCCACAAACGCTGACCTATGTTAAGTGGATGCTGGCCAGTTTGGGGTCAGAGGGCGCCTGGGGTACAGTCTACACTGAGGGAGGTTATTTGGCCCACAAACCAAGTCCTGTCATCTGAGATGAGGCCTGTCTTCCAACGTGCTCTTTTGGAAGGGGAGTTGACAGCCTTCCTTGCCTTCCACGAGCTGGGATCATGTCCAAAGTCACTCCAGCCAGTGTCCCTTAGTTCCTCCATGTGCCCGGCCCTGAGATAAGCCGTTGACGGGTATAGCTTCCTTTATGGTCAAAACAGCCCCATGAGGTGGGTTTACTGATCACCATCGCTTTTTGGGAGATACCAAGGAACCTCATTCATTCATTCATTCATTCATTCGTTGAATAAATACTGATTGAGTGCCTCTACATACCGTCCCTTCACAGCACCTCTAAGATTGGCCTCAGGGCGTGTCAGTAGCAGAGCAAGGCCCGGACCAGACACCATGATGCCAGAGGCTGCCCGGGCCCTCCTGCCCTCCTGCCTCGCTGCTGGCCCCTGCAGCGCCGGAGCCCGAGGAAGCTCTCAGCTGGTGTGGCGGGGAGGGACCGGGGCGTCTCGCTCTCTGTCATTTCGTAGAACTAGAAGGATGCGGCACAGGGCATAGACGGTGTAGGGAAGTGGCCCCTGCCAGTCCTCTGCCCTAGGCCTGCTGGGAGGGGATTTGAGCGGGTCCAGGACCGACCCCAGCTCTCCCTGCCCTGAGGTTGATCAGCAGCTGGGAATCCCTGAGAGCAACTCTCTCCCTGGGAAAGCGGCGCCTCGACGGGTAGGTTGGCGGTCTGCAGGGGCGGCGGTGTGGTCAGCGGTCTCAGCCTCATCCTCAGGTGAAGCACAGCTGGCTGGGGTCCTGGCTACTGGCCGAGGCTTTGCTTCATAAGAGTCAGCTGGAGCAAGAACAGCCCAGCCCTGAGCTCTGAGACCTGCACAGCCGTGTCATCAAAGCCATGGCCCTGGGGCAGCTCGCTCTTCTCTGGGTTCCTGGGCTGCTGCAGGTGGAGGAGATGCCCTCTTCCCCAAATGCCCCGGACCTAGCCTTCCCGTCTTTCCTCCTGGGCACTTCTTGAGGGGAGGGGAGGTTAAGATACAGACTCTAGCCAGACTGCCTGGGTGGGAATCTCAGCTCCATTCATACCTGACTGTGCCTCAGTTCTTTCATCAGTAAAAGGGGAGAATAATAGTGTTTTATTAAAAAAAATTTTTTAATGTTTCTTTATTTTTGGGAGACAGAGAGACAGAGTGTGAGCAGGGGAGGGGCAGAGAGAGAGGGAGACATGGAATCTGAAGCAGGCTCCAAGCTCTGAGCTGTCAGCACAGAGCCGGACGCGGGGCTCGAACCCACAAAGCATGGGATCATGACCTGGGCCAAAGTCGTACACTTAACCAACTGAGCCCCCCAGGCACCCCAATGATAGTGTCTTTTACAGCAAGCATTATGGAAGTGTTGGCTAACACTCATTTCTGTTTCAGACAGAAGTTGTCAACACCATGTGCGGCTACAGAACTATTGACAAGGAGGTAATGTCTTTGCAATCTCTTTCCCTGAGAAAGGTTGCTCTTCCTGTCCCCTCCCCTGGGGGACTGGAGGGGCTCTGGGGGTGGGGCTCCTGGCTGTGAATAGGAGTCAGGGGCTGCCAAGGTTTCCCACCTGTGCCCAGATACAGAAGGACCCTCCCCCAGGCTGGGAGAGGCTGCCTGCCTGTGTTGACTGAGCACCTGCCGTGGGCTTGTCTGTGTGAGGCCAGCGTGCCCCTACCAGTGCCCCCAGCATGCCTGTGTGCCCAGCCGTGCTCAGGACCTGCCTGTCTTGCAACTCCCTGGGCTAAGAGCGACGCTGGGGTGGTGCTGAGAGGGAGCTAAACATCATGATGACTTGAGGTGCCTGTGAGGAGTGAGGTCCCTGGATCAGCAGTGACAGCAGCCTGGGGAAGTTGCTAGAAACACGCATTCTTGGGGCAGAGCCTGGCAGGTGCACCTGACGCCCATTTCAGCTGGAGAGCCGTAGACCAGCAGAGGTTCTCAAGCCATCAGACCCGGTGCCCGGGTACTACAGTAATCAGTCGCCCTTGTCATTATCTGGGAATGAAATTCACAGATAGTATAATCTACCTCACACCCAGTGTCAGAACAAGTGATGGATCTGAGGTAAAAGGAGAGCTAGAACAACTTGCAATCCTATAGCACACTTCACACGGAAACGCTCAGGCATCGGATACGACAGAGGACACAAAAAAAGCAGTCCTGTGTTTGTACCACAGGGGCAGCCGACACCCGGGGTGGGGGTGGATTGGTAACATGGTAACCACAGGCATCATGTTTCCCGTGGACATGGTCTTCAAATATGGTGAACGATGCTTGATAAAATCCCAGACGAAATACAGTATGATCATTCTTTAATTTACATTGTAGTATTTCTGCAAACTTATATATAGTGCACGCGTGTGTGTGTGTGTACTATGTATTTGTGCACAGTAAAACCACGCAGAAAACACTGTGGTTCTTCTAAGTCCCTGAAGTTGGGCTTTTGGCTCAAATAATTACGATGGATTTCCAGCCATCTAGATGCCCCCCCGGGGGAGGGACTTCAGAGAGACAGGAAGGCAGGGCCGTTGTTTGTGGGTTAGAATTGTCCTTCGCTCCACAGTCCCTCGGCCCCCAAACCCAACTGCTGTGACACCCAGAAGTGCAACCATGATGTCCTCAGTGCTCTCTAAGGAACACTACTGCCCACTGAGACCCACTGGTTAGAGCCACCTGCTTGTAGTGCATGTGAGAAACTGAGGCTCAGAGAGGGGGAGGGACTTGCCTGGCCGTAGGGTGAGCCTCAAAGCGGGGGCCGGGGCCCTGCCGGGTGAGGTGTCAGCCAGCCTCCTCCCCGGGCAGCGGCTCAGCGTGCAAGATGTCATCTACGTGCGAGGCTGCACCAACGCCGTGCTCATCTGGTTCATGGACAACTACACCATCATGGCGGGCCTCCTGCTGGGCATCCTGCTCCCCCAGGTGGGCTGGTCCCCCTCCACCCAGGGGCGTGGTGGGCAAGGGGCGCTTCAGAGAAAGTGTGGCTTGGTGGTCACAGACAGCAGAAAGGGTACGACGAGGTGGGGTGAAGAACGCTCTTGTATCATCCGTCTGGGCTCACTTTGGAGGGCCGGAGGGCTGGAAGGAGAGGGCGAATGGCAATAGCCTTGCTTAGAAAGCTCTTCCAAGGGCTTCACCGGCACTGCCTTCCTCAATTCTGTGAGGTAGATGCTGTTATCGTGCCCAGGTAACAGAGGAGGCAACTGAGGCTTGGCAAGCTTAAGTGACTTGCCCAAGGTCCCCTAGATAGTGAGTTGGCATAGCTGGGGTGGAGACAGGGGTCCCAGAGCAGAGGCACCTCTGCTGATGGGCATACAGAGGGTGTCTGGGATTTCCTGGGATGGGGAGAGGAGGGCCTGGGCTGGGGGCCGCCAAAGAGGGCCACCCAGCCCCCAGCACACCCTCACCCACCCTACCCTTTCTCTTCAGTTCCTGGGGGTGCTGCTGACAGTCCTGTACATCACGCGGGTAGAGGACATCATCATGGAGCACTCTGTCACCGACGGGCTCTTGGGGCCTGGCGCGAAGGCCAGCGTGGAGGCGGCAGGCACAGGCTGCTGCATGTGCTACCCCAATTAACGCCCCGGGGCAGCGGCTCTAGCTGGACTGCGCGGGACAGCGCCACTCAGGCCGCATCATCGTGGCCCGGCGGGACTGCGGGTCCTCTCCGCAGACTTGGCACTGACCAAAGCCTGGCTGTGCCTGCTCGGACCTCCCACGGCCACCGCCTCCCTGGGGAGCAAAGCCCCCTCCCGGGGTCCCGTGTCTGCCCGCACTCCTAGGCGTGGAGAACAAGAGTGTCCCTTCTCCAGGAGTGGGCCACGGGGGAAAGGGGGGGCTCAGCGCTCCGCTCAGGGCCCATTGCGTTTCTGGCAGTGCCTTGGCCTGCGGTGTTTATGCCCATTTGAGGGCAATTTTGTAGTAATTTGTGAGCGAGGAGGAAGGAGGGCACGTGTGCCTGGTGGTGGAGGGGGGTGTGGCCCCAGGCCCCGCCCCCAGCCCCACGGCCACACCCCCAAGGCCCGGTTGGGCCCGTTTAGCAGCCTCCCAGGAACCTTGAACCTGCCTAAGGCTGCTGCTTTGCTGACCCCGTTTTTTACGTGATTTTTGTAACATTCATTTTGTACACAGTTAACAGGAGTTTCTGACTAATTGAAGCTGGGTGGGTCCCCACACACCCCACTTTTCCCCCTCCAACCTAGTTTATTAATCAAACAATAAAGATGTAATTTTTTTTTTTTTTTTTTTTTGTGTTTCATTTGTGCTGTTTGGGTCGGGAGGGGTGGGGAAGTCCTCAACTTGGGCTTAGAAGCCCCTCATTGGTGCAAGGATTGATGGGGGCTGGGGGACGGGGAGGTCACTCTGGGGCCAAGATCCGGGACATTTGGGGACACTGCAGAAATGGCTTTTCCCAGCCGTGTTTGGGGGCCTGCCTTTCCTGTTAAGGATTCATTCGCCTGTGGGAAACCTCGGAGGAGGCAGAGATGGGCGGATGGGACCTAGGAGAGTCGAGGGTCTGTCTGGGGAAGTGCTGTGCCCACAAACCCACCCGCAGCTTTCGAGCCTGATCCGCTCTCCCTACAACGGTAAGCAGCGAGCTGTTCCGGCGCCAGGGTCCAGAAAGAACAACGCTCAATGCCCAGCAAAGCTTGGTGCCGATCGCCCCCTGCTGGAGATGGCAGGCCCTGCACGGATCAGCCCAGCCAAGCCTTCCTGCCCCAAGACTTGGGTTCCAGATTTCCTGTGCGTTCTCAGTAGTTAGGGCAATAGCAATAAGCAGCAAGGGCCCCAAACCTGAAGAACTCAGGCTAAGTGTGTTAGGGAACTGCCCGCCACGTCCAGAAATGAAGTGGTCGGCTGCTTGGTCGGCCTGAGTTCTGATGGGTGTAGAAAAGGGTGGGAGAGGGGTTTGTGAAAGGATAGAATAAGTAACGAGAGCAAGCACGTCAGCAAGCATGGTCTGTCAGGAGCTTGTCCAGACATCTGACAGCTCTTTTAAGTCTTGCAACTGTGTGTGGTAACTCGTGTTACGTCCATTTTATTGCTGGAGAGACTGGGGTATTTCAAGTAACTTGTCCAAAGCACAGGGCTGGTAAGGGACAGAGCCACAATATGAAGCCAGGTACAATCTCCCCGGTGGTGTGGACACGTGCATAGCACTGGGCGTGCAGAGCATGGATGGCCGCTCCTGCAGCGGTCCCCAAGGGGTGGTCACGGCAGCTGTCGCTGGAACCTCTGTCTGGTCCCCATAGCCACCTACACATGCAAGGCCAGGTCACCCCCTGCATCTGGCTGGTGGCCCCCTGGCTCTCCAGTTCTGGCTATTCTCTGAGGACTCTCTCTGTGCTGAGGAGGAGGAGGCTGTCTTTGGGGCAGCAAGATGGTGGAGGCGCTGAGCGAGCTTGGAACTCCACTGAGTGTGTCTGTCCAAAGTCTTAGTACCCTGTAACCTGAAAACCTCTGGTCACCTTGTCCTCCCTCCTTCTGCCACCACGCACAGATGCGCAGACACCCCTCTACCTGACACTGCTGCTTACGGGGACCAGGGGACAGGGTAGGTGGCCACAGACGGCTGAGCCCCAGCTGATATTTTACTTTTCTTTTTCTTCCAAACTGCAGCCACTCACCTCTCTAGAAAGCAAAATGGGACACAAGGAAGGGACGTTTTCAGTCCTGAGGCTAAGATGCTTCTGCTCTTGGACTCTTTTGGTGCCCAAGGCGACAACATCCTCTCAACCCTTCATCTCACAAGAATGGAAGCATGACCTTCAAGACTAATCCTGTCCCCCCACCGCGGCACATACCGAAACAGACCATGTTATTGCAGCCCACCGTAGTTGTGGAACTGGGAGAGGTGTGTAGGCTTTAATGTTGGACTTTTCTTTATTGTTGTTGTTCCATAATTCTGAGAAAAACAAAACAATAAAATGTATCCAGGAAGACTGGCTTTGAATAAAAATTCCAAGTACGGTATTCCCCAAACTTACTTTTTAACGGTTTATTGAGGTGTACTCGAGCTAAAATAAACTACACAATTTTTTTTTAAGTTTATTTACTTATTTTGAGAGGGAGAGGAAGAGGCAGAGAGAGAGGGAGAGAGAGAATGCCAAGCAGGCCCCGTGCTGTCAGGGCAGAGCCCAGCATGGGGCTCAGTTTCATGAACTGTGAGATCAGGACCTGGGCGGAAATCAAGAGTCAGATGCTTAACAGACTGAGCCACCGGGCTCCCCTCGCACATATTTAAAGTGACAGCCATCACTAAGGAAACCATCACCACAATCAAGAGAATGAACATTTCCATAATGCTAAAAAAATTTTTCCTCTTGCCCCTTGAGAATCCCTTCCTAATGTTTTTTTTTTTTTAATTTATTTTTGAGAGATAGTGAGAGAGAGAATGAAGAGAAACAGAGTGTGAGCAGAGGAGGGGCAGAGAGAGATGGAGACACAGAATCTGAAGCAGGATCCAGGCTCTGAGCTGTCAGCACAGAGCCTGACGCAGGACTTGAACTCATGAACCATGAGATCATTACCTGAGCCGAAGTCGGCTGCTTACCCAACCGAGCCACCCAGATGCCCTGCCTTGGGAATCCCTTTTTACCCACCTCTCCATCACACCCCTGCTCCATCTCCAGGCAATCATGGATCTGCTGTCCATTTCTGTACATTACTTTGTATTTTCTAACATTTTATATCCATGGATTTATACAGTAGGTATTCTTTTTGTTGGGCTTCTTTCATTCAACATGATTATTTGGAGGTTTGCTCATTTTGTAGCATGTGTCAGTAGCACATTCCTTTTTACTGCTCAGCAATAGTCCATTGAATGGATGCGCCATGGCTTATTTATCCATTTTCCTACTGATGGCTGTTTGTGTTGCTTCCAGGTTTCCGGTGTTGTTATTACAAATAGAGTTGCTGTGAACATTCACGTACATGTCTTCGTACAGACATACACTTTCGTTTCTCCTGGGTAGATATCTAGAAAGCTGGGTCATACAGTAAGTGCGTGTTCAGCTTTAAAAGAAGCTTCCAGAGTATTTTCCAAAATGGACGCGTGATTCTACACCTCCACCAGCCATGTAGATGCCCTTCACGTTCCTCCATGTCCTTGCCAGTATTTGGTGTGCGTGTGTGGTGATGCCTCATCATGGTTTTACTTTCCATTTCCTCAACAATTAACCATGTTGAATACCGTTTCATGGATGTATTCACCACACACTAATTTCTCCGAAGTATCTGTTCAAATCTTTCTCAAAAAGTTGTCTTGTTTGTTTTCTTATTGAGGCTTAAGAATGCTTTCTACAGTCTAGATATAAGTCCTTTATCAGATACAGGATTTCCAACTCTTTTTGCCCCATCTACAGCTTGGCTTTCCATTCCCTTACCAGTGTTTTTTCACAAAGCAGAAGAGTTTAACTCAATGGAATCCAATTTATCACTATTTTTCTTTTGTACATTGTGCTTTTGGTATCGCATTTAAGAAATCCTTGCCACACCCGGGGTCACAAAGTTTTTCTCTCATATTTTCTTTTGGAAGCTTTGTAATTATGTAAAACTATTCCATTTAGGGCAATGGCCCATGTTGAGTTAATTTTTTTTTACACGGTATGAGGTATGGATCGAAATTTGGTTATTTTGTAAATGAATATCCATTTGCTCCTGCACAACTTGTTGAGAGATGGTTCTTTCTCCACCAACTTGCCTGGGTGCCTTTGCTGAAAATCAGTTGTCCACATATGTTTGAGTTTATCCTGGATTTTCTGTTCTGTTTCATCCAATGTTGACCAGAACGTTTGAGAATACATGTCCTTGGCTTACTTCTGATCTCATATGGAAAGTATTCAGTCTTTCATCATTAAATATAACATTAGATGTGGGTTTTTCATTGATGTCCTTTATCAGTGTGAGGAAATTCTGTTGTGTTTCTACTTTACGGAGAATTTTTTTTTTTTTTTTAATCAAGAATGGATGTTGGGTTTTGTTAAGTGCTTTTTCTGCATCTTTTAAAATTTCTTAACATGGTGAGTTACATTGATTGATTTTCAAGTGTTAAGTCAACCTCATGTACCTCAAATAAACTCCACTCACTTTATTTTTATTTTTGAGAGAGAGGGAGTGAGCACACGTTTAGCAGGGGAGAGGGGTAGAGGGAGGGAGAGAGAGGGAGGGAGAATCTCAAGCAGGTGGAGCCTGACATGGGGCTCCATCCCACAATCCTGGGACCATGGCCTGAGCCGAAATCAAAAGTCAGATACTCAACTGATAGAGCCACCAAGTGCCCCTCACTTTTTTTTTTTTTTTAAATAATCGTTGGGTTTTATTTACTAGAATTTTGCTTAGAATTTTTGCACCAATGTGCAGAAGGGATTTGGGGCTGTAGTTTTCTTGTAATGTCTTTGGTTTTGGTACCAAAGTAAAGCTGGCTTCATAGAATTTGTTGGGAAATATTCCTTCCTTTTCAATTTTCTGGGAGAGTTTGTGTGGAGTTGGTGTTATTTCTTCCCTAAAAGTTTGATCGGATTCACCAGGGAGGCTACTTGGACTTGGAGTTTCTTTGTAGGAAGATTTTACACAATAATTCCAATTTCTTTACAATATCAGGCTACTTAGGTTGTTTCTTCTTGAGAGCTTGGCATTTTAGACCTTCAAGGCATTTTTCCATTTCATCTAAGGTGTCAAATTTATGGGCATAAACTTGCTCAGAACTTTATTATCCCTTTAACATCTGCAGAATGTGTACTAATCACATTTTTCTTATTCCTGATATTGGTAACTTGACTTTTCTCTATTTTTGCTAGTGAGTCTGGCCAGGGGGTTAGCAATTTTATTGATCTCCTCAAAGAAACAGCTGGATCATTCTCATGAGTATATGAACAAGCTTTGCTATTCCTATCTGGAAACAAACAGGCACCCCTATCTTGATCTTACTTCCTCCAAAGCCCCTCACCCGATTTCTTGCCTTCCTTCTGCTGAAGCCACTTTGGAAGGGTGTCTGTACTCTGTCTCTGATTCTTCTCCTCTCATTCACTCTTTCTTTTCAGATTCACTTCATTAATGTATTTTTTCATTCTATTAATAACTTTACTTTCGAACTTGATTGAAGTATAATTGACAAAATTAAAATGTGTTTAAAGCGTACAATGTAATGATTTGATATACACTGTGAAAGGATCCCCACCATTGAGTTCATTAACACGTCCATCACCTCACTTATTTATCTTTTAAAAAATGATGTACAATTGACATATAACATTATATTAGCATTATATTCCATACATATGAAGAGCAATACATATTATTTTCAGAGGTACAAGATGAGATGCTATTTGTATATATTGCAAAATGATCACCTCAGTAAGTATAGTTCATGTCCATCACAACACATAGTTACATTCTTTTCTTGTAATGAGAACTTTTAAGATCTACTCTCTTAGCAACTTTCAAATATGCAGCACAGTGTTGTTAACTGTTGTCACTGTGTGGTACAGGGCATCCCCAGGACTTCCTCATTTTAACTGGAGTTTACACCTTTTGATCTTCACTCATTTTGCCCACTTCCACCCTCCCCTTTGTCAACCACCAATCTGTTCTCTGTGTCTTTTTTAAAAAAATATTTATTTATTTTGAGAGAGAGAGAGAGAAGAGTGAGTGTGAGTGGGGGAGAAACAGAGAGAGAGGGAGAAAATCTCAAGCAGGCTCCACACTCAGCGACGATCCCGACGTGAAGCTGGATCCCACAACCATGAGATCATGACCTGAACCAAAATCAAAAGCTGAATGCTTAACCGACTGAGCCACCCAGGTGCACCCTCCCTTTTTTAAAAGATTTTATTTTTTTAAAGTAATCTATATATCCAATGTGGGGCTCAAACTCACAACCCCGAGATCAAGAGTTGCAGTGCTCTACTGAATGAGCCAGCCAGCTGCTCCTCCTCCTTTCTTAATGGCTGAATAATGTTTCACTGTGTGTGTATGTGTTTGTGTGTACATATACATATACACGCACATACCCCCACATATGCATATACATACACACATGGATACATATACACACATACAGATACGTACACATATAAACACACACACAGACACACACACACCCCTACATTCACATACCTGAGGCTGTCCTGCCACATCTCAGGGAACAGCTACTCCATCTTTCCAGTTGCTTAGTTGAACTTGGGAGTCGGACTTGCTCTTTCCCGAACGTGCCAGGCCTTTGCATCTGCTGTTTCCTCTGTCTGGAGCGCTCCGCTCTCAGATGTCAGCATGGCTGGCTCTCAGTTTCATCTGGTCAAATGTCGCCTCCTTCACTACCCTTCAGAAAACGCTGTCTCCTTCCTTAATTCTCTGCCCCCTTCCTGGCTTGGCTTCCTCTCAGCACTTAGCACTGTGTAGCTTTTCTGTGCGTGCTAATCTTTCTTGTTTTCCATCTCCATGATTGGAACAAAATCTCCATGAAGGCGGGGATTTTTGTATACTCTGTTCACGATTTGTCTCAGCTGATCCTGAGGCAAATGCTTCAGACAGGTAATTTATTTGGGAAATGATTCTGGGGAACAGGAGTGAGGAACAAGGGGAAGAGGCAAGGAGGAAGAGAAAGCTAATACAAGAATGTGTTATTACAGGGCACCTGGGTGGCTCAGTCAGTTAAGCGTCTGACTCTTGATTTGGGCTCGGGTGGTGATCCCATGGTTCGTGTGATCGAGCCCCGAGTCAGGCTCTGCACTCACAATGAGGAGCCTGCTTGAGATTCTCTCTGCCCCTCACATACTCTCTTGCTCTAAGTAAATAAATAAATTTTAAAACAGAGAGAAAGACTGTGTTATTTCATCAGGCACCGCCATGAGGGCGGGTTGCTAACTCCCCCGGGAACCTATGAAAAGACTTGGGAATGAACTCTCCACCGTGAGATCAAAGCAGAAGCAGTGCTCCATCAGCTCCCACTAGTCAAGAGCGGCCCCACAGGCATGAACTTTATATTATTCATGCTTGAATTTGAAACAGGCGTTTCAGGCCCTGGGCCTCAGAGGAGCTCCGGGGCAGGCTGGAGGTAAGGCAGTTCTGGATGGAATGCAGCATAGAGGTGTCTGGTCCCCACTGTCTTCCCAGCACTCAGCCCAGTGCCTGACACACCGGGGCAGCTCAGACTGGTTGAATGAGGGGCAAGAAAGGATGAGCTGGGGAGATGGGCTCCGTGGAGGAAATCAGCCCCAGGTAGCCTCGGCGCCCACACACTGGAAGGCCTATCGACCACTCCAACCTCACCCCTGGACCCCCGCTCAGTCAGTAGGTGCCTGGACTTACCCAGTTCATTCCTAGCTCACATGGTAATACCCACCATCTCATAAGAAAGATCTAGCCCTCAACTCTTCCACATTTCCCTTCCCCATCTCCTCCGAGTCTCCCTTCCATTCTGTGTGTGGAGGGACTTACTTTATCATCACCCATGTCGCAGAGGAAGGAAACCAAGATCAGACTAGTTTGGTAAGTTGTATGCCAAGAGGCTCTGCCAGCTCCTTCCAAGCCTGTGCTCGGCCTACCACCCTCCTGGGGCCTGGGAAACGCCCAGAAATATTATGGGGTCGCTGGCTCTGGCACCCGCTCCTGGCTTCCCACAGCCTGTGAGCCCTTGAAGGGAGGAGCCTGATTTGCAGTCCCGAGAGCCCAGAAAGACGAAGGCATACGTCTTCCGGCGTGGCTGCATGTCGCCACTATGTGGCGCTGTGGACCGCTGCTTGGAGCCCAGCACGCCACTCTCTCCTCCCCTCCAAGCCTGGGCTCCCCCGCTGGGGTGCTGGGGCTGTAGCTGGAGTGTGCCTCCCACCCCCTACCCCCAGGCATGAGACACAGGGTGAGGGAGCCCCAAACACCGTAAGTGCTTGCATATAGTAGGCGCTCAATAAACGGTCTGTGAAGTTGGCATAGACGAGATTTTCCAACCCGACTTTATAGACTAGGAAACTGAGGCCAGATGCCAACACTGTTGTTATCCACATCGTCCTGTTTAGCTGTCACTTGAGTAATGAGGCAGGTGCTCCATTATTCCCGTTTTGCAGGTGAGGACGCCAGGGCTTGGAGAGGCCAGTTGGTGGAATAAAGGGAAGAGCTGGGCTTGAAGCCGCCTGCCTCTGCACAGGGTCACCAGTTGGTTCCAGTGCCTCCCCTCCCCCACCCCAACAGGACTCCTGTGAAGAGCCCCTCCTCCGCTGGGGCAGCACAACCTTAGCACCCCTGACATCCTGCCACCACCAAGGGGAAGCCTCCACCATCACATGGCCACTGCAGGAATGAGCCAGGGGAGGATGGCCAGGACTTACCTGTCAGAGTGAGACAGGGTGGGCACCTGGGCTCTGGAGGGCAGTTTCTTCGTCTGGGAAAACAGGGTAAGCACTCCCAGCTGGCCAGGTCGCTGTGGGGTGACTGAGACCACGTGTGTAGAGCCATTGTCCTGTGAGGGCTCCACACCCCACCCCGCCCCGCCCTTGCGCCTGGCACCTAGCTGGCCATGCTAACAAGCAACAATTGTAGCATCGTGGTCACTGAGTGTATTACCTCTTTTACCGATCGGAGCATTTCCAGTCTCCTCCTCTGACCGACAGGATCTTTTTCTGCATCATGTGCTGCCGTCTCCCCCAGTGCCTTGCTAATGGTGCCTGGCACCCAAGGGGTGCTCACTAAGAGGTGCTGACTGAGGGGATGGACGTGACGTGGCCAGGAGCGCGAGGTGCCTGTGCTGGGCACTCCCCTGGGACTCAGTGGGCCCACGCCATTCCACACAAGGTGTCCTGTGTCCCCCTTAGGGCTTCTCTCTCCTCTCCAGAGGGACCATCGAAGGGTTTCCACGTGTGGTGGCTCGGGGCACAGCCATGACAGATGTCAGGATGCTCTTTAATGGTACCTGTGACCCTGCCAAGGGCTGGGTGTCCCCTCCAACTCCCTGCTCCTGTATCCTTTCCTCCATCTCTGCAGTAAACATGTCCCAGCTGCCTCTCCCCTTCCTGATATCTCATGAAAAAGCTGGGCTGCTGAAAATAAAAGCAGTATTTGCGTCAGTTTAAGAGACTAAGCCTGTGCCGGGGGCGGATCTTGCAGCGGCTTCTAGCAAGGACCCAGACTAGATGCTGTGAGCCAGAGGCAGGCGGCGTGGGGCCGCCCCGACGGGGTGTTATGACTGGCTTGGCTGTCCTCCTCACACCAACCTGACCTGCGAGATGCGGGGTCCTCCAGAGCAAGGCGGTAGAGGTCCCTTCAGACCCTGTGGCAGCAGAAGTGGGTCTCAGGACTCCAACGAGAAGAGCTGCCCAGTCCGAGAGGGGACAGTGAGAGCAGGAGACAGATCCCACCAAGGACTCACGGCGTGCACTGCCTAGAGGGTCAGCACAGGGTCTCACACCCGGAAGGGGAACTGGCATGTGGAGAATGCTGGCCAGGGCCTGGCTGAGTGCCACACACCCCAGCGGCTTCTACCTTAGACCTGTGAGGAACATTCCATGGGAGCTAAGGGTTCTGTGTGGATGCTGGGGCAATCCATGCACTGACAAACCACCGGGAAAGAACTCGTCAGGAGAGGAGGTCCTGGGGAGAGAAACATGGGCCAACCGGCCGCAGCAAAGCGGGAAGAGGGCAGCAGCTGCATCTTATGATCACTGTCGCTGTGGCACCTCATAAACACACAGTAAGTGCTCAATAAATACGTCAGATGGAGACATCAGTTACAGTATAATCTTCCTCAGCAAGAGATTTTACCAGCCAAATTGGAATATCTGTACTTCAGGCTCTACATAAGGTACAAGAGAGTATTGCTTCTGTGAAATGAGGGCAATTCATGGTAAGGGAGTAGTGATAAACAAAAAATACACTGGCTGAATTACCTTCACATAGGATGCAATAGAGAGTTGAACAGAAAGAGTCAAGTTCCAATGAAAGATACAAAGGACCAGATGGAGAATCATTTCCAGGATGCAGAGGAAAAGCGTAAAGGCAGAGCTTAACTGAGAATACACAAGGATGAGGCCCACAGAAGGCTCACTGAGTGACAGGCATTCTCTGCCTTCCACCAGACACACACACACACATACACACACACACACACACGTGCACACTGACACACACACAGTTGGGGTGGGTAAAGAAAATAGGCAATAAAGTTACAAAAGAAGTAAACCCTTGATTGAAAAAAAGAAAAAATCCAGCAGAGTTAAAAACATGTAAGCCTTGGGGCGCCTGGGTGGCTTAGTCGGTTAAGCGTCCAACTTTCGCTTAGGTCATGATCTCGCGGTTCGTGGGTTCGAGTCCCGCATCGGGCTCTGTGCTGACTGCCAGCTCAGAGCCTGGAGCCTGTTTCAGAGTCTGTGTCTCCCTCTCTCTCTGACCCTCCCCTGCTCACGCTGTCTCTCTCTCTCTCCTAGAAATAAATAAAAATATTTTTTAAAAAACATGTAAGCCTTGGGGTGCCTGGGTGGCTCAGTTGGTTAAGTGATGGACTTCGGCTCAGGTCTCGATCTCAGGTCCATGAGTTGGTGCCCCTCATTGGGCTCCATGCTGATAGTGCAGGACCTGCTTGGGATTTTTGTACCCCCTGCCCACCCTGTCTCTCAGCCCTTCTCTGCTGGTGCGCTCTCTCTCTCTCTCTCTCTCTCTTTCTCTCAAAAAGAAATAAACATTTAAAACAAATGTGTAAGCCTTATGACAATTCTTCCTAATTTTCTTCAGTGTTTCTTCTTCAATATTAATAGACGGTGTTATTTATAAATTCTCTGAGTAAAGAGTAAGGGCAGCCAGGCACTGGACTTCAGGCACCAGAATCTCAATGGCCAGTGGTCCTCTCCCAGCACGTGGGCGAAAATGCTGGAGACACTCCCATAGGTGCTCTGGGAGTGGTTACAAGGATATTCCTTGTGGCGCAGTTTGTAATAGTGAAAAATGGGAAAGCTCCTAAGCGTTCAGCACGAGAGCAAGAGGACACCTGCTGACATGTTCCTGCAGTGGGAAATGCCACAGGGCACACGACACGAAGGAACCAAATCAGGTTCAGGGCTCCGGGTGGCTTCCCTTGACGGTCTGGTGTTAAGAGATTCAGTTGCGAGGTGTCAGCAGATCAAATTCAACACCCATTTCTAAAAGAGAAATTCCTTCCTCGTGAAGAACCTAAAAACACTTGTAAACCTTTATGTGCTGAACCACACAGTGGTTAAATAAGCACAGCAAAGGCTTCTAGAAATACAAACAGAACTGAAAAATAAGGAACGGACAAGTCTCCACCGTCACACTGGTGATCTGAATACAAAGCTTTTGGCACTGGATGCTTCAGTAGACAAAACGAGGCAAGGAAGTGGAGGATCTGAATAATGAAAATACCAAGATCATATATAAATGCATCTTATACATACATATATATGCATCTCACATTGTTGTGAGATGTAAAACTATATAAAACACTAACAAAAATGTATTCTTTACTTAGTGGCAAAGATAAACAATAAATTTCCCAAAGTAGAGATTTTATAGGCCAAATTCACTTAATCTAAATTCATTTGGATGATAATTAAATGATGAAAAGATTATTTTTATTTAAAAAAAATTTTTAAAGATTTTTTTCCTTAAGTAATTTTCACATCCAAAGTGGGACTTGAACTCACAACCCTGAGATCAAGAGTCACATGCTCCACCAACTGAGCCAGCCAGATGCCTCAATGACGAAGAGATTATTATTATTTACTTAATGTTTATTCATTTTTGAGACAGAGAGAGCATGAGCTGGTAGAAGGGGCAGATAGAGAGGGGCACAGAGGATCTGAAGCGGGCTTTGCCTGACAGCAGTGAGCCTAATCCAGGGCTCAAACTCACCAACCGTGAGATGGTGACCTGAACTGAAGTCAGATGCTCAGTCGACTGAGCCGCCCAGGTGTCCCTAGAGAGAAGGAGAGGGAGAAGGAGAGAGAGAGGAAGAGAGAGAATCTTATGCAGGTTCCATGCTCAGCACAGAGCTTGATGTGGGACTCAGTCTCACGACCCTGGGATCATGACCTGTGCTGAAATCAGGAGTCGGAAGCTCAACTGACGGAGCCACCCAGGTGCTCCCAAACACTTTTAATATAAACACTGTGTCTAAGACAAAATCAAAACTAAAATTTTAAATTATTAACAAATTATGTAAAACTTACCAGATGTATTCAAAACTCTTCACAAGAGAAAATATACAGACTTACCATTTTTGTTTTTCAGAATAAAAGATTTAAAACAAGATAAGTGACAATAAAAGAAATAATATAGAAGACAGTATTGGGAGTATCTACAAAGTCAGGAGAGAAATAAATAAGTAAAAAAAATAGCAAACAATTAATAAAACAAAACTTTAGCTTTTAACAAAGATAAAAGAGCTAACTTCTGACAAGCCTGACTCAGATTAGGGGAGAGGAGCGGAGAAGCTAAAATGCATAATATTAGGAGCAAGAAAGATGATACAACCACACACATGAAAGAGATTAAAAGAATTATAAATGAATATGATCCACAACTGTATCGCAATAAAGAGCTAGAGAAAGACATAGTTTTTTAGAAGATAAATCACCCAAACTCATCCCCTCCCCCAAATTAAATAGACCCATAACAATATGCAAGATTAAAAGGTAATTAAGATCTATGACTTAGCACAACTCAATAATGAAAGATAAATTATCTAATTTAAAAGTGGCCAAGGGCCACCTGGGTGGCCTTGTGCTGGTGAGGATACGGAGACATTGGAACATTTAGGCGCTCCTGGTGGGAATGTAAAATGCTTCAGACACTGGAAAATTGTGTGGCAATTCTTCGCATGATTAAACATTGAGTTACCGTATGACCCAGCAATGCTACTCCTGCATCTGTACCCAAGAGAAATGAAAACATATGCCTACACAAAAACTTGTATATGCATATTATGGCAGCATTATTCCTGATAGCCAACAGGTGGAACCCCAAACGTCCATCCGTGGATGAATGGATAAATAAAATGTGTTACATCCATGCAATAGAATGTAATTTGGCCATAAAACATAAGGAAATTCTGACCCAGGCTACAATATGGATAAACCTTTCAAGCATCACATTAACTGAAAGAAGCCAGGGGTGCCTGGGTGGCTCAGTCGGTTAAGCATCCGACTCTTGATCTTGGCTCAGGTTATGATCTCATGATTGGTGAGTTTAAGCCGCACATCAGGCTCTGCACTGACAGCACGAAGCCTGCTTGGGATTCTCTCTCTCTGGCCCTCCCCCTCTCAAAAATAAATAAGTAAAGAAGCCAGTCTCTGAAGACCACATAATTATGTGATTTGATTAATATGGAATGTCCAGAATAGGAAAATCGATACAGACAGAAAGCAGATTAATTGTTGCTGAGAATTAGGGGTGAGGGCAGAGGAATTGGGGGGGTGAGGTTTCTTTATGAGGAGACAAAAAGGTTCTAAATTGACTGTGGTGATGGCTGCACATATCAGTGACTGTACAGAAAACAACTGAATTGTGCACTTTACATGAGTGACTGTATCGTATGTGAATTACATCTCTCTAAAGCTATTAGGGGCACCTGCTTGGCTCAGTTGGAGGAGCGTGCAACTCTTGATCTCAGGGTTGTGAGTTTGAGTCCCACGTTGGGTGTAGAGATTACTTAAAAATAAAAACTTTTAAAAAGGCTGTTAAAAGATGTCTGATTTAGAAACACATCAAATCAAGACAATTTTACTGTTCGGTAGCCTGGGTGGCTCAGTCGGTTAAGTGTCCGACTCTTGATTTTGGCCCAAGTCATGATCTCATGGTTATTTAAAACCATTTTCAATAATCCTATTAGTGGTGGTAATATTAGTATTACTATTCTGATATTGTTGTATATGCAGAGTGTGGTAAAGCAAATGTTTATGGGATATTCTAATTCTTCTTCTCCCAAGTATTGGGGACTGGGAATCTTGATATTGAAAAAGGAGACATGGGTGTAACACAGTAGAGGCTAAAATAACAACTCCGTAATATTGGATTTGGATTTGGATTTGGAAGATCCAGTATGAAACTGTTGAAGTAGTTGATCTTAAAATATTTATATATTTTTAATTTACATTTTCTACCTCTCTCCACGGAAAACATCTAGGAACAATGGCCAACTCAGCCACAATGACTATTCTTAGGGCCCAGATTACATTATCTTTCCTACTTCTCATGAAAAAAAAAACCCAAAGTTTTGGAGAAATAGAAGGTTCCTAGTTTGGGGCAGGAAACAGCTAAGATGGGACTGGAACATCTTGCTATATTAGATACAGAGAAATTTCTGAAGCTTACTAAGGTTATGTCAAAAGGACCCAAGAGCCAACTGAAAGAGGCCTCCACTGGCCAAAATGGGACAATATGAGTCTCAATGAGGATAGTTATGATAATGGATTGAAATTTATCGGATGTTTGACCCATGACTTCATAATGATACTGAACAACAACAAAATCCCCACAAAATTAATTTGTTTCTTTCAAAGGATGACAGAAAAACAATTCACTGCCTTGAAACCTGATAAATAAATAGAAATAATCAAGCATCTCTACCAATTTTCTTATATGAAAACTATCATGGAGTAACCAAATAATAAATGAAAGGAACTATTGCTTTCTAAACTTATTCCAGCTGATAAAATAGAATATCTGGCATGATGCAAGGGCTTCTACCCACCTACTCCCCAGCAAAACATTTTCCCCACTAGCCTGCTTGGTGTTTGAAATGCCTCCATCAGGAACCAGCCCTAAATCTAAGGTACCAGAGCACCTAATGGAGGCGGGCACATGTGCCACAACATCTATAGCCCTAGAGGTACCCAGCATATGGTCCCCAGAGGGCAAAGCCTTGAGCTTACAAGAGTCTGGTGGAATATGGGAAGCTCAGGACATCATGGTAGCCAGTGAGGGTGGGAGTGACCTTGAAACCAACTCCCACTTTGGAAGAAGATAACTCCAGCTGTATGGCATCTAGCACCAAGGCATCAACTCTCCAGCCAAACCCATATGAAGGGCCACCTTCACCAGGGTACATTTTCAGATGCCATGTTTCTCTTCTATTGGCTTCTTGTGCCTGTCCCCACAAGCTGGGTGTAGATGACAGCCATAAAGATTCTAGGACACGTTCAGTGCTTATTGTGAGCCAGATACAGTTCTTAGCATATTACTTTCTTAACTGTGCTTTGGTTAGTTTCTGCCGTGTAACAAACCATCTGAGAATTTAGTGGCTTAATGATCCTTCACAGTTTCATGGGATGATTGGGCTCAGCTGGACAGTTCTTCTGCTGGTCTTCCTTGGAGTGTCTCATGCAGGTGCAGTCAGATAACAGTTGGACCTAAGGTCATTTGTAGTGCAGCTCTTGAATGTTGGCATGGCTGGCCCTCACTCCTTCTGCATGAAGTCTTAGGACTTCTTCTCGATGACCTGGGCAGGTGGCCTCCCCTCCAGCAGGATAGCTAGACCTCTTCTATGACAACTCACGGACATACCTTCCAAGAAAGAAAAAGCAGGAGCTGCTAGTCATCTTGAAGACTATGCTCAGAACTGGCAAAGAAACACTGCTTCCATGTTCTTTTAGTCCCAGGCCAGCCCAGGTTCAATGTTGGGGGAGACTGCCTAGACCCATGGATCATTGGCGGTTGTCTTGGGAGACCAGCTACCATCAACTCATTGGATCCTCAAGCAGTCCCTTTGGGGTGACAGCTATTGTTAGCCCCACTTTACAGATGAGGAGACTGAGACATAGAGAAAGGGCAAATAAACCACCCAAGTGTCATAGCTGGGATTCCCAATGAGGCTGTCTGACTTGAGATAACTTCCAAGGCCACTGCTCAGAGAAGGGAGCCTGGGAAAGTTTCACTAGGTCACTGAGCAGGCGTCGTTCAGGAGAACAAGTGGGCTGGGCAGAGAAGGAACACTCCAGCATTGCAGACATACCAGTAAGAAATACCAGAACAGGGGCATCTGGGTGGCTCATCTGTTAAGCATCCAACTTCAGCTCAGGTCATGATCCAACAGCTTGTGAGTTCAAGCCCCACATCAGGTTCTGTGCTGACAGCTCAGAGCCTGGAGCCTGCTTCAGATTCTGTGTGTGTCTCTCTCTCTGACCCTCCCCTATTCATGCTCTGTCTCTCTCTCAAAAATAAATAAACATTGGGGCGCCTGGGTGGCTTAGTCGATTAAGCGTCCGACTTTCGCTTAGGTCATGATCTCACGGTTCGTGGGTTCGAGCCCCGCGTCGGGCTCTGTGCTGACTGCCAGCTCAGAGCCTGGAGCCTGTTTTAGTCTGTGACTCCCTCTCTCTCTGACCCTCCCCTGCTCACGCTGTCTCCCTCTCTCTCTCCTAGAAATAAATAAAAAACATTTTAAAAAAATAAATAAACATTAAAAAAAAAAGAAAAGAAATACCAGAACATAGTCAGATTTTGTGGGTGGTTGAGGCATAGGATGGAAGGAAGGAATGACAGTGGACAGGCTGGAGCAGTAAGCAAGGCGAGGTCACCTGAGGGTGATGGGAACCACTGATCACTTATGAAGCAGGAGGGTGACCGGCAGGTCTCTATTGTTGTCCACTCCTCGGGCAGCTGTGAGGGCTGGGTCAAGGGCAGCAAAGTAGGATGCAGGGGAGAAAATTAGGAAGCATAGTAATTTGCCAGGGCTGATGTGACAAAGCACCAGCTGCACGGGCCTTAGAACAACAGACGTGTGTCTCACAGTTCTGGAGGCTAGAAGCCTGCGAGCCAGGTGTGGACAGCCCTGCTCCCTCCACAGGCACCAGGGGAGGATGTGTTCGAGGCTTTCTTCCCCACGAGTAGAGTGGCTGCCGGCTGCCATGGTGGGAACTCTCATCTTCACGTGGCATTCTCCCCGTGTGCCTATCCTTTTAATAGGGACACAAGTCATGTCACATTAGGGGCCTGCTGTGCTCTGGTATGACCTCATCTTAGCTAATCACATCTGCAATGACCCTGTTTCCACATAAAGACACATTAGTGGGGTACTTGGGTCAGGACTTCAACATTTGAATTCTTAAGGCGGTGTCCTTTAAGCCCATCAAAGGAGGCTGTGGCAATAGTCCCAGCATGACCTGATGAAAGGGGCAGTGTGGCTCCTGGGATGGCGGAGGGAATGACAATGCCATCCAGAATTGGGTTTGCTTTTTATTTTTTAATTTTCCCCCTATTTATTTTATGTATTTATTTAAAAAATTTAGGTCATGGAAATGGAAAATTTAGGTCATTAGGAAAAAAATGTATATTTTTTCCTTAAAAATTTTTTTAATAGTTTATTGTCAAATTGGTTTCCATATAACACCCAGTGCTGATCTAACAAGTGCCTTCCTCCATGCCCATCACCCCTCTTCCCCTCCTCCCCTTCGCCATCAGTCATCAGTTTGTTCTCCGCATTCAAGAGTCTCTCATGGTTTGCCTGCCTCCTTCTCCTCCACTATTTCTCCCCCCTTCTTCTCCCCCATGGTTCTCCGTTAAGTTCCTCTTAATCCTCCTATACGTGCAAACATATGGTATCTGTCCTTCTCTGTCTGACTTATTTTGCTCAGCATAACACCCTCAAGGTCCATCCATGTTGCCTCACATGGCCAGATTTCATTCTTTCTCATTGCCATGTAGTATTCCATGGTATAGATAAACCACATCTTCTTGATCCATTCATCTGTTGATGGACACTTAGGCTCTTTCCATGTTTTAGCTATTGTGGAGAGTGCTGCTATGAACATTGGGGTACATGTGCCCCTATGCCTCAGCACTCCTGTATCCCTTGGGTAAATTCCCAGCAGTGCTACTGCTGGGTCATGGGGGAGTTCTATTGTTAATTTTTTGAGGAATCTCCACACTGTTTTCCAGAAGGGCTGTACCAGTTTACATTCCCACCAAGAGTGCAGGAGGGTGCCCGTTTCTCCAAATCCTTGCCAGCATCTAGAGTCCTCCGATTTGCTCATTTTAGCCACTCTGACTGGTGTGAAGTGGTATCTCAGTGTGGTTTTGATTTGTATTTTCCTGATGAGGAGGGATGCTGCGCATCGTTTCATGTGTCTGTTGGCCATCTGGATGTCCTCTTTGGAGAAGTGTCTGTTAATATCTTCTGCCCATTTCTTCACTGGGTTGTTTGTTTTTCAGATGTGGAGTTTGGTTGAGTTCCTTATAGATTTTGGATACTAGTCCTTTATCTGATACATCATTTGCAACTACTTTTCCCATTCTGTCGGATGCCTATGAGTTTTATGGTAGGTTTCCTTTTTAAACAGTCAGCTTAAAAATGGGACAGATGCAGGTTTGAAACCCTTCTCTGCCATTTGGTGGCTGAGCCACTTTGAGCATGTTACTCAGACAGTACATGGACCTCAGTTTCTATACTTGAATAGGGACAGAAAGGGTGGGGGATTTATCTTTCTTGCTTTGGGGGAACAGGTGACAGATTCATATGACTGCCTTTCCATCTCATTTCTGTCCAGTTTTTCACTTCATCCACAAGCTCTGGAGGAAGGACTAGCAAATGCCTGGAGAGGTTGTGAGCGATTTTTTCCTGCTGTTTCCAACTTGGAGTCTTGAGGGCAAGGAGTGTGCCCACGTCCGAGGTACTTCCAGTTGAGGTTAGGTAGCTCCACCATGGCTTTTGGATTGTCGGCTCTGCGATACTTAGCAATCTCTTAAGGGAAGTCAAGGGGTCCATCCACCTGTCCCAACATCTCCCCTTTGCAGTTTCTCTCAGTCTGCCTTACAAGTGCCCTAATGTAGTAGAACTTCTGGAATTTCCCCCCTAGCCGCTTCCCTTTCTCTTCCCTCCCCCCCAAGTGCCCACACTTGGGGCATATTCTTAAAATCAAATTCCTCCAGTGCCTACTTGCTGGACTTGGGTGGTGGTGACCTAGGACCCTCAGAGTCTAGCCCCCCGCCAAACCATGGCCATGTCAGGGCCACTCCCCGGTTGGCTGGGTACCCTGGTAGCGGTGGAGGGAAAAGGGGGCATTGTCAGGGAAGCAGCCAGCTGCCCGACTGGGAGGCAGGGAGTTCCTGAATAGCTTCACAGTTCCGCCAGGCTAGCTGAATGGGGGCTTGGCCCCTCCCTGGCGGTGGCCCGGAATAGATGACATTTTCATTGCAAACTAACAAGGAGAGAAATCCAATTACCTTACAAAGGGGCTCCCAGAGGGGCCTCACAGCCTAGGGAGAAAAGGGGAGGGGAAGATGGGGAAAGCGTGTGTGTGTGTGTGTGTGTGTGTGTGTGTGTGTGTGTGTGTGTGTGTGTAGTCCAAGCCTGGAAGAAACAAAGCCCTCAGCCCAAGGAAGCATGGGGAAAAGGGGCAAGCAGGCAGGAAGGTGGAACCGGGGGCTTTAAATTCACTCTGATCTGCCAGGGGACCTGCCTCAGAAGCTCCACGTCCTTGGAGTCACTGGTCAGCCAGGCCACCATTTTGGAGCCGCGTGGGTGGTGCAGGAGACCCCCGCCCCCCACTCAGCTCCTTCCAAGGAAGCCCCAGCCTCTCCGAACCCCTCTCTGCCCATCAACCCACGGGCTCCCTGACTGCAGTTTTCAGGTACCCACTGCACACTTTCTGCCTTCACCACGTCCACCTAAACTATCAATCCTTTCTCTTTAGTGTTATTTAAAGTGTATTACTCAGGCTTAGTGTTTAAAAGGAAAAGCCTATATCCTAACTGCAAATAGAGAAAGTAGAAGTTGATTCTAAAAAGAAATGGAATTCAAACATCCCAATGTCGTTAATGCCTCAGCTAGGTACTTGGGCAGCTAAGGGCTTTGGAGCTAGAAACCCGAGGCTCTCTGGGGATGGGTGTGAGCAAGTGTTTGCAACAATCCCAGACTTTTCCTGGGTCTAATCCAGCAGGATGAAAAGGATTAAAAAAGAACGCCTCTCTCCCCAGCAGTCTGGCTGTGGTGGCTTCAGCCCGGCTGCCCTTAACCTTCGTTTGCCCCAAATGCTGAGCTGGCAGTAGGGGCAAAGTGGGACTACTGCATATTGGATGGAACTGCTTTCTGTGCTCACTGGGGTCTCAGAAGGTGTGAGCAGCCTGGGCGTTGTGGAAGACGATGTTTGTCCCAGGGCAAGGAGAAAGTCCTCCCCATTCCCTCTCCTTTAGAAAGCAGACCCTCTTCTGGAAGAAATGAGCATTGGCTTCCTCCAGCCCAGCCAGAGGAAATCAGCTTGTAAAATGCCAACCAACCTCCAGGCCACCCAGTGTGCCCCTTTGTGGCTCTCTCCCTGTCCACTTTCCCCCCATTCCCAGCTAATCGAAATCTTTTGCCCAGGACACATGGATGGGAGTCTCCTGAGGCACAGGAACTTGGAAGTGCGGAGGATTCAGAATTTTAGAGGTGTCTTTGTCAATGCCCTCTCCAAACCGGAAACACTGCTTGCTGCTTCTAATCCATGGGGACATTTTGAAAACCTTTGGCCCCAGAAGAGCTCAGAACACAAGGATGGGCCAATACAGCCCCACCCCTGGGAAAGTTCTGGCAAACTGGGAGGACTGGGGGAGGGGCAGCTCATGCTACGGGCGTGGCTCAGAATAAGCCCTGCCCACTGGCCACTGACCAATCAGGGAGCACTCTGGGCTTTGAGGACTTTGGGATCCCATTGGCTCCTCCAGGCCATCTCCATCTTCAGAATGGTTGGCGGAGTGGAAACTGGGGAGATACAAGTCTGAATGAGAGAACCAGGGGCACCCTGGAAGTCTTCAAGGAGATCTTTAGTCAGTGGGATGCTTGGAGTGGGAGGCAGGGAGGGAGGTCCAAGATGGGGGTGGTTTGTACAGGTTGAAGCCATCAGGGAAGCTTAGAGAAAGTGAAAAGAGAATAATCATAACCAATAACGAAGGAGCCAGCATTCCCTAAACATTTACTCAGCACGTGCCAGTCACTTCCAAGGGCTCAACTACTTTACCTGCTCCAGGGGTTAGTTGAGGCCAGGGGACTGGCTCAAGAATACCGGCTAGTCAGGGCAGAGCTTGCCCAGTATTTCCTTGCCATTTACCCATTTCTAGCCCCTATTCTTCACCTTTTTGTGGCACTTGATCCTATGGAAAGCCCTGCCTTTTTATACCCAGTGTCCTTGGTTTCCAGGAAACCACTGTGTCCTTGGCCTCTTCCTACTTGGTGAGCATGCTACATACTTCTTTCTATGGATCTCGCCCAGGCCTCTGCTGTCAGGGTGTGTGTGTGTGTATATATATATAATATGTAGAGTCTCAAAACTATACCTTCAGGAGTGAGGTAATTTTGCAATGTTGGTCCCATGCATTGAATGTGCCTCATTCCTTAGGCTTCTTATCTATAACCAGTTTCATTGTTTTCATATTATCTCTTCCCTTACAACCCCCAAGTTTACCTCCATTCCCGACAAATCCCATGGCCTCTAGGATACATCCACCTGGATGTCTCAACACAAACCCACAAGACACTGTCAATGGAACTCATGTTCCCTCTAAACTGTCTTCTCACCATGAAACTTTCTGTCTCAAGCTTCCAATGTGGAACCTCCTGGGCCTTCATTCATATATATATATATATATATATATATCGAGCCCCACATCAGGTTCTGTGCTGACAGCTAGCTCAGAGCCTGGAGCTTGTTTCACATTCTGTATCTCCCTCTCTCTCTGACCCTCCCCTGCTCACGCTGTCTGTCTGTCTCTCTCTCTCTCAGAAATAAAACATTTAAAAATCTTTTTAAAAAAGATCAGTATGATCTTTCAGAAGCTTATTGTAAAGCTTTTGAACAGTCAGACTAGAGTAGCCTTTATTCCACAGCTAGCTTTGTTCCACTATCAAAATATGACGCTATGGTATCTCTCATAAGATTTGCCTCATTTGTTCTCTCCTCTCAAAACTCACAATCTTGAGTTGCCTGGTTTCTATTGTCTAAAAACTGCTGTATCATATGTTTTTTTATTATTTTTTTTAAGTTTATTTATTATTATTGAGAGAGAGGGAAAACGTGAGTGGGGGAGGGATACAGAGAGAGGGGGACAGAGGTTCTGAAGCAGGCTCTGCACTGACAGCAGCGAGCCCAATTCAGGGCTCTAACTCACAAACCACGAGATCATGACCCGAGCTGAAATTCGATGCTCAAACAACCGAGCCACCCAGGCACTCCTGTTGTATCATATGTTTTGTCCCGTTTTCTAGGTAAGTCCACCCCTGTTACTCCCTTATGACTGAGAAAAGTCTAGAAAGAAACATTTGGAATGAAGAAATGTTTTGCCATTAATGTTCCTGTACAAGGGTGAGCAACAACGAGGACCTGGACAATTTTAGAATCGTACCTGTGCTCTGAGGGATGTTCTTCTATTTGATCATCTAGCTACCATGCCATGTGGTGCAATGGACAGAATCATGGATCAGGGATGTGATTCTTCCCCCCTCACTGTAGTACATTTTCTTTTGGTCTGTCCCACATCATCCCCTCCTCCTGGTTATGACATCTGTCTTCCTTTGGAGAACTGTTCTTCCCCTATTCTCTATGGTTCCATTTGGGCTGACAATCCCAGTGCCCTCCCTTCCAGAAAACAGTGATGAGTATGTGACCCATGCCCAGCCAATCAGAGCTCTTAATCTCCCTTCTTCAGTCATTGGTTTAGGGGTGAGTACATGATCCAAGTTGGGCCAATCACAGCCCTTCTCTAAGATTTTTACATAGATGGTAAGAAAGATAGATTTTCCCTGAGGCATTGTCTAGTCTGGAATAATATAAGCCTATAGTTTCTTGTGGACATGTCTGACTCCTCTCTTCATTTCCACAGTAGAAGAGATCAAGGCAGAAGGCCTGAGAAGAACAGACGGAGTCCTGGCAACACGAGTGATGTCCAGGCAATCTCAGAGGCCAGGTACACCTCTGCACTTCCTGTTTATATGAACCAATAAATTCCCTTTTCTACTGGTTTCATTTGTTTTCTGTCACATTCAACCTCACCCCCAAATCTGACTCTTTACATCCTGTTTGAGGTCTTTGCCCAAGTGTCTTCAAAGTGCACTATGTATATTCTGAGGGGCGCACAAGATGATCCATTGGTATATGGGGAGAAAATATAAGATCCACTTATGAGTAGGCATTTTCCGGATGGAAAAAAGAATATCACTGTGGCAGAATAGCATGTGTGAGCACGAAGACTAGATTCCATCCTCCATGAGTGGGGAAGAGGGGCAGAGGGAGAGAGAGGTGTGGGGAGTCTTAAGTAGGTTCTATGCCCAATGTGGAGCTTGACATGGGGCTCAATCCCATGACCCTGGGATCATTGACCTGAGCCAAAATCAAGAGGTGGACACTCAACCGACTGAGCCACCCAGGTGCCCCCTATAACATTTCTTATAGAGTAGATCTGACAACGAATTCTCTCACCTTTAATTTGTATGAAACACATAATATCATCTTAATATTTGAAAGTATTTCCCCTGGGAAGAGAATTCTAAATAAACAGGTTTCTCCCCCAGAAGTTTAAAGATATTACTTTACTGTCTTTCAGCTTGCATAGTTTCTGATGAGAAGTCTGCTGTACCTATCTTTGTTCTGGGATGCATGTTTTGTTGTGTTTTTTGTTTTTTCATTTCGCTGACCACTTTCAGGGTTTTGTCTTTATTGCTGGCTTTCAGCCATTTGATTGTAATACTCTTTGGTCAGATTTTATTTGTGTTTATCCTGCTTGGGGTTCAATGAGCTTCATTCATCTGCAGATTTATAGTTTACTGCAAATTTGAAACTTTTGCCCATTATTTTTATTTATTTATTTTTTTAAGTGAGCTCTATGCCCAACACAAGGCTTGAACTCGTGACTTCAAGATTAAGAATTGTATGCTCTACTGACTGAGGCAGCCAGGCAGCCCAGAGCTCATTGTTTTTTCAATGTTTTTCCATCTCCACTTTCTCCTTCTGAAACTCTAGTTTCATGTATGTCAGACTACTTGATATTGCCCCACAGATCACTGAGACTTCACTGGTATTTTTCTTAATCACTTTTTCTGTTTGCTTCATTTTGGACAGTTTCTAAGGCTGTCTTCAAGTTCACTGAACTTGTTTTCTGCAGTGTCTAATTAGCTGCTTGTCCTATCAGTGAAATTTTCATTTCAGGTACTCTATTTCTCATCTCTAGTAGTCCATTTGGGTCTTTTTATCATATACTTCTTTCCTCATTATGTTTATGGTTTTTTTTTCCAAATCATGGAGCACACGTGTATCTGTAAGAGTTATTTTAGTATCCTTGAATACTAATTCTAAGGTCTCTGGAATTTCTGAGTGTATTTCCATTGATTTAATTTCTCCTTGTTAAGGGTAACATTTTTCTGCTTCTTTGCACTTCTAGTCATTCTTGATTGGATGCTGTGCAATATAAATTAATGTTGTTGGGTACTGGATTTGGATGTAGTCCGCTAAAGAGAGCTGGACCTTGTTTTGGCATGCCATTAAAAGACCAGTATAGGGGCGCCTGGGTGGCTCAGTCGGTTAAGTGCCTGACTTCCACTCAGGTATGGTATCATATCATTGATGGCAGACTGTGATAAGTGATATGAAGCAAGTCCACTGTAACCCCTTAAGTGATCGCTAAGTGAATAACAAGTATAGTGACGGAGCCAAAAGCAGAGATAAAATGTAATCTTAATATTTCCTTCTGTGTGTAATGAGCGTCATTATCATAACCTACCTCATCTCTCTGCAGCCTTTCCCTCATTCTGCTCCAGGAACTATTGACTGGCTTATCTGATGAGTCAGGCTAAAGTGACCCAACCATTTGGTTCTGACTACAAGCTACCTTCAAGGAACACATGTTTCTGTTCTCCCTTTGCGGTTAGGGGAGGCTGGTGATGGTGCAGGGTTGCCTGTGAGTTCGTTCGTAAGTCTGACTACAATTCTAGGTGTCCATGTTAGGAAGCCCATTGGCCCACAGCCATAAGCCATGTTCTTCAAAATCAGCTTCATCCATCGTAAGTGTCACATTTAGCCTCTATCTGCCTTGCTTCTTTGTCTAATTTCTTACTAGGTTTAGAAATCTGTGTTTGTTGCGATGACACCCACCCCTCACCATCACCACCACCATACACCACAGTGGGTAGCTTGTCAGTCAAGTCCCTGTCAGGACAAGGGTGATGGACCCTTTCTCTACCTGCCTTGTGTGTTTGACCACAGCAGCTTGAACACAGAGTTCTGGAACAGATAGGGAGCGATGGTGGATCTGGGTGCTGGATCCCTGGGCTCATAGAGGACTGAAGTGAGTCTGGCACAGAAAGGAGAGCTCAGCTTTCCAACCTTCACCCCGTGTCCAGAGCCCCCGGTGTCTCCCTCCCGGCCCCCCAGGCAGGCGAGTTATGGCAAAGGCACAGGCCAGGGGCCGAAGGCCTGGATTCCTTGCTCAGCAGGGCCACTAATTCACTATGTGACTCTAATCAAGTTATGCCTCTCTTGGCCAGTCTGGCCTCAGTTTCTCCATCGAAAACAAAGAGGTTATGCTAGACATGATCGAATAGCGGCTCCTCTGGCCTTTATTGTTTCTGTGTCTAGGCCAAAGATTCTAGCCTAAGGCTACATTTGGAATTTTTTTTTTCGTGTGTCCTATACTGTTTGCATATTCTTCTGGTCAGTTGGTAACATTGGAAAGATTTCACAATACAGATCTGAATCTCCAGTTCTCTTGAAAAATTCTAAGTCTTCACTGTTGCATAGAAATAATAAGCTGGACTTAGGTACCAGCCGGTCCCTTTAGGGGTCTGTCGCCTCTCCGGGTGACCACAGTCTCCACTTGGTCGCTCTGATTCATGCGTGTTGCCTGCCTGTCCCAAGCACACTTGCCCTGGGGCCTCTGCACAGACAATAGGGAAGCTGTGGTATGAACCCACATCTCTGGAGTCCCTTGCCAATGTGATTTCTGTTATTTCCTATGGCCAGTCAGGCTCTCCCTATGTGGGGCAGGAGAGAAGAGTGACAATACTTCCGAGCTGCCTGGGGTCATACTAAGGAATGCTGGACCTAGGGTAGCGGAAGGGACACAGAGCTGCACGGGCTCCATGGGTCCCTGGTGTTCCATGGTGGACCCCATGCGGGAAATGCAAACAGAGCCACCAGGTCCCCTGGCTTCTCCCTGGGCCCTCTTTCTCCCACCCCCAACTAGTGGCAGAGCCAAGAGGCTGAAGTTCAAGCCCCTCCCCTACTGACGGCTTTACAGATCTCCCCCAAACCCCCACTAATGTGGTTAAATCATTGTCAGAGACCCAAGGTCAGGTCACCAGCTGGCTGCCCCCTGCAGAGGAGGCCAGTGGTGGTGGTGTCAGCGTCTGGGGGCCCTGCCTTCTTTCTGTCCCCACAGCCTCAGATCCCACACTCCCCGGTCCCTGGTGTCCTCAGCTGCACTCCAAAGGGCTCCTACCCTGAGTGATGCTGAGAAGTAATCTCAGCTCTGGTGGCAACTCGGCCCAGGGAAGGCTCATGAGCCACAGGGCCAGGCAGACCTGGAGTTGAGTGCCGGCTGCCCACCAACTGTGTCCCCTAAGGTCAACTACTGGATATACTGAGCCTCACTTTCTTCACCTGGCAGAAATATCACCTACTCTGGGAAGTCTTCTCTGACTTCATGTCCCCTAAAGTTTTCCTCCTTCTCCAATCTGACTTCAGGCTGCACCCAGGGGCTCGCTCCCAAGCCCACGACGTTCCTTACCTGCCCCTTCAAGGACTTCTCTCCCCAGGGCGGGAGGCTGGGCCACAAACCCCTGGACAGTGGGACCCATGCTATATTGGCCTCATTTCCAGCCTCTGCCTCCATGTTGCCTTCCTCCTGTGTCTCCCCCTCACCCTGATGTGGAAGGCACCTTTCATGAGCTCCAGTAACACAGGTATAACCCTGTAGCTGTACACACCAAAAGCGTTAAAAAGCACGTACCCTCTGGCATAATAGTTGTACTTCTGGGACATTTTCCTAAAGAAATAATAAAAGCATTCATCTCAACGTTATTTATAAAGGGCAAACATTAGACGTGACCTAAACATCCAGGAGGGGATTTTTGATTAAATATATTGTGATTCTTCACCTGAACACTCAGGTAGCAATCAAATGGAATTTAGCAATTAAAATGATGAAATAGTATCTTTTTGGCACCAAAAGATGTTCATAATATATTAAGTGTAAAAAAAGATTATAGGACAAAAACTAGAGTGCATTCTGTGTGTGTGTGTGTGTGTGTGTGTGTGTGTGTGTGTGTGTGTGTAGAGATAGAGATATTTCAACTAAATGCTAACACGGCTTTCTCTGGGTGGTGAGATTAATGGGTGATTTATAGTATTTTGTTAATCTACACTTTTCTTTTTGCAGTGAGGTACTTGGGAAATTAAAGAAATAAGAAAAACCTTTATTTTAAAGCCAAGTGCCACAGGGTGGGCTCCAGGCGCCCCTCCAGGGCCCCACGTTGCGACTGAATGAGGCCAGGTGGGGCCAGCTGAGACTGGGGAAGGGATGGGCGCCAGAGGTGACATAGCTGGCTCCAGCCAATCCAGGCCGAATGACATTGGCTTTGGTTCTTGGCCTGTGTCGGGCACTCAGTCTCCAGGGGGGACCTTGTCTGGCCAGGTGACTGTCCCGCCCCAACCTGCACCTGCCCCATTAATCTTCCCTGTCCTCACCTGGCCGACAGAGCCCACTCTGTCTGTTGACCTAAGAGGAGGGTGCCAAGGGCCCAGGGAGGGGCTCCGGCCCCCCCATACCTGCCGTTGCTCAGCAGCTGAGGCAGGAGCCCGCAGGGGGCCGGGTTTGTCAGCGCTGATGGATGAGTCACAGGAAGGCTGCTCTGTCCTGCTGCTGACCCCCCACCTGCCCCGGCCGATGCAGCTCCTGGGAGCAGGCTGGCTGACAAATGCCCACAAACCATACGCAGACCCCTCTTCCAACGCTCATCTGCGGTACCGCAAGCTTTCTCATCCAAACCTCCCCTCAGCCCAAGAAAACAGCGAGGCAGGTAATCACCATTTTATAGATGCGAACATGGAAGCAATTCAACTGACAAGGTAGATCTGTATTTCATTAAGACTGAAATGAACGGTGTTTGTAATATATTAAGCACAGTAGGACAAAAGTAGAGTATATACAGTATTTATATACTCTATTATATACTACTTTATACTAATTATAATCTGTTATAGTCTACCCTCTGTATATTCTTCACATATACGCAAAATATTCACCAATTGCTAACAGTGACTGGACTGAGATTTGATCCAGGGTTTGGGGCTCAAATCCCATGTTCATTTCACTGTCTGTCATTGCTTTTGTCCCGAGGTTCTTTTCTCCTTCAAATTCCCATCTCCTCTAGGTGGCCTTCTGGGACTCCTCTCCAAACCTGGCTTGTGCCATCTCAGTCATTCTAGAAACCCTGTCCTCTGACAAGCCCTTAAGGCCAGCACTGTGCCCACCATAGCAAGTTGGCATTCATACTGATTAGGCTACACGTCTGAGAGCCCTCAGCTGGTGCCCTGGGGTCTTTGCCTTACGCACTAGATGAGGCCTCCCCTCTTCCCATTCTCTGGCATCATCCTGATGACATCAAGACCAAAACCCAAAGCCATACATACCATTCAAAGGAAAGTTCCATGACTCTTCACTTAGATGGGCCTCACGTCTTTTGCCTGCAATCCCATCGAGCTTGCACAACTGGCCCCCCAGGCCATAGGTGACAAGGGCAGCAAACTAGAAAGTGGGTGGCCAGCTGCCAGAGCCAGGCAACCTGAAATAGCCGAAGCCAGGGCAGCAGAGAGAAAAGCTCCGTCCTCACAGCAGCCTGGGGCCACATGACAGGGACTGGGCACATTTCAGGAGCTCCAGGAAGGCCCAGAGTTGGACCGCAGCTCCCTGACCATCATGAGAGGTGAGTGTGGACACTTGCTGAGCTTTTCTATTTGCCGCACACTTGGCATGTGGTGTGTGCTCTGAGAAAAAAGATACAGAAAGACGCAATGTATATATATATATACACACACACACACACACACACACACACACACACACATATTCATTCCCTGGGGCTGCCATAACAAATGATCGCACGCTGGTGGCTTAAGACAACAGAAATTTATTCTCCCACAGTTTGGAGGCTCTCTCTCTCTCTCAAAAATAAATGAACTTTAAAAAATAAGCTATTTTTGCCACCCCACCAAAGGCATTTTTTTTTAAGTCCAAATACCACTGTATATTTTTTAATGTTTATTTATTTTTGAGACAGAGCTTGAGGCAGGGAAGAGCAGAGAGAGAGGGAGACACAGAATCCGAAGCAGGCTCCAGGCTCTGAGCTAGCTGTCAGCACAGAGCCTGATGTGGAGCTTGAACCAACGAACCGTGAGATCATGACCTGAGCTGATGTTGGATACTTAACTGACTGAGCCACTCAGGTGCCCCTCCACTCCATTCATTAATTAAAGCTTTTAAATAATAACACTCCCCTCTAAGTAGAAAATAATATACAAGGTGAGTGCAAAAAACTAACAAAATTTAGAAACAAAAGAAAATCCTACAATGTCTGTCTAGTCAATAAATCGGTGGATGTCCTTCCAGATTCTTTCCTAAGCATAAACATGCATGTATCTTTTGTGCAAATACCTTCCTACTATACCTCTGAAATAACATTTATTAGCTCTTTTCCAGAGCTTCTAGATATTTTGTTGCAGAGAAATCTGCAAGTTGCCTCACCTGCCATTTTGCTTAAAAGCCGGTTTGTGTTTTCCACTTGGCAATATATTGTGAACATTTTCCCATGTTAACAAGTGTTATTTTTTTTAACACAATTTTCAATAGGGCACAGCCCCACTGAATATACATAATAATCTGATTGGCCATCTGTGGTTGGACATTTCTTTTATATCTCATTTTTAGATGTATTATATATCTAATATATCTAAGATTATATATGTGCATATATATCTTATCTAAAATATGTAATTTTAGATATGAATGATAAGCTGCTAATCTAATATATAATAATCTAATATTAATATATACTATATCATTAACATATCTAATATGTGATAATCTATTATGTCTTCTATGGTTGGACATTTCTTTTGTATCTAGTTTTTACTGTTATAAAAGGTGCTGTTATGAATACCTTTGTTGACACATTTTCATGTAATTTCTGATGGTTTCTCTTGGAAGAATTTCTGGGCCAAGAATTGACTATTTTAAGGCATTTGATAATAGCCAAGAAAAAAGGATGGGTCAATTTTTAAAATAATAATAAAAAGGTTTTAAGTATAGAAGGACAATAATCATGATAATAGCAACAACTGACATTCATTGATGGTCACGAGTCCCCTACTTCTATGTTATTATATTGTATATAGTGTATACTTAATGTATTATCTTGTAGATCCTATTTGAATCTTTATAACCACCCTATGAGAGAGGTACTATAATTAGCCTTATTTAACAAATGACCTTGAGGCTTAAAGAGGTTGCTTAAGGTCACCATGCTGGTAGGTGGCAGATCTGTAATCTGAACCCAGGGAGACTAACCCCTAAGCCATGGTCTTGACCACCATAAGTTAGTAAAGCTGTAAGCTGCCCTCTCACCTTCATGGAAGGTTCTATGTGGAGGAGAGATGTGATCTGCAGTGAGGTTAGGCTATGGTGGGCTGGACCAGGAGAGGTGATAGGGAGGCTTCAGGCAGGGGCCTCTGTGTGTCTGGGACCACAGTGCAGTCAAGAGCCAGAGATGAGAGCTGGGAGGGACGGGCCAGGGTGGGGTCCACAGGGCCGAGGTGAGGCTGGCGTCTAGCTTTACAGCTTGGGTAGGTGGCTGGCTAAGCGGTGTCGTTGCAGTGGAGGCTCAAGGAAGAGGAGTGGGTAAAGTCACAGAGGAGAGGCCGTACTCCACTGGTGATGTGCTTTCGAGCCTGACCTTCCCCTCTTCCCAAGGCCCACATGGCTCCGCAGCCAGCGGCTGCCTCTCTTCTTACCACTCACAGGGGCTGGCACGTAGATTACACTCATGGAGACTAGCAGGGCCAGACCCCCTCGTAACTGCTTCTGCTTTCTCTTACTCTGTCTTGTTTCTCTCCTACACTCTTCTGCTTCATGTTGCTCCAGGTGAGATGCCCGTCGCCAGCTGCCATGCTCTCGAGGACCCGAGCTCTATCTGCCCTGCCCCTGGAGAAGTGGGGGCACCCTTCTCCCTTCCTCCCACTGTCAGATGGCTCTTAGGAGGGGACATGGCTGGGAAACACATACCTTTTTCTTAGGTGTCCTTACCGTCTTGTCTCCCCTGGACCCAGGGGGACACCCTGAGCCTGGCAACAAAGCCATAGCCCAGAAGGTGTCTGAGAAGAGATCCAAAGAATAGGAGGCATCCTGGTGTTTGCATTCCTTCAGTTCAGTTTCATTAAAAACACCACTGCTGGGCAGCGTGCTTGGGCGGCTCAGTAAGTTAAGCGCCAAGACTCTTGATTTTGATTTGGGTCTTGATCTCAGGGTTTGGGAGATGGATACCACAGAGCCTGCCTGCATGGGATTCTCTCTCTCTGTTTCTCAAAATAAATAAATAAACATAAACACACACACACACACACAAACTCCACTGCCACCACCAAACACCTAGCATGTGCTAAGCATTCAAGGGGCACAGTGATGAGCTGTATGTGGCCTTGGCCTTCAAGCCATGCTCCTCGGCCCAGACACTAAGAGTCATAAAATAAAAGGGGAATAAATTCAGAGCCACAATGATGGAGGAGTAGCCATCAATTCTGCATGGAGGAGTCCAGTGGAGAAGCTGGGACACTTGGCTCTGGGCCCTGCTTCGCCTTTAGCTCTGGGTGTGACCTTGGGCCAGTCTATTCCCCTCCCTAAGCTTCGGTTTTCACAGCTGTGAAGCCAAAGGTCAGCACTCAGGGGTCCTTGAGGCCATTTCCAGCCAGAGTATGAGGCAATTCTGTTCCTGGATCCTGAGGCCTTTTAGCTACTGCTGGCTTTTTGCTCCCACTTTTTAAAAGCAGTGAGTGAGGAGAGGCAGGGCTGGGGGTGGGTACACAGGGACTGTAAAGAAATTCCCAGACTGGTCTGTTGCCTTTTTTGTGTGGACAGAGGAACTGGGGAACGCTGGGGGAGGGCGGAGGGGAAGGACCAGGATGGAGTGAGGAGGGGGAGAGGAGGGCGTAGGAGGAGACAGGAGAATGAAATAAAGGGGAGCTCACAAAAGGACGGGGAAAGTGAGTGACAAGTTTGAGGCTGCAGGCCTGAGGCCGGCCAGGCTTTTAAGGTGAAGAATGGAGACAAACGAGCTGGATTTTCATGCTTGGTAGACGGTGAATGAAGAGCATCTTTTAAAACCCTATCAAGAACTCTTTGGATTGTCATTAGATCTGGAGAGGGGAAAAAGACAGAGGGAGGAGACTCCTGAATTTGGCCCCCTGGGTATGAAAAGATCCTGATTCTCTGCTGGCTACAGGGGGGCTTGGGGCCCTCTTCTCAAAGGTTTCGGTAAATTATTTGTTATTTCGAGGGCCCTTGAAATTCAGTGGCAGGCTCCCCCTGCTCTGGGTGGTAACACCACACTGGAGCAAGGAGTTGGGGGGAGGCTGGGGTGGCACCAGGTTCCCAGCTCCTTATGGGGTGACCACCCATCTGGGTCTGCCAGGGACTTGCAGCGCACAAACTGGGAAAGTCCTGGCCAAACCAGGATGGCTGGTCACCAAACTTTAGGTGGAGGGTGGGACTGGTTGGAGGAGGGGGGAGGGAATCCACTTACCCAGGGCCAGTCCTACCAAACCACGGAGTCAGGGCTGGCCTGGTCTTGGTCTTGGCCTTGGTCCTGGCCTCCAGACGGCCAACTGGCTCATCTGCTCAGGCTGAGAGAGAAGAGAATCCAAATCGGGAAGTTCTTGGGGGTGTCTAGTGGCTCAGGTGGTTGGGCATCTGACTCTTGATTTCAGCTCAGGTCACCATCTCATGGTTTGTGGGTTTGAGCCACATGTCTGACTCCACAGAACAGAGTCTGCTTGGGATTCTCTCTCTCCCTCTCTCTCTCTCTGCCCCTTCCCTGCTCATGCTCTACCTTTCTCTCCAAATAAATAAATAAATAAACATTAAAAAAAACTGGAAGGTTCATTGTTTGTTTACACATTTTTGAAAGAGATGATTGGAAGTAATTGAATATGACTGAATATTAGATCATGTTACAGAATTGTTAATTTCATCAGGTATGGGAATGGCTCAGTGATTCTGTTTTCTAAAAATGTCCTACCATGGGGCACCTGGGTGGCTCAGTCAGTTAAACCTCCGGTTCTTGATTTCTGCTCAGGTCACGATCTCATAGTTTGTGGGTTTGAAACTCACGTGGGGTTCTGCACTGATAGCATGGAACCTGCTTGGTATTCTCTCTCTCCTCTCTCTGGAGCTCCCCGCCCCCATGCTCTCTCTCTCTCTCTCAAAATAAATAAAAATAAGAACTTTTAAAAATCCTATCATTTAGAAATGGATATTGAAGTATATATAAGTGAGATGATATCTATCTGGATGTGTTTAAAAATATTCCATATTCCACACACAAATTAAAAATGTGTTTGTAGGATTGGGGTTGATAAGGTTGGGGCAAATAGATGAAACAAGTTTGGCTCTGAATTGGTGGCTATGGAGGCTGACTGAGTGCTTGCATATTGTCTCTCTCCACTTTGTACATGCTTGAAAATATCTAAAGTCACAACTTAAAGAAACGAAAGGGAGAGTACATCAGTGGTATGATGCAGCAGTGGTGATCAAGGCCTCCAGCTATAGGTCAGGAGAGCCTGGATTCAGTCCAACTCCACTTCTTAATGGGGTGATGTGTAACATGTCCCTGAATTGCTCTCAGCCTCACTTTCATCATCTGTAAAATGGGGATATCAATTCCACTTGCATAGGATAACTAACAGAAAGTGCTAGGACTGTGATCAAACATTATAAACACTCAACAGAAATTAATTGCCATTAAAAAGGGGAGCTTTGGGGGAGGACATATCTTTTCAGCCAGGGGGATTCTTCAGAGCTTTGATTCCCCGGGAGAGGGTATGTGATTTCCCAGAATAAACCTTCCCTGGAGAAGTGCACTCCTGGGGCTAGGCCTTACGTACACGATGAACCCAGATGGGCTGCCTCCTTTCCCGTGCCCTCGGCCTCCGTGGAGCCCCCTGCCTACCCTCTCTTCTGTTTTTAACCTTATGTGTTTGGCAGAGATTAGTTTTCTCCTCACCTCCTCTAGGTCTTAGGGTCTATGCTTGTGTCTTCGTGCCTTTGTTTGAATAGTTTCTCTTGTCAGTCAACCATGAGCTGCAAGAGGCCAGGTCTTACTCTCTTTCTGGGGCCTCCCGCACAGGCTGAGCCCAAGGAAGTGTGAGTATTCAGATGTGGGGACAGCACACACACTCAGACACACATGCACACACATATGCGGAAGTGTGAGTACTGCATGTACTCACAATGCATGCAAACTTTAGGCAGGTATATCAGCATCTGCTCACAAGTGGGACCAGCAGCAAAGAGGTCAGAAGCGCCTGGCTGACTCAGTCGGTTAAGCGTCTAACTGTCGATTCAGCTCAAGTCATGCTCTCACAGTCGTGAGACTGAGCCTCCGGTCAGACTCTGCACTGACAGCACAGAGCCTGCCTGGGATTCTGTCTCTGCCCCTCCCCTGCACTATCTATCTCTCTCAAAATAAATAAACATTTAAAAATGTGCAAAAAAAAAAAGTTAAAGATGCAAGAAGAAGAGAAGAGCGCTGCTGGCCTTGCTGGCCAGGCGCAAGGGTTCATGGTGCAGGACTGAGCAGGACTGTGAGCAGCAAAGTCTGGGGCCCATCAGCACTGGGAGTCAGGTTCACTGGTGAGACCTGTTCTCAGAGTCCAGTGCCAGGCAGAGTAGTGACAAGACACTTGCCTCCATGCCAAGAGATTTTACCAAGAGACCTGGATTTTGGAGGGCAAAAGCCAACCTTCTGCCCAGTGACAGCCACTGCTGATGGTACAGTGGTAACAAGAATGAGAACAATAGAAGCCACCACTTCCTCTGCATCTGGAGCAGGTGCTGAGCACTTACCTTGCATTCTTCCATCTAATCCTGACAATTGTCCTATGAGAAAGGTAATAGTGCATCATTTATAGTTGAGGCTCAGAGGCTCAGAGATATTTGGTCACTGGTTGAAGGTCACACAGCTGGGAAAATACAGAGCTTGGACTTGAACCCAGGGTTTTTGCTTTCAGAGTCAGTTCCCTCAACTGCTACACTCTATTATGCAATTTATGCTGAGCAAAAAAGGAACTGGGGAGGGATGTGTGGTTAAAGTTGTGTGATGTTAAACATTTGCTTCAAAATAATCCACAATCATAGTGCTGGGGGAAATGGGTAAATATGTGGGTAAAACATACTTGACTCTGAGTTGGTAACTGTTGAATCTGGGTGATGGATAACATGAGAATTCATTATACTCTTTTTTCTATTTTTGAAATTTTCCATAATAAATTTTTCCAGCTCTGAGTTGCCCTGGCTATGCTATCACTGAGTGACTTTGAACATGTTGCTGAACCTCTGTATGCCTCAGTTTCCCCACTGGGCCTTGCCCCATCTGTTTCAGGATTACAATGCTGCTCAGTCTGTGCCCAGGAAATAAAGAGTGTAATAACACCTGGATCTGCTGAGACACAAGTCCCCTTTCTGAGGACAGCCATGAACCCTTCTAAACAAAGATCATTTTTTGCCTCCCACTCTCCAGGAAGAAAAAGCCTGGCAGGGCTGCTTGTATGTTTGGTCTGTGTCTGGACTCCTGGAGTAGAAAATAGAAGTGTGTGTGGGAGGGATGTGAGTGCACTGCACACTCCACCTGTGTGGGTTTCCTCTTCTTTTCCAAGTCGCCACCTGTTCATTCCTCATTCTAAAGGGGACTCGGGGCCCCAGGCAGAAGGGTGGTGCCCAGACCCTGGGGGAGGCAAATGAGGCTTTGGGCCTCCCAAACACCAGGGATGATAAATGGGGTCCGAGTCTTTCAGGCTTCATTATAGAGTCGCCATGGGTTTGCCCAAACCATGGCAACCAATTCAAGCAATGATTAACCTAATAAAGCAGAGGCAAAGGGGAAAAAGATGCATTCAAGACCCCAAGTCAGGCCCTGGTTCTCTAGAAGCAGTAAATTTCCCTTCAGTGGGTACGATGTCCAGGCCCCAGACGTCCTAAATCTCTGCCTCCAGGAGTGGGGGTGGGGAGGCCTGTGAAAGTAAATGGATGTCAGAGATCAGCTGGGGTGGCTCAAATGTGCACTTATGGTCTCCCCTCCTCGGCCCTTGGAAGCCAACCTAGCACTGGAGACATCTGCCTTAGCCCCATGAGTTAAATCACCTGGGTTTTCTTCTTTTGAATACTGATGTATTTGGCTCTGGGGAGGTGTGTGTATGTGTGTGTATGTGTGTGTGTGTGTGTGTGAGAGAGAGAGAGAGAGAGAGGGGCATGCACATGTGTCTGTCTCTGGGGTATGAAAAGCAGGCAGCAACATTTTGCTACTGCCAGTATGATGAGTAGCCTCTGAGACGGCCTCCAACGACTCCTGCCTTCTGGTATCTATGTCCTGTGTAATCTCTTCCCCTTGGCTTTGGACTGGATTTAGTAATTTCTTTCTAATATATAAAATGTGACAGAGGTAATGGGATGTCACTTTTGATATTACAGTACAACAGATTGTGGCTTTGGTCTTGGTGTCTTCTTGCTTACTTGTATTGAAGACAGCCAGTTGTCATGTTGTAAGCTCCCCTGTGGAGAGCCACATGTGACAAGGAACTGAGGAAGGCTCTGGTCCAAAGCCACTTAGGAACTGGGGCCCTTAGTCCAATGGCCCTCAAGGAATTGAGTCCTGCCAATAGCCCAAACGACTGAGCTTGGAAGTGGATCCACTCCCGGTGAAAGTCTCATCAGGTGACACCATATTCCCAATTGACACACCCTGACTACAGTCATGAGACACTTTGATCCAGGGGCACCCAGCCAAACCATGCCTCATTCCTTACCCACAGAAGACCCACATAATGAGTGTTTCTTTTTTAAATAGTTAAATTTTTTGTGATTTGTATAAGCAATAACTAACTAGTACAATAGAGGAAGCATAGCTGGTGATAATGTTAGGATAGCAGGGACCTCAGTTTGTCTCCACAATTAACAGGGTTTGGGCAATTCATATAACCTTTCCCTAGTCAATGAGGGAAAATCAATGCCTTCTTGACTAATGATCTGTAGGAATAAGATGGAAATGGTGTAGGTACTATAATGAGTTCTACTTCAAATTACTGACAGGCACATGAAGTGTATGGGAACATCTGTCATCTTATTTGAATTCTCATAAAACCTTCTGTGACAGGTGTAGTTTTCTCCAGTTTTAAAGATGGAGAAACTGAGGATTGGAGAAGCGAAGAAACTTTCTCAGGATGATAGAATTAGGAAGTAGTGAAGTCGTGATAGATATCAACCCTATGCTCTAATGGACTATCTCAGGAGGGATCACCCACACCTGACCATTGGCATTGTTATTAGCGACCTCAGAAATAATCATACTGTTGTGATAACTCAGTCTCACCTAATCAGATGGGGCATCTTCTAAAATAGACCCAGAAGCAACCAGGACAGGTTATTTTGGTGCTGAGGAGGGTATGATGCAGGAAGGATAATGGGTCTCTATATAAATTATTCATTTATTCAAATGTTCATTGGCCTTATGTGGTAGCTAGTCTGGGGAAGGATTGAAATTCTAAACAAATAACTGAAATGTCTTTCATTTATTAGTCAATTCACTTACTCATTACTGCACTCTAACTCATTAATTCATTCTAAAAACATGCAGCATATGGTTGAGAGTGGGCACATATTGGAGCCATGAAGGACAGTTCTTGTCCTTGTGAAGATCCCACAGACCAGTGGAAGGCACAGATGGACAAACAGGTAATTGCAAGGATATTCATATGCACAGGATATTATGGGAGCAGGACCAAAGATGGAGGAATAGTTCATAGGGAATTTCTTGGGGAAGGTGATGTCCGTGTTAGAGATTTGGTGGGGGTTGGGGAAGAAGGAGGGAGAGTTTGGGCAGAGAGACCAGTGTGGGGGGAAAAAAGCATGGAAGGGATATCTGAGTATGTGTAAAGGAAAACCTTCAAGCAGGGCAGTATTTCTGGACGGTAAATGTCAAGGCAAGTAAAGCATTGTGAAAAAGAGGTTTGTGCAGCAGTACCCTGGTCACAAGCATAAGTGATTTGTGATGATTAAAAACAAATAATAATAGCATACATAATCCAATTGCATCCTGACAGAAACCCTGTGGTGCAGACTGCTCATTAACCACCAGAATCCATTCTTTACTCCCTCCTAGGCACATAACTACTCTTCCAGTTGCGTGCAGTGGAACATGAATAGAAGTGCAATGTGCCACTTCTTAGTCTCAGTTGGGTGGCTTTAAGACTGTGGTTCCTCCATGCCATATTTCCCCTGCCAACTGGCTGTAACTCATGACAATGCAGCCTCAGCCTTGTGGATGGCAGGGACTTAGGATGGAAGATGGAAGGAACTTAGGTCCCCGAATGATGTTGTGGAGCAGAGCTTCTACCCACCTGGAGTACTCAAACTGGAGTACAGTTTGAATTATTGGTGACTGACTTTAACCTAAATCCTATAAAGCAATATTGTCCCCATTTTACAGATGAAGAAATTGAGAGAAATGTCAAGGAACATGTTCATGGTCACACTGATAGTGAACCAGCTAAGAACTGAACCCAGATTCATATCACTTCACAGCTCACATTACACCATCATTCCTTATTGGAACATGAGCTTTATCCCAGGCATGATTGAAACCACTTGAAGATTTTAAGCAGAAGTGTGACAAAGTTGTGTTTGCATATTACTCTGGCTGTATCATGGAGGATATAGGGATGAGTATTGAGATTAGAGATAGGGAGATAGGGGTGCCTGGGTGGCTCACTTGATTGAGCATTTGACTCTTGATTTTGGCTCAGGTTGTGATCTCACAGTTCACGGGATAGAGCCCCATGTTGAGCCCCACTGGGGCCCCCTGTCAGGCTCTGCCCTTGGCGTTTTCTCTCTCCTCTCTGCCTCTCCCCCTGCTTGTGCATGTGCACCACACACTCTCTCAAAATAAATAAATAAATAAACTTAAAAATAGAGATATGGAGATCAGTTAGGCAGTCTCTCCATGTGAAGGATGAAAGCCTAAACAAAGCAGTGATCACTGATGATAAGGAAGTAAAGGCAAGGCCAGATTCAAGAAATAGTGAGAAGGACAAGTCAGCAGGAGCAGCAGGACTTAAGGGTTAATTGAATGTAGGCAGTGAGAGAGAAAACTCCAGATGAAACCTAGATTTCCAGTATGGATGCCTTGGTGGTGATACTTAATGAGATTAAGAACAGAAAGCAGCATTCATTTGGAGTTAGGGGAGAGGAATTTTATTTTGGACATGTCTCATTTGGGGTGCCCGAGGTACATTTGGATATATAATCCTGGAGCTCTGAAAGGGTAGATAGAAGCTGAGGAGGGTCACCAGGAAGGGGTAAGTGGCCTTTGACCTTTGTACCAATTTTCACTGTACAGGGGTGCAGAGGAAATTCAACCTCATACACAAGCACCTCTTCCAAAAAATCCGGGAGAATAAGAAGATTTTGAGACAGATGAAGATGCTAATGGTAATAATTACCATTTATGGCAGCTTAGCCTGCACTAAAAGCAAGCACGTCAGCCCAATTAGGCTGCTACTATTTATTGTCCCAACTTCACAGTTATTGAAAACCACTAGCTAATGGAAGTACCAGGCTTCAAACCAATGTCTGTGTAGTTCTGAAGTAACTGTTCTTAACCACTCTGCCATCCTACGTATGCATTTGGAGGGGCTCCTTAAGCCTTTGTTCTTGGAATAACTAAAAGTTCTTTGTAGCCCAAAGAGAACAAGACCCGTATTGAGGGCCAAGTTCCAAACCAGTTTCCCCTCCCCAGTTAGGGGTGCTGCAGCCTGAACTTCCAATGTTGCTCCACTTCAGACTTCTCAGATGCTGTCAGAAGTTCCTATGTGGTCACTCAATTCTAGCTCCATCATTTACAAAGAAGAGCCTTTTGGCCTAAACAAAATAGGGCCTTTCTGAGGGCACACAGTCAGTAAACAGCAACAGAGTCCATGCTTTCCCCACTATGCCAGGGAAACCTGATATTCTTCTGGATCTACACATCCACAGGGGTCTTCTTAGGGACTGCGGTCTAAAAAACCGTGGGCAGAGCGGGTGGGTGTTGGTTTTCCGTGTTGAGAACACTAAATTCCCAGGACCGTCTCTCGCTCTGAACGAACACGGTAACTTTCAGCACCATGGTCAGGGGCGCGCCGCCGCCTTCCGGACGTCTGTGCCCAACGGGGTTAGCCAGGCAGCCGCCCTCACCTTCAGCCTTGGCCCTCAAGCTCCCAGAAGCAGAAGGGGCAGAGAGCAGCCTGAGACTTCGTCAAAGAAGGGGGTGGGGCGGCCAAAGGCAATGGAGCAGGGCAGTCTTGGTCTTACAAGACACAGAAGACCCAGGGACAGCCAAAGCAGGAACTATTACAAACTAGCAGAGAGCAAAGAGCTCTAACCTGCAAGTCTAGAGCCAGGTCACAATCCTAGCTTGCTCACTCCGGTAATTTGCCAAGTGATAGAGGGCCTTGTGCAAGTCACCTACTTCCAAGACTTTGAGTGTCAGTTTTCATGAGTGTGAATATTCTGCCTTGCCCTTGTTGCCCACTGTAGGAAGGGACCTAAGAAAAGAAGTGTCCAGCCTCAGAGCACCTGGGTGGCTCAGTTGGTTTAAGCATCTAATTCTTGACTTTGACTCAGGTCATGATCTCCCAGTTCATAGGATCGAGCCCCACATTGGGCTCTAAGCTGACAGTGTGGATCCTGCTTGGGATCCTCTCTCCGCCCCTCCCCTGCTATGCTCTCCCTCTCAAAATAAATAAACTTAAAAAAGAAGGAGGAGGAGGAGGAGGAGGAAGAGAAGAAGAGGAAGAAGGAGGAGGAGGAGAAGTGTTCAGTGTCAAGTCTCCCACTGTCTGTGCTCTTGGCCCCTTGAAGGCAGAGCAGAAAGGCATGGTTAGTCAATGCTCCCTTCCTTTACTTGAGCATAGCCTGCAGATATTTAAAAAGGAAGATGAGGGGGAAATAAATACAACAGAGAATATTAATTACATGATTTAAAATTGTAATTATAATATACTCAGCACTTAATCTGTGCCACATTCTCAGCTGAATCCCCTGATATCCTCCCATCACTGTTCCCGCTACTAAGGTCTGAGGATCTTCTCCACGACTTCTGGTTGTGAGTGTGTGTGTGTGTGTGTGTGTGCTGTAACTGGGTCCACCACAAGCATGGCCTTCTCTTAGGTGCCCAGAAATCTAGTGAAAGGGCATTTTAAGGACTCCCTCCATATTCTCCGGTGAATTAGCTGAGGTTCAGGGACTTGTCCAAGGTCACACAGCCAGGCAGAGTGGCCCCTGGGGGAGAGGAGGGGCAGAGTGCGCCCCCGCCCTACCAGCCTTTGTGCCAGCCCAGCAGCCAGGCTCCCAGACATTAGCATTCCAATGGCCCCTGACGCTTTGTCTTCGGACCAAGGCCGGCTTGGGGGTGGAGTGGGATGGGGGCAGGGCACCATAAATCTACCTGCTTGTGTGAGCCGATGGGGGTGGGGTGGTGGCGCAAGATTCATGTGCTGTTTTTCTGGAAGTCGAGCTTGGGCTCAGACAAAGGCAGAAGAGGGGGAAGAGTCTTTCGACCCGAGGGTCTTTTCTGGCCCTGCCTGGGATCTTGTCCGGATTTCAGAGAACTGGGGAGCAGGCGATGACTTCGGACAGGGGAGGCCCTACCGTGGTAGGAGCTGAGGCATAGTCCGCCAGCGCAGGCTTCCAGCTGAGACTGAGAGCAGCTTGAGTGATTTTAAACGCCTCTGAAAGCGAAATGCCCTCGGTGAGTGAGGGGTGTGGTGATGATGAGTCTGGGCTAGTTAGTTGTATCTGCCACTCACAGAAATGTTTCCAAACTCTTTTAGATGAGTAGATCCTGGGGAAGAAGTGTGGACGAGGTTTCTTACCTCAAAGCAATTCTGAACACAGTGATGGAGCTCACCCTGGCCAATGGAGCCCTAACCTTTGTAATGATTCTAGCAACCCCTAAACCTTTCTTCTTGACTTGGAATGTAGAGCTGACAGACAGCTCCGGGATCAAATCCCCCCACTCCCAGCCAGATCCAAGGTGGCCGCCCAGCAGTCAAGTTGGTTAAACCCTACTTTTTTTTTCTTTTTAATTTGTGGGGCGGAGGACCAGTCTGCATGCATTTAGTGACTAATGGCTCCTTAATGAGCAAACTCAAAAGTAGGAGGGGGGTTGGGCAGTGCGTTCATCCACCTAGAACATGGAGTCAACACTCTTGTAGCTTCAGGGAGTCATTTGCACCTGAGAGAATCCCCTGCCTATTTGAACACTAGTTTCCAGAGCCTTTCACTGGAAGAATGATCTTCCAGCTTAAGGACTTCTCTAAATCTGTAGTGCTTGGTCCAAACACCACCTTCTCTTGCAAACCTCCCAATCCACCCCAGGCAACAACTGTCCCACTTCTGTCCTGTGCCCTTGTACCTCTACTCTGTACCAATATTTTTGGCCTTGAATAATGTTGTCTATATACTTGCTGCTTTCCTGAAAAGACAGAGATGGACCTTCCTGCTTCTTGTCTGTCCATGCTCTTCCCCCTAAACGCCCAGCAAGTAGCAGGCACTGGCTTGGTCCCTGCAGCTAGGAGCTGCAGACACCTGTCCCTGGGTGGTGCCCCAGGTGGAAAGTTGGCTGCTGCAGAAGTCACCAGGAACCCATTAATCTTCTCCCAGATTAAAGCCCGGAAATGAAACAACACCTTCATTCATTCTTTTGTTTGCGGGTCCTTCTCCCCGCCCTCAAATCCAGTCTCTGGTAACTGAGACATATCTCCTCAGAGCTACCTTTACTGAGATTAGAGGAGAGAAAAAATGAAATTGGAAGTGGGGAGGGCAAAAGAGAGACGAAAGAGGCCTTGACCATGACTAAGCTGCCGCCTTTGCACTCTAACGACAAACCAACCCACCTACCATCTGGCTGTCAGCCCCTAATGGGTGCCTCACCTCACTGAGATTGGCCTGCTTCTTCCCCTGGCCCATCCAAGGAGGTCTCTGGGGTTCAATTCCGTTTTCCTGTTCCTGAGCACCTGACGGACTCTGTGATTCTTACAGTTCAACCAGCTTCCCGACGTCTGGGGGTCCCGCAAGCCATGTAGAGGCACTCCAATAGCGCCCCTCCTTTCAGCTTCCATCCCCACTGCTCACCAGCCCAACTCTACCTTGGGAGTAATAGAGAATGCATGGCTGGAAACCTTGAACAGTTCCTTGGTAAGTTTTCAATCAAGACTGCCGGGTGTCCAGGGTGTCAGAGATTTCAGCAGGCACTTCCGCCCTCTCTGCTCCCTGCTGAACTGGCTCTGAGAAATGAGCTTGGAAGTTGTGTGAGATCTGTAAGCACTTTGGGAAAATTCTTGGGATGCCCAGTCTGCGTTTCCAAGGGCTCTGACCTTGTGCGCAGGCTATTACTTTTCCTCCCTAAATGCAGCAGCTGCTCTAAGTCTAGGTTAGTGGCATTGGGGAAAGGGCCAGCAGTAGCCCTAGTTGGAATCTTTCATCTAAACCACTGTCTGAAATAAGGCAAGTCATTGTCCCATAAATAAGATAGGGAACTGGACCAATGACTTCTTAAGAGCTTTCCAGATCTGACTTTCCAAGTGGATTTACCTGACTTGCCCTTGGGACTCAATCTTCTTCGCCTTGGAGCCTAGCACCACAATCTTAGCTCAAACTGGAAAAGAGGCCACCATCCCCAGAAAGTATCAGCCCTCTCCTTGGAGTGAGGCCCACCCACACCCCAGAGGCTGTGGCCCTTCCCTCTGCATAATCCAGTTACTTAACTGAGGCCTCTTGAAGGTACTTTTTTTATTGTCTCAAAATCTCATTCACCAGTCTCTAAAGAATCTTATGTACAAAATATAGACTTTCCCCCCTGCTGTGAAATCTCATCAATAAATACAAACGTGTAAAAGAGGGAAAGGGGTATATAATTTACTGTACCAAAATTCATTTCAAAAGATATCATATAATTTACAAACTGATTTTTCTTTCTTTCTTTCTTTCTTTCTTTCTTTCTTTCTTTCTTTCTTTCTTTCTTTCTTTCTTTCTTTCTTTTCTTCTTCTTCTTCTCCTTCTCCTGCTCCTCCTCCTCCTCCTCCTCCTCCTCCTTCTTCTCCTCTCTCTCTCTCTCTTTCAAAGACAGGGGCGCTTCAGGTCGCAGGGAAGAGAGACATTCCCGAACCGGGAGGTCTCTTTCGCAGTTCACAGCCTGGTCTCCCTCTCCCGGGAGGGCAATGGCTCTGAAAAGTGCACCTAGAGAAGGCAGAGGATCGCCTTCGTGGGTTAAGGCAGCGGAACGGCCAGAAACCAGGACTTAATAGGGACTAGAGGAGAGGATCAGCGGCACCTTTCCAGGAGAGACGCTGGGCGAGGAGAGCAAACGGTGAGAGATCAAATACTGGATTAAGTCACCTTGGTTGGAGGACTGGTAAGACACAGACTGACAGACTTGAGTGAGGGTAGGATAGCTGGAGACAGTGAGTGTCTCCCGCTGCGTAGTGCTACCATTCTCGTCTTAGCAGGAGACTTGGGGTGGTTGCAGAGAGGGGAACGCTCCAAACCTGCAACGCCCACCTGCTTACGCAGCCACCTGCCGGCGGTGGGCTGAAGTTGGCGCGACGCCGAGGACCGGGGGAGTGAATCCAGACTGTTCCCCTCGTAGGCGCCTGGGCTCATCGGGTGTCAGCGAGCCAGAGACTAGAGGAGCGAGTTCTCACGAGGGCCGCCGCAAATGAGGTGCATTCTCGACGGCCACCGCCCCCTCCCTCTCTCCAAAGCACCCACCGCCCAGAGACCCGGAGGCCCCTTCATAGAAAGTCTGAGAAAGCCAGGGCACCGGGGCGCAGACCCGTGGGGGAGGCAGGCGTCTGCAGCCCGGGACGCTCCTCCAGCGAGGCGGCGGGGCTCAGGCTGCCCGCCTGGGAGAGCGGAGAGTAGAGGGAGCCCCAGTCTCCCGGGGAGCCGCCGTCCTGGCTGCCCGGCTCCTCGCAGGGCGGCGCGGGCGGTTCCAGCCCGTAGAGGCTGTGGTCTGCTATGCGCAACGCCTGCGTCAGCGCCCAGATGTAGTTGTGAGCGAAGCGTAGCGTCTCGATCTTGGTGAGCTTGGCATCGTCCGGAAAGGTGGGCAGGACGCCGCGAAGCGCGTCCAGCGCGGAGTTGAGGTTGTGCATCCGATTGCGCTCGCGGTCGTTGGCCTTCTTGCGCCGGCTCCGCCGCTGCTTGCTCAAAGCCAACTCACTCTTGGGCCGGCTGCGCCCCCCGCGCCTCGTCCGGAGCTTCCTCGAGGCTCCTCGGCAGCCGCCCCCTTCCTCCTCCGCGCAGGTCCCCTGCGCGCGAGCGGGGCTGGGCGGAGCGGACGCGACGCAGGTCACTTCGTCGTCCGAGGCGCCCTGGAAGGGCTGTTCTGTCCCGTGGGTCACTTGGACAGCTAGCACACCCGAGGGATGAGGCGCCATCCTGAGGCTGGGGTGAGAGGTCCGGGTGAGCGTGGGTGGGCCACCCTAGCGCAGGTCCCGGTCCCCGGGTCAAGTTTGGGAGAAGAAAAAAACAAAAACAAAAACAAAAAAAGACACAAGAAAGAGCCATCCATCCCCCGCTCCCGCCGGATCACAGGACCCCTTTCTCCCTCCACCCGTCTCTCTGTGACCTCCAGGTGTTACCTTGTTCTCACGCGCAAAAGGGTAGAGAGCAGTGGGCAGCGAGAGCAACGGTGAGCTTAGCTGGCCTTTTCGTCTCTAGATCCAGCTGAGATGCAGGTGCCGCTGCCTGGAAGTTTCCCCAGCCCAAGAGAAGCGAAGAGCACAGAGGGTCCCGGGCCACCGCTGTTGTCTTCGGCGCGACTGCGAGACCATTCGTATTTTTTCGGAGCCTCAAGTCGTGTGCCCCTTGGCACGCTTTATGTGCTCGGCCCGGGCCAGGAGCGTGCCTGCCCCGCTGCTGCCCGAGCCGCCGGCCAATCAGCGCGGGGGCCAGGGGGCCGCGCCACGCGAGCCCGCTCCTCCCCCGCGGGGCACAGCTGGATTCCGGACAAAGGGCCGGGGTCGGGGGAGGGGAGCGCCGCTCTGTTTGCTTTCTTCCTGCGGGCTCGGTCCCAGCAACTCTCGGTTCCTCAAAGAGCCTCGCCCAGTGAGAGGAGCCTCGTCTGGCTCGCGTCTGGCCGTCCCAGACCGCTTTGCTCCTTTTCTGTTCTTCCTTGGCATCTGTCCAGACCCTCTTTTGGTACCTCGAAGAGGGCTTTGGGAAGCTTACAGGGACCTTTAGGCTCAGAGAGCGAGGTGGCTTGCCCCAAGTCACTCGGCAAGAGATGGGCCGCGGAGCAAGCTGTCCTGACTACCAGCTGGGAGGAGCGTCCGCGGGTTCTCGAAGCCACCTCGCTCCCCGTCCTAAGGGTCAGGCTGGGAAACACGCATAGAGTGATGTTTCACTGACCCTCTCCATTCTGGAAGGAGGGACCCGGCAGCCACAGAGACAGATCCTGCCTATCATCCTGCCACTTAGAGACCTTCCCTGGAGGTGAGGGCCCCCCACCTCTCATCACAGTGCCCCGAGACGACGCCCCACACTCCCCCGAGGGAGGCGCTTAGAACCTCTCCTCTCCATCCCCTGTCAAGAACCCAAGACGTTTCCAGCGTGTCCCAGAGGCAGAGGGGGTGGTTATGGTGGGACCCCCAGGGGACATTCTATCACTACCAGTCGTGGACAGTCCCCTAGCATTCGGACCAGGGTCTACGGGGAAGAGCTCAGGTGAGAAAGGGTCAGGAGAGGGCCGGGAGTTCGCAGCAAAGCTTTGTGTTTTAAATGCCCGTGGGGTGCTCGCGCTGCGAGACGGCCGCGTCTTCCTTCCCTTCCTCCTCCTGTCCAGTCCCAGGCGGGCGGGGGCTGCCAGCACCACCTGGTGCCGCTCCAGGCGCAGGGCCTCCGCAGGCCCCTGTTAGCGCCGTCTGGAAATCTTTCCAAAGCGAGTCTGAACACACCATCCCTCTTTTCTTCCCCGCCCTCCCCTTTTGTCCCCGCCTCGGACACCCCGTGGTCTTCTGCTTCCGGTCACTCTGGGTGAGGGGTCGCGGCTTCCGCTCCTCTCTCTTGACCGCGACGTGTCGGGTGGGGGCGCGGGGGCGAAGCCGAGGGTGGGAAGACTGGCGCCCTGGCTACCCTGCAGGCTGAGGAAGTTTTACTTCCAAGCGGGCCTGGTGCCTCCCGGAAGCTGGCGGAGGGGGCCGGGCCCGCTGGGAAGCTGAGGGGGTGGGGTGAAGGGGGAGGTAAGTCTGCGTATCTGCCCCAGCGACTGCCTCTCCACACCCGCCCAGGCTGCTTAGAGGGCGCAGTTACCTCCAAGGCAAAGAGTGGAGGATGGATACGCTTGGCAGGCGGGGAGCGGGCGCTGTAGGGCTGCATGGGGGTGGGGGCGCTGTCCCTCCGATCTCAGCCGGTGCGCTGTTAGCAGAGGTTCCTGCCCTTTCTACTTAAGAACTGAAGCCAGGGGTCAGGCTCCAGGGGAGCAAAGGGAAGGAGACTCCTGGATTCCATTCTGCTGCTGCTCCTCTCTTAGGTCAGGATTGCTCCAAATTTGTTTCCGAGTGAGAAGAATGAGAACCAGAGGCCCCTTTTACAGATGGAGAGCTCGAGGCCCAGAAGGGGAAGGGACTCACCTAAGGTCGCACAACAAGTTCTGTCAGAACCACATAGAACTCAGGTCCTAAGACTCCTACTTCTAGAGTCTCCCCTTGCACCCGCTGCCTCTCCCTGATTGGGGGACTATTTTTTTTCCAAGGCATACCCAGACACCCCAAAGTGTAGAAAGTAGGAGAAGTCCTGTATTTGTGAAGAAGACAGGGCCAGAGTAGAAAAGGGACAGTGGCCTCCTCTCCCAGTGCCACGGGGGCCAGGGTCCACCTGTGCTTCGTCTTTCTACTTCCCTGCCCCATACCCGAGCCTTGCTTGGTTTCTATCATCCTGCAAATTATGAACTGACAGGAAGCCCAAAGCAAGTTTCCCTAGGGTTACGGGATCCAGCCCCACTCCGGGGAGCTGGCCCTGGCTGTAAGGGATCCAAACATCCCTGTGAGTCCCGGGAGGCCTGAAGAGCAGCTCCAAACCAAGTCTCTCACCCCGCAGTGGCTCTCAGATAAAAGGCATAGGCTGGACTCAGTTTTGTCTCAAGCGGCGGACAGGCACTGGTAGGGAGCCTCAGGGCGAGCTTCCTGCGCCAGGCAAGATTCTGGGCATTCTTAGGAAACTTCCTAACTGGAAGGGAATTCTGGGACCCACGTGGAATTTTTACCCAGCTCCCCCAGAGCAGCTCTGGCCCAGGGCTCTTCAGGGATTGCAGGACGCCACCACTACCGCTTTGCGCACAAAATAAGGCGAGGAGCGCGCAGCGGCCAGGAGCAGCGGTCTCCTCGAGGGCCGCCAGCAACAGTCCGCAGTCCCCTCTTCGGGCCAGGAGGGCGGGGTCCGAGGTCAAAGAGTCCTGGGGGATTAAAGATCCAGGGTCCACGCTCTCCCTTTCCGCTGTAGGGGACGTACAGACTTCTGTCCAAAGTGAATACCTGTGCATTTGGTGGCGGAGGCGCAAAGCGTGGTAACTCAGTGCGCGCTGGCGGTATTTGTGGAACGGCTCTTCCAGCGAGGAGCAGAGCCTGTTCCTGAAGCCCCCGACCAGCCACCGCCTCTAAGGCCTCCAGGACGCGCGCGCCTCTACTCCTTGAGACCGACGCACGTCTGGAGGCTGAGGAGGCTCAGGAGACAGGCGCCAGCCTGACGCCTGGAGACCGCGGGCAGATTGGAAAAGAAGGAAGGCAGCGGTCCGCCTTGCCGCCTTCCTGTCGGCGGGGGGAATCTTAGCAGTGACTGGGGGCTCTTTGAGAAACAAGCAGGAGGGAGGGGGGGCCATGGGAAGCTGAATAGCTAATGGCTTGCCAGAGGAGGGGGCTTCTTTCTCTCGCCTTCGCCTCGGCACTGAAAGAGGGGAAGACAAAAATCTGGCGAGCGAGCTGCCTGGGCCGAGACTGGCCACTTCAAACAGCCCTTCAAACAAAAGGGGACGATGAAAAGAAAGCCCCACCTGTCTCCAGTGTTTGCTAAAATAATAATAAATAGATTTCGTTTAATAAATAATTACAAGAGATTGTAAAGTGGAGTGCTTTGGAAAACATCTACCGCGGGAGTCCCGCAGCCAGCCATCACCTGCTCCCGAGGCGGACAACTTTATTGTTAAGCCACCCCCCAACTAGTTTGCCTCTGATAAACTCTCCCTCGTTTTCACAATGACTGTTTACTCATAGTTAGCACAATATTACCTTTGCCGTGATAAACCCAGAGGGGGGAGACCTGGCCCCTGGCCCCTGGGCACACCTGTCCCAGAAGCTGACACATGGATTTGGCACCGAGCAGGCCTCCCCCCGGGGGCCCTGCCTCCGTGTACATTGGCCCAATTGCCACCCATTTATAACAGGTTGGCTGCAAGGCCTATCTCGGTCCTATTTGTCTTCTTTTATTGAAAGCATATGGTCTCCAGGGGCTCACCAGCCCCATATTTCATCTGCCGGGAGCTGGGGCGCTTCCGCAGGCTGGTGCTGCCCGGTGCGCTGCTCCCCACTCAACGGCTGCCGCGCCAGCTGAGGGCATGGCGGAGGTGGGGTGGGGAGAGATAAGGCGGACTCCTCATTCGCTTTGGGAGAGAAACCATTCCCTCAGAGACTCCCCCTCCTCGGGCGCAGAGGCCCCGTGCGCTCTTGAGTGGGTGGCTGGTTCTTTTTCCTGGGTAGGTGAGAGGGCGCCATATGCCACCCCCCAAGGCGTAGGAGGGAACTCCAGCCCAGGGAGTCTTCGAACAAAGGGAAGAGAGGGCCCCGGACCTCAGGAGCGCCGGAGGTCTTTATTTCCAGGTCCCCCTCCCTCTCCAGGGCCACCTCCCCCGGGATGTCCGTAGCTCTGCGCGCAGCGCCTGGAAACAAAGTGTCCACATTATCCCAGCCGTCAGCCACAGTGAATGCGTGAAAAGGTGCATTGCTCACCAAGACACCTGTTGAAGCGGCGCCTCTTCTCAGCGCCTCTCGGTTCTGCCCTCGGTCAGCAGCGAGTGGGGGGTGGGAGGAGGGAGAGATACTGTGATTTGTGGCGACATATGTTGAGCAGATTGGTGTGTACTCTTCACAGGGACACACGCACCCTCGCTCCCATACACACCCCGCGAGAAAGAGCAGCTGCTCTCCTCACCTTCTCCCGACATAATACCTGGGCCGGGCGCTTTGGCGTCGCCTTTTGAGACTCCAGCTCTCCCCCACCCTCTCTGCCTTCCGCCCCCACCTGCCGCCCCAATCTTGGCAGCTTCGCTGTAGGACGTTATTGTCAAATTTAACAGATGCACGTTTGTTCCCAGCGCCTGGTCTCTCTCTCTTTCTCTCTCTGTCTCTCTCTCTCACACACACACACACACGCACGCACACACGTAGGGATCCACAGAAAACGCGACCGATGACACAGATGCGGAGCGCAAGATGTCCATATGCCCGGCTCCGCGCCCGCCCGGGCTGGGGAAACAAACAAGACCGTGTGATTTTCTCTCCACAGCCCAGAATAAACGGAAACTGCCGCGGGCGGGGAGGCCACCTCCAGGCGCCTCTAACTTTGAGCTTGCTCTTTGGAGCGAGGGCGCACCGCACCTCTCCGCGCAGCGCTAGAGCCTGGAGAGCGCACGGCTGTGGACGCACGGCGCCGACCGTGAGGCGGCGGGAAAGGAGCCCCTGGCAGGAGCAGAGAGGGCCAGTAGCTCTGGGGGTGCCGGTGGGGCACTGCCTGGCCTCTCTAGTTCTTGCTTGACTTCTGGACTTCTCAGTTTCTGAGTGGTGAGGATGCTCCAGTCTTCCTGGGATTCCCAGGAGAGGAAATCCACCTGCAGCGCACTAGGGGCAGCCCCGTACCCCTGGTGGAGTCCGTTTGACATTCTCCTTCCCACTTATCTCCTTGTCGGTTGCAAGTTCACCGAGCTGGGCTGCCATAACACAATGGGATGAGAAGGGCACTGGGTGGGGGTTGGGGGCCTGGCTCTACCTCTGTCCTTGTGCGGCTCTGACATAATTACTTCACCTGGGCCCCCTTCCCATCTGTAAAGGAAAAAGCTATAAAGGAAATACATTGTCATTTTCTTTTCAAGTTTTGCAAAATTTGGAAACCTTGGATATCAACTGGTCTTAGGGGAGGAGAGGAGGAAACCCAGAGAGAGGGTGGTCCCATCCTCCAATACCCACACTCAGTTTGCCAGATTTGAGTTTCTGCCCAATGGGTCTTTCACCAACAGTTGAGGCACCTGCGGCAGTGATGGTAGCGGGAAAAGACAGACACTGAAGAATGTGGGAAGCAATCCTCTGTCCCCTCCGGCTTTCCGCGCTTGGAGCACAGGCAACCTTTGGGCCACTGTGACACTCAGTGACAGCATGCCTGCTGATGCCAGGTTTTCAGCCCTTCATTTCTTCTAGCGCTGAGGTTGGAGCTGAGAGCTGGGTGGTGGGCACGTGGCTCCTAAGCCTCTCCCTCTTTCCAGGCCTGATTTTACAGAAAAATGTACTCCTCCTACCCTCAGTGTGACTTTGGATGAGCTTTGCTTCTTCCCTCATCCTTATACAAGTTGTTTTTATTTTCCTTGTGGTTTTTGGTTTTGACGGAACATGGTCCTGACATTTCTTTCTTTCTTTTTTAATGTTTTATTTATTTCTGGGAGGGACAGTGTGAGCAGGGGAGGGTCAGAGAGAGAGGAAGACACAGAATCAGAAACAGGCTCCAGGCTCTGAGCTGGCTGTCAGCACAGAGCCCAACGCGGGGCTCGAACCCACGAACCGCGAGATCATGACCTGAGCCGAAGCCGGCACTCAACCGACTGAGCCACGGTCCTGTCATTTCTGAGATCCACTGGCCCAGGGCAGGGGACATTTTTCTTTGGGAGAAGTCTCTTCTGTACAAGCCAGGGAAGTGTCTTCCAGGTGGTGCCTCTGTTCCCTAGCCCCGATGCCCCCTTGCCACCCATTCCTGGTGCCACGGGGCTTGTGCTTGGGCAACAGCAGTGAGAGCCAAAGGCTGTCAGAATTGCTGCGACTTGGGGGTGACGGCATGAGAAACCTATCCTCCTCACATTTCAGGTCATACTCACCCCACCTCCACTTATCAATTCTGGAAAGCAGGAGGGGGCAGGGGTGGAAGGTGGGTAGGGTCAAGAATTAATTCTAGACTAAGTCAGTGGAGAATCAATAGAATGTCATACAGTGTTCTTTCCCACATAGTACTTAGTAATTTAAAAAAAATTTATTATTTATTTTTGAGAGAGAGAGAGAGAGTGCAAACAGAGAAGGGGCCGAGAGAGAGAGAGAGAGAGAGAGAGAGAGACAGAATCCGAAGCAGGCTCCAGGCTCTGAGCTGTCAGCACAGAGTCCGACGCAGGACTCAAACTCACGAACCGTGAGATCATGACCTGAGCCACAGTCAGATGCTTAACCCACCGAGCCACCCAGGTGCCCCAGTAATTTTAATATCCACATAGAACTTTGAAGGAGGCAGCTCACCCTCTCATATCACTGGCAGGGGAGTGGGGGGCGGGGCGTGGGAGGATTTTCCTTGTTCCCAATTTAACTCCTGAGCATTCTGAGACTCAAGGTCACAGAGCTGAGTATTGGAACTCCTCTTCCCTTGTGTCCACTCCAGCTAGTTGGCAGAACACCTTCCTTTTGTCACCTTCCTGGCCCCCTACCCACTGCCCATGCTTCAGGAACACTTTGGAGTGAGCAGGTCTGTCAGAGTTTTGGGGGCTCAAGAGCTGAAGGATTGGGGGGCAATAAACAATGGAGACTTTCTCCTTCTCTCTCATCTTTCTCTTCCTATGGCTTCCACAAGCTCCTCCTAGTTCCCCAGCAATGCTATTGAAACAGGGCCAGATTTACGGGGTATTGTGGGTGAGAACCTTCTTAAATTTGGTGCCCAAGGCACCCCATCTGCCTCATTCTAGCCCCAGTTCTGCCTTGAAGGTAATAAGCTTCATATTCCCCCTTGCTTAGACTTTAAATCCAGGTGGTCCTAATTTTTTTTTTGATTCTGTGGCATTATCAGAATACTCTTTTGGGCATACCCTTAAAATATATAGTGGTATGTTATTATATATAATAATATGTTATTATAGCTATTCATTATTCTTCACATATTATATGCAATATAAAACATATGCAAAATAGGATTTGTTATAAATTATAGATGTCTTTCTGTACCAGGCAGCAAAAGTAGTAGAGAAGGAAATGTGATTTTTGAGCCAGACACCCTGGGTTCCAATTTGGACTTTTGCACCTCATAGCTGTGGAACTTTGGCCTATTGATGCAACATCTCTGAAGGACCTCCATTTTCTCACCTATAGAATGGGGATAATAATGGAGTACCTGCCTCATGGGGCTTAAATGATTTATTTCATATGAAGTGATCATCATCAACAGGTAGTGGGTGCTCAATCATTTATGAATACAATCATTGATGATATCTACATTATAAAACATACCTTCAAATAAATTTGCACCTAGGAAATGAAAATAAAATATAACTAGAAGTTCTTGGGCTCTCCTCTCCAGGCAACCTGATTGGAATCCGCTGTCTTAAGCAACCGTGATGACAGCATCATCTACAGTCAGGACACAGGTTTTTACTTGTTCAGAACATTCTCATCCATTGATATTTCTCTTCAAACCATTGAGGCAGCATGGTCAGAGATCAGCGTCCCATGTTACATAGGAGGAAACTGAGGCTTTAGAGAGCTGATGTGACTCACGCAAGGACACCCAATTTGTATGGGCTAGTGGGAATAAGAATCTAGGTCTTCTGACCCCCAAGTCTATGCCCCATCCACCCTCTCTCTCTGTTACATTGTGGGTCCTACAACTTGTGAACTGGTTGGCAACTTGTGATACCCATCCAGTTAGACTCTTGTTAAACAACTACCGAAAAAGGGGATGTGGACTGATCAATGAAGCCAGCTGGTGGTGTGTGCATCTGGCTCATTTACTCTTGCCCACCAGAAACCATAGCAGGCTTGGAGGCAACCTGGCACATAACCTTATGGGTGGGGTCCACTTTGTAGAGACAAGTGTGAAAGACAACACTTTTATGCATAGCTTCAAGTCGGCACAGGAAACTACAAATCAAATTCCTGTCAATACAATTGCCCAGATACCAAGATGGCTCGGGGTCAATTGGGCACACCTTACCTCTTTCTCATAAATGTTTATGAAGGGTCATTATGAGAAGGTGGTGACCAGCTGTTCCCCACAGTCACAGAGATTAGACTGTGGGAAGTGGTTTGAATTGAAAACATAGGGATTTAGGCTATTTAAAGATTAGGACAACTGTTCAGTTGTATAGAACACAATTGGGGAGTCACTTGCCCCAGAAGCCCTTCAAGATCATGGGTAGAATTCATTGCTCCAGTTCTTTACCTGAGTGTATTGAAATTAACACCAGTCCCCTTCTAAAGAGTTATAGCACAGTAGCACAAACCCAAGTCATGCTAGGTGTTGTGAGAAATACCAAGAACCAGAGGTTAGGGCTGAGTAAGACCTTCCCTGGTGTGAAGTCCCTGACACTAAGTTAACAAATGATTGGGAACTGAGTCTCAGAAAGGAAATGTGCCTTGTCCAAGGCCATGCTGCAAAGGTGGCCACGTCAGAACACAAGTCTCTCTCCATTAATATATGACCAAGCCCCAGAGCCTTTGCTCTGAGTTGCTCTCATTTGGTACCCATCTTTCTGCCTGGTATGTGGAGGTCCTTTGTCCCATGTATCCTTCAAAAGAAGGTGAAGTCCTTCAGATCACCAGTGGTGTCATATTGAGAATTTAGCAGGGTATTTGTAAATGATGGATCTCTGGTAGGGATTGGCTTAATGGTCTCAGGAAGATGAAGGTTATGTGAGACCTAGGTATCTGGGCAGCCAGAAGGAGGTTGGCAGGATGTGGAGTAAATGGAAGGGGCTGATCAGACCCATATGCTGTAAACTCTGATGCAGGTGATGGAGCCAAGACTGTGGGGGTAATGGAAGCAGAGAAAGGGAGACACATTCTTCTCTTTGAGGGCACAACCTGGAAGTTGTATACATCAGCACACTGACTAGCATAAGTGCCATATGGCTTCATTTAGCTGCAAGAGGGGCTGGGAAATGGAGTCTGAAGTCTGGATGACCATATGCCCAGCTATCAGTTGGAAAAATCCATTAACAATGGTCCTTATTATGCTTAGTTATTAGAAAATATAAACTTTTCCTACTTGGATTACTGTGTTGTGTCCATCTCCACCCCTGTCCCTCCAGTTTAGGGGGTGGATTGTGAACCTCAGAAGATTGTAGACAACATTCTATGTGAGCGTACATCTTTCTGAGGAGATGTGGTTTCATTAGGTCGTCTAAGGGGTTCATGGTGCCTTCTCCAAATACTGAGAATTAGTAGTCTGAAGGTTGATGAGCAAATTTGAGCAAGTCATACAATCTTTCTTTTTCTTTTTTTTTTTCCTGAGAGTTCTTTTCTATAGAGATGTGTAGAGGCTCTGAGTGAATATAGAATTTTGAGTAAGAGTTGTGATAAAACAAGATGAAGGCCTTTCAGCCATTTAGCACATATTTCCCGAGGTCTGAAGTGGGCCGAGCACAATAGTCAGCACTGGGATTAAATCCAGTCCTTGCCTCCAGAGTTCAGAGTCTAGTGGTGAGACAGGTATAATGGTGTTTACAGAAATTACAGAACCCTTCTGAGCCTGGTGTTCCAGAATAGGCCCTCTGGTAGCCTAGGAGTCTGTACACGTAGCAAATCCCTCAGGTGCTTTTGATCCAAGCCAGCATTGGTTCCAGACCATAGATGCCTAGCTTACAAGCTTTTGATGAGGTCCCTACAAGCCAAGGTACAGTCTGGCAGGATGAGTGCTGGGTTCTGGGTTCTAACTCCAGCTCTGTGTACCTGTAGACAGCTCCTCTCATTAGGTGGGAATTATCACCCACTCATCCATGAAGAGGCATGCAGGGAGTGATCAAGGTGCAGACTCTGGAGTCAGCAAGGTAGATCTGAATCCAGGCTATGTATGTATTGTATGGTCTTAGTGGTATTGGACAAATTGTTTAATTTCTCTGGCCTTGATTCTTTTATCTATAAAATGGAGGTGATAATATACTCACCTCTAGGGTTGTTATGGGATTGAATGAGCTGGTAGATGTGTAGTCCTTAGAATAGCGCCCAGCTTATGGCAAAGGTGATGCTTTATTGAGGGTTACTGTGTACTGGCCACTGGGCCATTGATAGGGATGTGTAGGAGAGAAAAACATCATAGTCTCTTAAGAGGCTGACATCTAGTCTAATTGGAGAGGTGGATGTTAACAAAGCATTCATAGGAATAGATGACAGCAGCACCTGGGGAGAGCTATGAGTACCAAGCCTGAGAGCACATCGAATGCTTGGGGTCAGGGAAAGGGTTCTAGGGACAAGGCCAACATACATAAAGGCCTGAAGCTTGAGGAGCATGGGACATCTTGATAAAGTGAAAGGCCTGTGGAGGGAGCTCTGAGGAGGTAGAGAGGTTTAAGATGAAGTTGGGGGGCTGGCAGGGCACTACTTGATAGGGCTGGGCTGGGCCCTGCTCTGCGGGGATTTACCCTGAGCAATAGGAAGTCACAGAGTGGTTTTGAACTGGGGACTGACATGTTCCTAATGTACATTTATGAAAAGATCAGTGTGTATGCAAAGAAAAAACTGGCATAAACAGGGGAAATGAAGAAGTTTGTCTGGATGAAAGAGGATGGGGCTTGGCATGGAACAGGGCAAATGAGTGGAGAAAAATGAGTGGGTTTAGCTGAGAGAGGGAGAGTGGGAAGAGTCCGGCAGTAGATGGAGTGCAGGGCATTAGGGAAGGGATGATGAAGGGGACCTCTGTCATTTTTTGAGACGTCCACATAAGGGTGTGGAGTGGACTGTTGGTTATGCAGATCTTGGAGGAGATCTGGTCTGGAGATGTGTATTTGTGTGTTTTTTTCTTTTTTCAAGTTTTTATTTAAATTCCAGCTAATTAACATACAGTGTGATATTAGTTTCAGGTGTAGAATTCAGTGATTCATCACTTACGTGCAACACCCAGTGATCATCACAGCATGTGCCCTCCTTCATACCCACCGCCCATTTAACCCATTTCCCTGCCCATCTCCCAGCAACCTTTAGTGTGTTCTTTATAGTTAAGAGTCTGTTTTTTGGTTTGCTTCTCTCTCTCCCTCCCCATGTTCATCTGTTTGTTTCTTAAATTCCACCTGTAAGTGAAATCTTATGGTATGTGCATTTGTGGATCATCTGGGCATAGCCAGAGTTAGGGTGCAGATGAGATTAGTTTAGGGAATGAGCAAAGAATAAAGAGGAGGGTCAGTGAATGAACCTCAGGAGCTCCAAGTTTTAAAGGCAGAAGGAATGAGGAGGAGCTAAGGTGATTGAGGGGGAGGGGCCAGAGAGGGAGGGGGACCACCAGGAGGTGTGCTATTGTGAAGGCCAAGGGAAGGCTCTCTCAATTCTGCTGGAGTAGGACATCGTGTGTGAAGCAGGTTAATGGAGAGAGTTGGATGTTTTATATAGATGTAAGAAAGCAGTGTCATTACTAAGGTAGAGTGTGGGTGAAGTGATAGATGAACAGCAGAGGGCTCTGCAAATGAGACTTAGATTTTACTCCCCACCTGGGGTGGTTGGTAAAACGGGTGGTTGGAAAATTCAGAATGCAGGGCAGGGAAACCCTATGGAACTCATCACTGATCTTATTTTTCAGCTTGTCTCTGATGGTCAGCAATGGTGCAAGGACATTAGGTGCTGGCTTAAGAGAGCCTTGGAAGAGCCAGCTGAAGGCACTGCAAAATCAATAAGGATGGGACACCATCCTCTGGACCATTGTATACATACTAAATTCAACACTATATGGTGCTGTGTACTCAGTAGGCTAGAGTCCAGGAATCAAGAGAGAGAGAGAGGAAGCAAGAGTAGCCCCATTTTCTATCACTCTCAATGACCCACTTGAGGAATTTAGCTTTCTGTCCCTACCATGTTGGGTTTGGAGACCCTATGAGCCCAAAGGCATCCAGAGTTCAGATAGACTCACACGGCAGAGTGGCTGGTTGGGTGATCTCAACATCAGGCAAGGTGGAGGGGGCATGGGGTGGGGTGGGGCTAGATTGCCAGGTATGTCAGACTTAGGTATGCTTGGCAACTCAACAGATTGCTGTCTGAAGAGGGATTATAGGATGAGGAAGAGAATCCAGACTTGCAGCAGGAGGCCCTCCACAGTTGAGATAGCAAGAGGATGCGGCTGGACCACCATAAACTGCCCGGTCTGTGATGGGCCAAGCCCTCCCTCTTCTGCCAAGAGATATGGGAGATTTCCTAGCAGGCAGCAGTGTCTCTGGGCACTGTTCCTTCTTCCTCAGGTCTTCACTTTGCCTTTCCCTGGCTCTGCTCTGAGTTGCAGAGAACTACTCTTTCTGGGGCTCGCAGGAGAACGGTTTCTGCCTGGGACCAGCCAGTAGGACACACCGGTGGGAGATGAAAGGTGGGAGGAAGAGAAATTAGTCCATTTCTCATCTTTCCTGTCTGTCTAAGGTAGCATCTCCAGCAGCAAATTTACCAGTTACATTTTTTTAACTTCTCCTCCATGGCTCTAGTTTCACCACCAGGCATAATGTCATTGATGGCCTTAAACAGCTAAAAATCCTCTTCTGTGCCTAGTCCACTCAGAGTTGAAATCATGAGTGAATGTTACGTTTTGTTAAATGCTTGTGCATCTGTGGAGATGATTGTGTAAGTTTCCTCTTTTTTTCTTTAATGTGGTGAATTATACTGATCCATTTTGAAGTGGTAAACCAACTTTGCATTGTTGGGATAAACCCCATTTAATCATGATGTATCATCCTTTTCATACGCTGCTGTAATTGATTTGCTAGTGTTTTGTTAAGGACTTTTATGATCAGGAAAGATATTGGTCTGGAATTTTCTTGCATAGCCTTTGTCAGGTTTTATCAGGGTCTTTCTGGTCACATAAAATGAAAGGGGAGGCTGTGCCAGTTATGAATGTATTGGTTCTCAGCTCCAAAACCCTTCTTTGGCTGCTCTGTGATAAAGGAGATGCTGGTGTATTGCCCTTTATCAGCTGGCACCTTGTTAAGCCTTGTCAGTAGAGGGTGCTGGAGGGACACTGGAGGAGTAAAGGATTTTCATTCCCTGCACAACGAGCTTTCTCTAGGGCTTAGCTAGATCAGCATGGTGGCTCCTCCAGCTCCCTGTTCCTGCAGTGTACGGCACCCAGCAGCTCTCCTGGTCCCTCGTCTGGTGGACCAGTGGGCAGTACAGTGTTGCTGGTGAGGCACCGCTCATGAATGGTCACCCCAGCAAATACGTATCAGGTTCTAAGGCCTCCCACGTCACTGTGGAGGACTTCCCTCTGCATCTCAAAGGGCAGGTTCCCATCAAGTCACACTAGCATCGCACCTCAGGCACCTCAGTAATCCCTCCACCACCCAATGAATCAAGTCATGTCCTCTTCAGTGAGGTCTGGATCTCAGCCCAAGGAGGGGTATCTGTATGATCATTCTAGATAAGCTCCTAGAGTTTGTGGCTACTCCTTATGTTTGCTACTTGTACTATATTCTTTAGAGCTCTTGTTGACTCTTAGTAGACAATTCCCTTTTTTTCCAATCTCTTTTTAATACTTCTTTATCCTAAACTTCAAATTACCATTTGAATTACTGTGCAATTCCTGTCTCCTGATTGGACTCTGAATGATACAGAAGTGCTTCCTCTTATTTTCTGAAGGAGGGTTTAAGATTGATCCTATTTCATCTTCTTTTTCCAAAGTTTTATTTCTTTCTATTTTTCAGAAAGAGAGAGAGCATGAGTGGGAAGGGGCACGGGGGGGGCGGGGGAACAGAAGATCTAAAGCAGGCTGTGTGCTAACAGCAGAGAGCTCAATGTGGGCCTCAAACTCATGAACTGTGAGATCATGACTTGAGCCAAAGGCAGATACTTAACTGACTGAGCCACCTAGGCACCTGGATACTATTTAATTTTTAACAGTTGTTAACACTATTTCCTTAATGTTCTTTTTTAAAATAATATTTTAAACTTTTTTTTAATGTTTTATTTATTTCTGAAAGAGAGAGAGACAGTGTGAACAGGGGAGGGTCAGAGAGAGAGAGACACAGAATCTGAAGCAGGCTCCAGGCTCTGAGCTAGCTGTCAGCACAGAGCCCGACACGGGGCTTGAACCCACGAACCATGAGATCATGAACCATGAGATCATGACCTGAGCTGAAGTTGGATATTTAACCTACTGAGCCATGCAGGCGTCCCTTAAAACAATTTTTAACATTTATTTATTTTTGAGAGAAAGAAAGAGACAGAGAGTGAGTGGGGGAAGGGGTAGAGAGAGAGAGGCAGACACAGAATTGGAAGCAGGCTCCAGGCTCTGAGCCGTCAGCACAGAGCCCAACATGGGGCTTGAACTCATGAACAGGGAGATCATGACCTGAGCTGAAGTCAGATGCTTAACCTACTGAGCCACGCAGGCACCCTTCCTTAACATTCTTTTAAAGTCTGTAGGATCTCTTGTGATGCTGCCCATATTCCTGATACTGGTATTTTGTGTTCTCTCTTTCTTTTTGATGAGTCTAGCTAGGAATTTATCAATTTTATTAGTCTTCTCAAAGAACAAACTTTTGTCTTTATTCATTTTCTTTTTCATCTCTTTCCATTCCATTGAATTCTGCTCTTAATTATTATTTTTTCTCTATTAACGTAGGATTCAGTTTCTTCCATTTACTTTTTCTAGCTTTTTAAGGTGAAAACCCTGATAATTATTTTATGATATAGGCATTTAAAGTGGCACATTTCCCTCTGAACACTTCTTTATCTGCATAGTACAAATGTTGATGTGTTGTATTTTCGTTGTTAGTCCAAGATATTTTATTCCCCTTGTGATTTTTTTCTTTTGACTCATGAATTATATGGAAGTGTGCTATTTAGTTTTTACTAATATCTTATTAGTAGATATTATCTAAACTATCTAAATATCTACTTAGTTCTCTCTTGATATCTTATTATTTATTGATTTCTAATTTAATTCTTTTATGACCAGAGAAACAGTCTATAAATTTTCAAGTTTTTGAAATCTATTAAAACTTACTTTATGGTCTAAAATATAGTCTTTCTTGAATGTTCCATATGCACTTGAAATTAATTTATATTTTGTGGTTGTTGGATGTAACAGTCTGCAAATGTCAGTTTGGTCAAATTGGGTAATAGTGTTGTTCAGATCTTCCATATTCTTACTTTTTTTTTTTTGGCTTACTTCTTCAATTCATTGATGAGAGAGGGTGTTAAAATATCCAGGTATGATTGCGGATGTGTCTATTTCTATTTTTGTTGTTGTTGTTCTGTCAGTTTGACTTTACAAATGTTGAAATGCTGCTATTAAGTTCATACATTTTAGGAATTGTTATATCTTGTTAATTAATTGCCTTTTTAATCTTATGAAATGGCCTTCTGTATCTCCTGTAATAAGCTCTGTCTTGAAATCTATATTGTCTGACATTAATACAGTAAAACCTTGGATTGTGAGTAACTTGTTCTGCAAATGTTCCACAAGAAGAAAAAACATTTCTAATAAATTTTAACTTGATAAATGAATGCTGTCTTGCAATTCGAGTAATATATAACGCCAGACGTCGCATGATCACAACTGAGCCAATGGTTCTTCCTTTTCTCTTTCTCTCTCCTTCTTGCTGTGGGATTGTGGGTGATCATCTCCCATGCTCAGAAGCTCGGTCTCAGGCTGCAGTGTTTGGCAGAAATCAGTGATTTTTCAGAGTTTTGGCAGGTTCCCACAACTGACACTAGTGTATTTTTTGTCACCGCAAAGTGCCTCTGGACAGTTCTTCGCTTTTCATGCAAGAGTGAGCTTAGGAATGATGTGCTTCATTCTAGGACATTGACTCGGTTCCTTGTTTAACTTGCACAGAAGTACAAAGATTCCATTGAGCCAATAGAAAGCAGTGATTCTGTTAGTGATGGTGAAAATTGTCCTACACAATAACCCTCCTCTCTCTTGTCTCCCTCACATCAGCCATGGAGCTTTTCAAAGGTAAGTGCAGGTTAATTTGTTTATTTTTCTTTATATTTTGTATTTTCATTATTATTTTGTTATATTACAGTATTGTAATAATTTTTATATGAATATTTTTGGGTGGTGGAATGAATCATCTGAGTTTCCATTATTTCTTATGGGAAAATTTGCTTTGATATACAAATGTTTTGGATTACAAGCATGTTTCCAAAACAAATTACGCTCATGAACCAAGATTTTACTGTACAGCTACACCAACTTTTCTGTGTTTAGTGTTTGCATTGTATATTTTTCCATATATTTAATTCCCATACATCTGTGTTTTTAAATTTAAATTATCTGTCTTACAGACACTATATAGTTGGGTTTAAAAAATAATCTAGTCTCTTCTGACAATCTCTGCTTTTTAACTGGAGTGTGTAATATGTTTACCTCTAGTGTAATCAATGATATGGTCGAGTGCAAGTTTATCATTTTGCTATATATTTTTCATTTGCTCCTTCAAGTTTCTGTTACTCCATTTCCCTTTTTCTGCCTTCTTTTGGGTCACATATTTTTAGTGTTCCACCTAATTTCCTCTATTTGCTTCTCAATTCTATACCTTTTTATTATTTCTTCCCAATAATATGAAGTCATTTACCCATCCCCTGAATTCTTTGTGCTATGTTTGTGACAAGTTTTATAAACCTATCTTGTGTTACTATCATTTTTGTTTTTTTACATTATTATTATTTCCTTAAAAGTATATTCTCTTTTAAGGAAATCACAAGAATAAAAAATAACATAGTTTTTTATATGTTATATATATAACATATATGTTATGTTTATATGTTAAAAAACATAGTTTTTTATATTTACCTATTTATTTACAACTTTTGGTGCTCTTCATTTCTTCCTGTAGATTTGAGTTATCATTAGGAATCATTTTCCTTTAGCTTGAAGAGCCTCCATTAGCATTTCTTAGACCCCAGGCTCACTGGAGACAAATTATCTCAAATTTCACTTATCAAATATCTTTATTTCACATTCAACTTGAAGGGTGTTTTTGGTGGATATGGAAATGCCTTCACATTGGGGTTTAGGGAATTAACACATGAACTGGGGGTGAGGGTAGGGCTGCACAAACACTCAGTCCCCAGCAGCATCCTTGAAAGTTGCATTGTACTTTTAGTGAAATGGTTATGTCACTGTACTCAGTGAGTGACACTTCCAGTTTGATTGATTGCATACGTAGCATTTTCTATCCTTTTCTCTTGCAGAATCTTTCCAAATATGAGGGATAAAAGGACTTCCTAAAAGCCTAATCCAATCTTGTTTTGTTTGGCCAGAAAATTCTTGGGAAAAAAAAGAGTGGATTTCCAATATTTAAAAAATAAGAGATCTCTCTTAAAAATCTAAATTTAATGCTAGGCTGCTAATCTTTCATGCCACAGTTGGCTGGAGCCCTTTATAGACTTGCTTTCCATGGCTTGTCACAGGTCCATTTTCACTCATCTCTCCTTCTTGGTTGCTGCTGGTGTGGCACAGTATCCTCAAACAGAAGAAATATTTGGCCACTCTTGGTAAAAGTTATCACCTGGATGTAATTATAGTCACATTCTTCATCTCCAAAGACATTAAATAAAAAAACATTACAAATCACACCATGAATAAGGAAAGCAATAACTTAAATGAGAAAAGACAATCAACTGATTACAACACCAAGATGAATCAGAGCTGGAGTTACCTGATGAAAATTTTTAAAGCAATAGCATAAAAATGGTTCAACAAGCAATTGGAAATTGTCCTAAAACAAGTTGGAAAAATCTCAGCAAAGAAGCAGAGGAAACAGCTAGAAATTATAGAACTGAAAAAAAGTAATAGCAGAAAATAAAAACTCAATGGATAGGTTTAATAGTATAGTGAGGAGGACAGAATCCATGAACTTGAGAATAGTTCAGTAGAATTTACCCGATCTGAACAACAGAAACAAAATTGCATCTTAAAAAAAGAGACTGAGAGGAAGAAAGTGTTTTTTCTCAGTAGTCTCAGGAAACTGTGAGAAAAAAATAAGTGATCCAATATTCATAACATTCAAATCACAGATAAGAAGAGAAAGAGAGTGGAGCTAAAAACATATTCACAGAAATAATGGCTGATGATCCCCCAAGTCTGTTAAGACATAAACCCACAAGTTAAAGAAGCTAGGCTAACTCCAAATAGGATAAATGCAAGAAAATCTATGCCAAGACACATCATGACTAAACTTCTGAAAACTAAAGACAAAGAAGAAATCTTGAAAACAGCCAGAGAAAGATAACACAGTAACCTATATGAATCAGAAAATCTAGTGAAAACAGGTTTCATATTTGAAATGTGGAGGCCAGAAAAAAGTGGCACACATTTTTCAGCTGCTGAAGGAAAAACTCAAATATAATTTCTATGTCCAGTAGAACTATCTTTCAGGAATAAAAGATAAAGAGAAACCAAAACAATTCATCACTTGCAGACCTATTCTTAAAGACTGGGTAAAAGAAATTCCTCAAACAGAAGGGAAATGATAAAAGTTCTTTGGAGCATTAGGAATTAAGAAAAAAAAACAAAAAACAAAGCACAAATGTGGGTCCATCCAATAGAATTTCCTTCTTATGAGTTTTATAAATTATATACAAGGATTGAAACAAAAATTATAAGAACATCTGATATTTGAAGCAATTATATTTAAAAGTGGGGAAGTTAAAGACATCTAAACGGAAGTGAGGTTTCCATACTGCACTTGAAGTGTTGATACCAGTAGACTGAGGTGAGTCACATGTATATTACATGTGTATTACAAATCAAGGGCAATGACTAAGAAAACTATACAAAGTGATGTACTCAGAAACACTGTAAGTTAACTTGGGATCCTAAAAAAATGTTCAAGTAACCCACTGGAAGGCAAGGAAAGAGAAACGTAGGCTCCTTTGAAAAGTTGTAGCTGCCTGCCTAGTAGAAGAGTTTCTTCCCTCAGTTCACCAAAAGCAACTGTTTGGTACTACCTTATATATTTTTTACCGAAATTACCTAGAACAGAAGTTGAGATTCAAAAATGAACAAAAATTTTTTTTAAAAAAGAAGCAAGCAGAAAAAAATTTTAATGGCAGAGTAAAACTTAGTATATCAATAATTCCCTAAAATATAAATGGTCTACATATACTATTACCATTTACATTTAATGCTTTAAGTGTAAATTGTTTAGGTATAATACTGGGCAGATGTTGAGAGAGTGGACAAGAAAGGCAAGACCCAACCACATGTAGTTTACAAAGACCTCAGTATTCAACAGCATAAATAGGTCAAAAGTAAAGTTATGAAAAGAGATATGCTATGTAAAAATTAAATTTTAAAAAGTAGAAGTGGCAATATTAATATCAGATAAAGGAGACTTTAGAACAATGAAAATTACTCAAGACAAAAATGGACATTACTCAATGATAAAACCATCAATCTGAAGAAGACATAATGATTCTAAATGTGTACTCATTGAACAACAGAGGCTCAAAAAACATAAAGTAAGAACTGATAAAGCTTAAAGGAGAGACAGACAAATCCATGTTCATAATTGAAAATTTCAACACTCCACTCTGAGCAACAGATATAACTATTAGACAGAAACTCAACAAGGATCTAAGCAACATAGATCCATAAGAAAATGTCCAAACACTTGGAAATTAACAACACACTTCTAAATAATCCATGGATTAAAGAGGAAGTAGCAAAGGAAATAAAAGAACATAGAACTGAATGAAAATGAAAATATGACATATCAAAATATGTGGGATGCAGCTAAAGCAATGATTAGAGCAAATTTATAACATTAAATACTTATATTGGAAAAGAATATAAGGTCACAAATCAATAATCTAAGTTCTTACCTCATAAACTATAAAAACAAAATAAAAATAAACCCAAAGCAAGAAGAAGAGAGAAAATAATAAAGATTGGAGCAGAAAGCAAAAAAATTGAAAAAGGAAAACAATAGGGGAACTAAAACAAAAATCTGGTTCTTTGGAAAAAATCAATAAAACTGATAAACATGTAGCAAATACTGACAAAATTAAGAGAAGACTATAATAACCAATGTGAGGAATTAAAAAAGATGTGACTGTCCATGTTACAGCCATTAAAGTTAATAAAAGAAAATACCACAATGTTATGCTTATGTACTCAAATAGAAGAAATAGGTCAATGCTTCAAACAACAGGCTACTAAAACTTAGCCAAGAGTAATACACAATCCGAATAGTTCAACGATAATTTTAAAAATTGAATTCATAAATAAAAACCTTCTGGAAGTGATATCTCTAACTATCTCAGTAGTTTTACTAGAGAATTCTATCAAGCATTTTGAGAATTAACATCAACTTAACACAAATTTTTCTTGAGGATACAAAGGGGAATATTTCCCAACTCATTTAGGGGTCAGCATTACTGTGATAACAAAGCCAGACCAAGACTATAAAACAAAAACAAAACTACAGACCAGTATCTCTCATGACTTAGAGTCAAACATCCTCAAAAAATTTGGCAAATTAATTCCAACAATGTATAAAAAAAGTATACACCATGACCAGTTATGTATAAGTGATTAAGCATTTGAAAATCAATCAATATAATCCACCATACCAACAGACTGAAGAATAAAAATCATATGATAATATCAGTCATGGCAGAAAAGGCATTTGACAAAACCCAATTCCCAATCATGGTAAGAACTTTCAGGAAACTAAGATGGAAGGAACTTCATTAAGTTAAAAGAAAAAAGCGCATCTATGAAAAACCTACAGACAATGATGAAAAATTAAGTGATGAAAGACATGATAATAAGCTAAATGCTTTCCCTTTAATATTGGAAACTAGGCAAGGATACCTGTTTTCACCACTCTATATAGTACTGGAAGTTCTAGCCACTGTAATAAGGCAAGGGAGAAAAATGCATGCAGATTGGAGAGGAAAAATAAAATTGTCCTTGTTTGCAGATGACATGGCTATTTGCATAGTAAACCATAAGAAATATACAAAAACCTCCTAGAGCTAATATGTGAATTCAGCAAGGTTGCAGGATACAAGATAAACATACAAAGTCAATTGTATTTCTGTATATTCGCAATGAACACGTGGGTACTGAAATTAAAAATACGATACCATTTACAATGACACACACAACACAAATAAGATACTTAGGAATAAATCTAATAGAATATGTACAAGACTTGTATACTGAAAACTGCAAAATGCCAATGGAAGAAATCAAAGAAGATCTAAATAAATGTAGAGACATACCATGTTTATGGACCAGAACACTCAATGCAGTAAAGATGTCAATTCTTCCCAAATTGATTTACAGACTTAACACAAATTCCTATCAAAACCCCAGTAAGGGGCATGCAACTTTTGATCTTGGGTTTATAAGTTTGAACCCCACATCAGGGGTAGAGATTACTTAAAGAAATAAAATCTTTTTTTTTAAAGAAAGATTTTTTGCAGGTATAGAAAAATTATTCTAAAATTATATGAAAAGGCAAAGGAACTGGAAGAGCTGAAACAGTTTTGAAAAGGAAGACTGATATGAAGTCTACTTGATTTCCAGATTTATTATATAGCTATGGTAACCAAGACTGTACAGTATTGGTGGAGGGACAGACACACAGACCAGAGACACATGGAACAGAATAGAGAACCCAGAAGTGGACCCATGCAAATATGCCTAGCTGATTTTTGATAAAGCATAAAGACAATTCAATAGAGGAAAGATAGCCTTTTCAACAAATGGTGCTGGTGCAAGTAGACAGCCATAGGCAAAACAAAACAAAGCAAACAAACCAAAGCTCTCCGCCTAAATCTCATGTTTCATACAGAAATTAATTCAAGATGAATTCTGGACTTAAGTGTAACTATTGAATTATAAGGCTTATGGAAAAAATAATTCCTCAGGATCTATGTTCAGGATCTAGACAAAAAGCCTTTAGATGTGATACTAAAAGCAAGACTCATAAGAAAAAAAAATGGATAAATTGGACTATATCAAAATTTAAAACTCTGTGAAAGGTTCTGCTAAAAAGATGAAAAGACAAGCTATAGAGTGAGGAAATATTTGCAAAGCACATATCCATCAAAAGACTAGAGTCTAGAATATATACAGTACTCAACTAAACAGTAAAAAAAAAAAGCATACAATCCAATTAGAAAATGAACAAAAGACATGAACAGATATTTTACTGAAGAAGATACGTAGATGGCACCTAAGAAAATGAAATCTCTAAGATTCATAAGATATGAAAAGACGTTCAACACTATTGACCCCTGGGAAATGCAAATTAAAACCACAATGAAATATAGCTACACACTTGTCAGAATGGCTCAATAAAAATAGCAACAATGCTAAGTTTCTGTGAGCATGTAGAGAAACTAGTCTCTCTTACGTTGCTGATGGGAGTGTAAAATGGTATTGCCACTTTGGAAAAACAGTTTGGCAGTTTCCTATAAAGCCAACATACAAGGACAATGCAATTCAGCAATTGCTGTCCTGGCATTTCTCCCAGAGAAATGAAGACATGTTTACACAAAAATCTGTACATGAATGCTTATCGTAGTGTATGGGAAATTTTCTGTTTTCCGTCAACCCACAGAATACCCTCCTCCACATCTGATACTTCTGGTCACCAAATGTGTGTGTGTGTGGGTTGGGGTTTCCCACACCAAGAAATTCAGTGACACTAGTTCAGTGTCCTACAAGTCAATTCAGTTCTGACACTGTCTACCTAGTGTTAGCATCAGATGCCACGGGTTAAGGACTCAGTCCTGCAGACTGTCCCTTGACACTTCTGATGCCAATCACAGGCTGTTACCTGTGCTTCTGACTGACTGGTTCCTGGTTCCATTAATTTGTTATAGGGACCCCCATAACTCAGGAAAAATTGTTTCCTTGGTAGATCACTGGTTTATTATAAAAGGATACAATTCAGGAACAGCCAGATAAAAGGGATACATGGGGCAAGGTAGATGGGAAGGGGCATGGAGGCTCCATGCCTCTCCTGGGTATCGCATCTTTCCAGCATCTCCATGTGTTCACCTACCTGGAAGCTCTCCAACCCCTGTCCTTTGAATTTTTAAGGAAGCTTCATTACATGAGACCTATTGATCAAATCATTGGCCATTGGAGATTGATTGATTCAACCTCCATCCCCTCTCCCATCCCTGGAGGTCAAGGGGTTGGGGCTAATGTTTCGATCCTCTAATCATGTGGTTGGTTCCCCTGGCAACTAGCCCTCATCCTTAGAAGATTTCCAAAACATAAACTCAGGTGTGGTTGAAAGGAACTTGGTATGGGTAACAAGAGACATCTTCACCTCTCTTATCACTGAGGAAATCCCAAGGGCTTTAGGAGCTCTGTATCAGAAAAGAATATGAAGACTAAATACATGTTTCTTATTATAAATCACAACATCACAAATAGCTTTATTCTTAAAAGCCCAAACTGGAAACAATCAAATTGTCCTTCAGTGGGAGAATGGTTAAACAGACTGTCATACATCCATACAATAGGGTATTATTTAGTAATGAAAAGGAATGAACCACTGATAGACACAACAACTTGGATGAACCTCTAGATAATTTTCTGGAGCGAAAAACATCATTTCCAAAAGATTATGTACTATAAGTTTCCAATTATACAATATTTCAATGACAAAATTATAGACACAGAAAAGAGATTAGTGGTTTCTAGGATGAAGAGGGAGGTGTGGCTCTAAAAGGGCAACATCAGAAATCTGTGGTGATGTAGGTGTTTTGTATCTTGACTGTGTCAATGTCAGTATCCTGATGCGATATTGTACCAGAATTCTGCAAATATGCTACCATTAGAGGAGACTGGATGAAATATATAAGAGCTCTGTTTGCATTATTTCTTACTACAGAATGTTAATCGACAATTATTTTAAAATATAAGGTTTAATTAAAAAAAACTTCTGGTAGATTTGAAAAATCAGTACGAATTCCTCTCATGCACACCTTTTCACATGGTGAAAGTAATAAACCCTTTATTGTAATATTTCCTGATGGGTTCTGCCTGTGATTGAATTCTGACAGACAGACCACCTACCTAGCAACCACCAACGCAATCAATAACTTGGTTGTTTTTTTTTAAATAACTAATGAATTTGTGGATGGAACTTCTCATTTCAGTTTCAATGTGTAAAGGGGTTGGAAGTCATCATTTCATACTTACAATGAGAAAAAGGTGAACAAATTGAAAATGAACCACTTTTCTTAGACCCAAGAGAGCACTGAAGTCCCGGGGCACACCATCACCTCGGAATCCAGAGAGACGGGTGAATAGAAAGAATCACAGTCAGAATCAGCTTACCTGGAATAGAAGCAGCTAGGGCCACAAACTAATGTAACTAATTAGTTACATTAAAGTGGTAATTTTGACTGATTGCTGGTGTCTGTGTATGGATTAGCTTGAGAGTGAGGTACTCCAGGAGGCTGGGGGTGGAATCGAAGATTAGGAGAGTCCAGAGGATTCTCCATACCAAAAGCCTAGATTTTAGTCCCTATTACAAAATTCTGTGCTTTAAAATCACTTGAAATAATTCTCTGTGGCTCAGTTACAACCCCAATATTTAGTTAAGTTCATATGCTTCATTCTGTTGTTTTTAGCTGTTACTTTTAAATGTATTGATTTAATTTTGTTTTATAATTATGTAAGACATGTAGATGGCTCCAGACTCAGAACTATAAAACAAGGTACTTTTAGTGAAGGCTATTTTCCAATCCTGTCTCCTCTTTCCCCTTATTGGAAAACACTTTTATTAGTTTTTGGTTTATCCTTTCATTGCTTAAAACATAAGCAAATTTATTTACTTACTTGTTTGTGTTTGTACTCTTCCTTTCTTAGATAGAAGACACCATACTATGCATTGCTTTGTACTTTGCTTTTTGCACCTGGCAATCATCATTCCATAGCTGTGTACCTGTAACAGGATTTTGCTTTTTAATTTTTTTAATGGCTATTCATTTTTGAGGGGGGGCACACAAGTGACAGAGGGGCAGAGAGAGAAGGAGACACAGAATCCAAAGCAGGCTCGAGGCTCTGAGCTGTCAGCACAGAGCCTGACGCCGGGCTTGAACTCACGGATTGTAAAATTATCATCTGAGCCGAAGTCAGACACTTAACCTACTGAGCCACCCAGGTGCCCTGTAACTGGATTTTGAATGAGCTGCATGTACTAGGATGCAACCAGACGGTAGCTATGTCATTTCTCTCCACTGCCCCTTCTCACTGGCTCTCCCTCCCATCTCTTCTTCATTTCCCCTGGGTGAAATCTCTGACCATTCTCAGGGCTTTTCCAATCACTGACAGGTAATGAATAGCATCCTTTTCCAGTGGAATGTAAAGACTCCAACTTTATTTAGGGCGTCTCCCTCCCTGAAGCTCAGACCCCTGAGTCTTGGGAGCCCTGCATGGGACAAGTGTGCTTGCGGGAGGTGTGATCAGCTTCTCTCTTCTTTCCTTTCTCCTGCCCATCTGCCTCGCTGCTGGTTAGTACTCTGGGGCGGGGAGAATCGGAGCAGTTCTGACTTGACTGCAGTAGGTGTAACTTGGTGCTGATGCTTGTTGGGTGTGGCTCTTTCCAAATGCTGACCCTCCTCTAGGAAGAGTTTCCTGGGTTCTTTGGACACCATCTCTATCACTCAGGATTTCTCACATATCTTTGCCTTGGCACGGGTGTTGTCTCTATTTGCTGTTTCTGTGTAAGTCCCTTCTCGGCCCCAGTTTCTAGGGAGTCACCTAGTCCCTCCACACTCTTAAGGTGACCCAGCCTGGCTTCCTTTTCCAGGCTCCACATCTGACCCAGGAACCCTTCGCTAGTCTGCATTCTACTTTCCTTCTCTTGACCGGTTCCCTTGGCACTGAGGTCCACGAATGGACCAAGCTCTAATCATAAGGTGGTAGAAGTGCCCAGAGCCCTGGCTCGTCTGCATGTTGTTTTACATTCTGGCCCAAACAACGCCGGCAGCGCTCTGTGCCACTGCTCCCCGATAGGATCTCCAACCAGCCAGGTCAACTTGCTCTGTCCTTAAACAAGGTGCTCAGAGCCCCGGCCTCACACCTCTGCAATGCCACACTCCTGCTCAAGGCCACCCCTGCCCTCTACTTGCTGCGCTTTTACAAGACCCTCAGCCCTCCCATCTACGGAGTTTACTCTTCACCTTGGGCTCCTGCAGCTTGGATGGGCTGTGCTATGGTCATCGCTGTGACCGACCATCCATTTCTTCACTCTACCGAGGGTGCTCCTGGGCTGTGTCAGGACTCCAGGAGGGGACAGACTGCTGGTAACAGCACGCGTGAGGCACTATGTGCTGAGTGCTGGACGCAGATCACCCTCATTAATTCGCATTGCAAACGTGGAGGATGGGCATTATCACCCCCAGTTTTACAGAGGAGTGGGTTCAGCGAGATGAATCACTTGGACAGGAGGACTCAGTTGGTGAGCAGCAGAGAGAGCCTTCAAATGGAAGTTTGACAGGCAGTCAGCTCAAGTCCTTCACTACTGGGCCGTCTGGCCACCGGGGGGCTCCAGCTCATGGCAGTGGCAGATACTGGTGACTGTCCGCCCCCTGGCCAGCCTCATCAGAATGGCACACACTGGGAAACTGAGGCTCACCGAAGGTCACACAGCCTGCTAAGGTGAGGGTCCCTCTGACCCACCCCGTGGGCATTTCCCTGCACTAGAGCCGTGGGTGGGGCCGCAGGGAGGCTCTGCTACCCTTTCTGGTTGTTTTATCTCCTGCCCCAGTGGAAGGTGACTCTGGGAGGTGACATCAGTTCAGGCTGGGCTTAGGGACAGTTCCCCCTTACCCTGCTGCCTCTCCTAGCGCCCCTCCCCAGCAGGCCATAGGGCCCAGCACCATTGAAGTTTCGTCCCCAAACCTCAGCCAGGCCCGGAACATATGTTCCACCATGAAAGGAACAATAAGACCTCCAGGCTTAATTAAGACCCCACAAAAAGCGCTCGGCTGGGCGGGCCTCATTCTCTGCTTTTGGTTCCTTTTTCCGCTCACCCCGCCCCCATGCCTCTTTCTGCTGCCTCCTCTGTGGAAGGGATGAAAAGCGTCACAGACCCTTGGCTCCTGCTCTCTCCCGCTCCTCTTTTCTCATCACCTGACCTCCCTCTACTCTTCTGAGGCCCCGGAGAGACGAGGCTGCCCGGGTTCTGGTGCCAGGCTGCCCGAAGGCCCCGTGTCCAGCTGTAGCAGCAGGCGGCCAGCAAGAGCCTGCTTGGCCTCCAGGCCACCCAGGGCTGCAGCAAGCTGGCCGCCCCCTGGTTAACCTGTGGGCTCGCCCTCGCGAGGCTTGTGATCCAACCAGGATTTCAGGGGGAGGTGGCTGCATTGACTCTAAGGGGGAGCCCCAGGTCTAAAAGCTCTGTAGTTCCCCCTTGGCCCAAGTCCACTGGCTTGGGAAGGCGTATGGAAGGACCCAGCACAGCACAGGTGGTCAGAGAATTTTTATGTGGAAGGAATCTATGAGTTTTTACGTATTTAACAAAGCTCACGTACTGTTTACTCTATGCCTAGGAGCTACTACTCTTCACATTAGGTAGTGTTATCTATCTCACAGGTGAGACTATCAAGGAACAGAGAGGTTAAGCAAACTACACAAGGTTACACAGCAAGTAGGTAGCAGGGCCAGAGAATTCAAATAAAAGGCAACTGGCCCCAGAGGCCATACACTTAATTCCTACCTCGGCTGCCTCTAATGAAAGAATAGAGCCATTTGACCACTGCCCTAAACAAACTCCTTCTTCAGTTCTGCTTCTCCCTCTTCCCTGTGCAGTTTAACACATTATCATAAACTGAACATCCATTAAGCCACCAACCAGATCAAGAAATAGAATATTTGCAGGACCTCCTAGCCTCTGCTGCCTACTGCATGCATGCTCCAAGCCAGACACAATTCCCTCCTTTCTGCTAGAGCTAACCCCTACATTTTGGCAATAATTTCCTTGCTTCTCTTTAGATTTTTACCACACAAGTGTATAGCCCTAAATAATGTAATTCAATTTCACCTTCTTTTGATCTTTATAGAAATGGACTATGCAGTAAGGTTTACTTTGCTCTGACTTCTTTTATTCACTAGTATTATTTATTTATTATTTAAAAAAATGTTTCTTTATTTTTGAGAGAGAGAGAGATAGAGTGTAAGCGTGAGCACGGCAGAGAGAGGGAGACACAAAATCTGAAACACGCTCCAGGCTCCGAGTTGTCAGCACAGAGCCTGATGCGAGGCTCAAACCCACCAACCACGATATCATGACTTGAGGCAGCTGCTTAATAGACTGAGCCATCCAGGGACCCCTAGTATAGTATTTTTTTAATTGCAGTAGAGTTGATACAGTAGCATTGACTACATTCTCTATGCTGTATGTTTTCAATATAGTATTTTTTTTTTTAATTAGAGAGAGAGAAAGAGCAGGGAAAGCAGCAGAAAGAAAGGAAGAGGGGCAGAGGGAGGAAGGGAGAGAGAGAGAGAAAGAGAGAGAGAGAGAATGAATCCCAAGAAGGCTCCACACTGAACATGGAGCCCAATGCGGGGCTCAACTCCACGACCCTGGGATCAGGACGTGAGCCGAAATCAAGAGTTGGATGTTCAACTGACTTATCTACCCAGGTGCCCCTTCAATACAGTATTTTTAAGATTTAATTACACCACATTGTATTCCATTGTATGACACTATTAAAATTAATTTTTCCAATTTAGTTTGATAGACATTTGAACTGTTTCTAGTTCCTATTATGACAGATGCTTATATACATGACCTGGTGCATATGAGCATTCATTTAGTGCCCTGGATCATAAAGAATAAAAATATTCACTTTTCCTAGGCAATTCCAAGTGGTTTTTCCAAAATGGCTATACCAACTTGCAAATCCACCAACCGTGTATGGGAACTTCCATTGTTGGACATCATCACCAGCACTTGTCAGACTTTTTAATCGTAATCTATTTGATGAACATGTGGTGGCATCTTATGATGGTTTTACTTTCTATTTCCCTGATTATTAATGAGCTCTTAATGAACTCTTTCAAAATTTTATTGGCCATTGGGATTTCTTCTTTTGTAATGTCAAATCCTTTGCCCACATTTTTATTGATTGTCTATCTTATTGCTCATTTGTAAAGGCTCCTTATATATTCTGGAACTGAGTCCTTTGTTGGCTATATGTATTGCAGGGACCTTTTCTTGCATACTATACTTGACATTTTATTTTATTTTTTAAAGTTTATTTATTTTTGAGAGACAGAGAGAGAGAGAGAATCCCAAACAGGCTCCAGGCTGTCAGCACAGAGCCTGACACAGGGCTTGAACTCACAAGCCATGAGATCATGACCTGCTGAAATCAAGAGTCATACACTTAACTGACTGAGCTACCTAGGCTCCCCTTGACATTTTATTATTTTTTTAAAATAGTATCTTGAGCAATAAGAGTTCTTACTTTTAGTATAAATCTAATGTTGTAAAATTTATTATTCATTTCCTTTATTGTTGTTACTTTTTATGACAAATTAAGAAAACTTTGCCTACTGAGGTCTAGAACCGCCCTCTCTCTATATATATGTATATGTACATATACATATATATATTATGTGGTTTATATATATATGCATTTATATATATATATATATATTATGTGGTTTACATTCTTAATTCTTTGTTGTTTTGTCTTTCATACTTAGGTCTATAATACACCTAGAACTTATTTTTGGTACATGTATAAATATGTGAGGTAAGGGTCCAATTTCATTTTATTCTGCTATGGATACTCAATTACCACAGCACCACTTACTAAAAAGATTATCTTTTCCCTACTGTTCTGCAGTTCTATGTTACCACAAATCCCAATTTATGGATTTGTCCCTAGATTCTGTTTATCCATTGGTCACTTTATTATTCTTACACCTAGATGTCTTCATTTCCATAACTTTAAAATTGGCTTTGGATGCCTGCTTCTGGGAATATGGGGTGAATATGTTTTCCCCTTTCTCCTGTTAAGTACAACTAATGACACTGGATATAATGTATAAAATCAATATAAGGAGACTTTGAAAGGTGGAGACAAGCAGGCAGACTGATTGGGGATTTGGGGATCTGAGGAATGACACAACACAGAAGTAAGTTCCCTGAATTTCCATTTAGTCTTGTGTATCTCAGATTAGGAACTGAAGAAGCTGAAAGCCTGGAAACCATTAAGGATACAGATCATAACAGCCCTGAAGGAGCCTGCTCTCTCTAGCAAAGTTCTAGGAAAAGTACTTTGCAAGACAGGAAACTTTTAGACAAAAACTGCACTATTCTAACCAAACACTATAGTAAAACCTGTGATCCCATCCACACCTGCAAGGGCCAAGGAGGGAGCTTAGACTTCTGTCCTCATGATGCTGTATGAAAGAGAAATCCAAGTAGGGAGTCACCTTCACTCTCCCTAGCTCATAATAAGTCCCCGTAGTCCTACCCATTGTATCAGTGGAGACCATTTGGGGAGTAGAAACTCCCATCCCCACCCAACAGTAATGAAAAACGTCTCTCCTCCACCCTCAGGCCCCTTCTTGGGTGCCAATGGAGGATGAGTGGGAAACCTCCACTTTCTATTTCCCACCTGTCACTAATGAGGCAGTTTCCTCCCATCCCTTACTGGAATAGTGTCAGAAAATGCCAGCTAAAACAGAAGGTTTAAATAAGAGTCAGAGTCTCATGCCATAATATGAAAATGTCCAGATTTCATTTGAAAATCACTCATTAAAACCGAGAACCAGGAAGGTATCAGAGAAGGAAAAAAAAAAAAAGATAGTTAATAGACTCCAACCCTGAGATGTCAGAGATGCTAGAATTGTCTGACAAACTTTTTAACTCAACCATGAAAAAAATGCATCAGTGAGCAAATAACGAGCACGCTTGTGACAAATGACAACATAGAAAGCCTCAACAAAGAAGTAGAAAACATAAAGAAAAATCAAATGGAAATTTTAGACCATGAGGAAAACAATAACTGAAACAAAAGACATTTAGGTAGGTTGAACAGCAGAATGGAATTAGTAAACTGGAAGATAGAACAATACAAATCACCCACTCTGAACAATAAAAAATACTGGAGGGGAAAAAAAGAACAGAGACTCAGGGACTGTGGGGATTATAATAAAAGATCTAATATATATATATATATATATATATATATATATATATATATATATATATATATATATATATATATCAATGAATTCCCAGAAGGAGAAAAGAAGGAAAGTGAGGCTGCAAAAGTACTTGAAGAAAAAAAATGACTGAAAACTTCCCAAAGTGCAAGAGATGTAAATCTAAAGATGAAAGAAGCGGATGAATTCCAGAGAAGATAAAGCCAAAGAAGTCCATCTAAGACACATCATAACTAATCTTCTGAAAACTAAAGACAAAGAAAAAAAAGTCTCGAATGCAGCCAGAAGTAAAACAATACCTCAACCAACAGTTGAGGGCACAACAGTTCTAACGTCAGTAGATTTCTTTCTAGAAAACCGTGAGGCCAGGAGGAAAGGCCACAATATTTTTTAAGCATTGAAGGAAAGACCTGTCAGAATCCTATATCCTTCAGGAAGCAAGAGGATATGAAGACAGCCTCTGGAAAGAAAACTAAGATAAATTGTCATCAGGAAACTGACTCTAAAAGAATGACTATAAGGAGTTCCCCAAAGAGAAAAGAAAAAGTAAAAGAACCTTGAAATACCAAGAGGAAGAAATAACATGGCAAGCAAAAATATGGGTAAATAACATAGACTTTCCTTCTTCCCTTGAGTTTTCTAAACTGTGTTTGACAGTTGAAGCTAAAATAATAACATTGTCTGATGTGGTTCTAAATAATGTAGGGGGAATATTTAAGACAATTACACTATAATTGGGAGATTAAAAGGACACAAAGGGAAGTAGGTTCTTATACTTCACTCAAATAGTGAAGTGAGCAAATAACGAGCACGCTTGTGACAAATGACAACATAGAAAGCCTCAACAAAGAAGTAGAAAACATAAAGAGAAAGTAAAATGGTGTCATCAGTAGGTTGTGATAAATTATGTATGTGTAATGTAATACAGTAACCACTAAATAAGCTATATAAAGAGGTATAACAAAAACCAGTATAAATAAATAAAAATGGAATTAAAAAAGTGTACAAGTAACCTCAGGAAGGCAGGAAAACAAAAACAGAGAAAACAAACAGAAAACAAAATAAAATTGTCAGGCATAAGCCCTAACATATTATCACATTAAATGCAAGTGGTCTAAATATACCATATGAAAGATCAGCAGAGTAGGTTTAAAATTATGTCATTTATAAGAAACGCACTTCAAATATAACAATATAGACAAGCTGAAAGTAAAATTATGAAAAAAGATGTATTATACAAACATTAATGAAAATAAAGCAGGATATAGTAGACTTCAGAGCAAGGGATATTACCAGAATGGCATTATATACGACAAAATAGTCAGTCTACCAAAAAGACATAACACACCTAAAAATGTATGCACCAAATAACAGAGCTTCTAACAATGTGAAACAAAAACTGGTAGAACTGAAAGGAGAAGTAGACAAATCCACAATTATAGTTAGGAACTTCAACACATCTCTCTCAGTGACTGATAGACCTGAAAGCAGCAGAACACACATTGTTTCCAGTCACCTATGGAATATCAACCAAGATAGCTTCTCTGACAGAAAAGCTGGGGATCAGCGTCATCATCTCCCTGGAGGCCAAGCCTTCATGAACCTCCCCAGCCCCCTACCTAAACCATCTGGCAGCTCCAGACCTGTCCATGGCAGTTTTGGGGTGCCCTCTTCCTACCAGACCAGAAAGGCTGATGGGGATCCCAGCAGCGAGAGGGCAAGCTCTTCACCCTAATTGTCAAACATCCCTCTCACCCCCTGGAACTTTCCTCCGTCCCTGAGAGTTCTAGTCTTCCCAAACCACTTTTGATCTTCTGATTCCTCTTGGATTGAGGCAGTTCTAGTTCTCCCCAGGCACCCCAGTCTGGGGGGAGGCTGTATTTCTTAATGACACCCCAAATTTCTACTCGGTCCTCCCCTTTCTCATGCTGCCAACTTCTAACCACAATAGTGGTGGGGGGGGGGTGGGGAGGAAGGTTTATTTTTGACCATAAAACAAACCTCAACAAATTGTGAAGAACTGAACTCACACACAGAGTGTTCTCTTACCACAGTGGAATTTAAACTAAAAATCAATAACAGAAAGATAAAAGAAAAACTTCCAAACACCTGAAGATTAAAAACACTCTATTAGATAATTCTTGGGCCAAAGGGGAAATAATAAAGGAAATTAAAACTTCATTGAACTAAATGAAAATGAAAATGCAAAAGATCAAAATTTATAGGGCACAGCTAAAGGTAAGAGGGAAATTTATACGAGAAATGTTTACATTAGAAAACAGGAAAAGTCTTGGGCAAATCATCTAAGCTCTTACCTTAAGAACTTAGAAAAATAAGAACAAAATAAATCCAAAGCAAGCTGAAGGAAGGAAATAACAAAGCACATAAATCAATGAAATTGAAAAAAAAAAACCGATAGAGAAATCAATGAAATAAAGGCAGGTTCTTTGAAAAGAACAATAAAATGGGGACACCTGGATGGCTCAGTCAATTGACTATCAGACTTTGGCTCAGGTCGCGATCTTGCAGTTCGTGAGTTCAAACTCCCTATTAGGCTCACTGCTGTCAGCCTGTCAGCAAGGAGATACTTAGGATCCTCTGTACCCCCACCCCTCCCCCACTTTCGCTCTCCCAAAAATAATAAGTATTTTTTAAAAACCAAAAAAACACAATAAAATGGACAAATTTCCAGCAAGAGTGAAAGGAAAAACAAAGACACAAATACCAGTATAAGAAGTGAAACATGGACACCACTGCAGACCTCGCAGATGCTAAAAAGATACTATGGGAATTTCACAAACAATTCTACAAATGTTTGAAAGTTTAGACAAAATGGGCCAATTCCTCAAAAACCACACTCCTACAACTCACTTAGTAGGAAATAGATGATTTGAACAGCTCTATAACTATTGAAGAAATTGAATTCAGAATTTTAAAACTACTCAAATAAATCTTCATGCCCAACTGATATCCCTGGTGAGTTCTACCAAAGATTTAAAGAATTAACACTAATTGTGTGTAGCCTATTTGAGAAAACAGGAGGGAACACTTACTAATTCATTTTATGAAGCTAGTATTACCCTGACAACAAAATTAGAGACAGTGCCAAAACAAACAAACAAACAAACAAACAAAAAATCCCCCAATATCCTTCATGGAAATGAATGTAAAAATCCTAAAGAAAATACTGACAAATACAGTTCAGGGATTTATAAAAAGAATGATATAATATGACTATTTTAGGCATGCAAGGCTGATTCAATATTTGAAAATCACTCAATATAATTTGCCACACTGACATGTTAAAGAAGGAAAATGACATGATCATGTCAATCAATACAGGAGAAGCATTTGACAGAATTATATGTTTATATATATATATATTGGCCTACAGCTAACCTTGTATTTTATGGTAAAAACCTGATTTTTCCCCTTAATATTGGAACAAGCAAGGATGTCTACTTTTCCATTTTTTAAAAAAAATTTTTAAATGTTTATTTTTTGAGAGAGAGAGAGCATGAGTGGAAGAGGGACAGAGAGACATAGAAACTGAAGCAGGCTTCAGGCTCTGAGCTGTCAGCACAGAGACTGAGACGGGGCTCAAACTCACATACCGTGAGATCATGACGTGAGCTGAAGTCAGATGCTTACCTGACTGAGCCACCGAGACAACCCTACTTTCACCATTCTCATTCAACACAGTACTGGAAGTTCTAGTCAGAGCATTAAGTCAAGAAAAGGAAAAGAAAGGCATAAAGATTGGAAAGGAAGAAATAAAATGGTCCATATTTGCAGATGACATGATTGTTTACATAGAAAATTCCAATTCATCTACAAAAACACCTAGTACTAGAGAGTTCAGGTAGATCATAGAATATAAGATAGATATACAATACTTAATTGCATTTTTATATACTAGCAATTAACATATGGACAGGAACATCTAAAATATATCACTTGCAATCACTTAAAAACGAAATCTTAGGTGTAAGTTTAACGAAACATGTATAACACTTACATGCTGAGAACTACACAATGCTGATGGAAGAAACAGGAAATGATGGAGAGAGAGGCACCTGAGTGGCTCAGTGGGTTAAGCATCCAACTTTGGCTTAGGTAATGATCTCACACTTCATGGGTTTGAGCCCCACGTCAGGCTCTGTGCTGACGGCTAGCTTAGAGCCTGGAGCCTGCTTCGGATTCTGTATGTCTCTCTCTCTCTGACCCTTCCCTGCTCACGCTGTCTCTTTCTTTCTCTCTCTCAGAAATAAATAAAACATTAAAAAGAAAAAAAGAAAAAGATGGAGAGAAGCAGAGGGACAAATTGTGTTACAGACTGGGAGCTTCCATGTAGTAAAAAGATGTCAATTTCCCTCAAGTTAATGCTCAGATTGAACACAATTCCTACCAAAATCCCAGTAAGATTTTTCATAGATATAAACAAGATTATTCTAAATTTTACATGGAAGATAAAGGAACTATAAAAATGAAAAAAATCTTGAGAAAGAATAAAAGGGAAAGAATCATTCCACCTGATTTCAAGAATTATAATATGGCTACATAATCAAGACTGGGTGGTGTTAGCAGAAGTATTAACACATAGGTTAATTGAACAGAACAGAGGACCCTACGCACATCTTTTGTTAGATTAATCCCAGGTGCTTTGTGCATTTTTTTTTAAAGTTTCATTTCATTTGGTATTATTTTTGCAATCCAATTTTCTAACTCCTTGCTGCTTATATTTAGAAATATAATTGATTTACAGACAATAATCTTGCTAAAATGAGTAATTAATTCTGATCATTTATTTTCGATTTTCCAGCTACCTAATCATATCATGGATGTCTATTACCTGTCAAACCTTGGTGGAGGGGAGGGCTCAGTAGTTAAAAAACAAAAGGGGACGGGGCATCTGTGTGGGTCAGTTGGTTAAGTATCTGACTTGGGCTTGGGTCATGATCTTTGTGAGTTGGAACTCTGCATGGGGTTCTCTGCTGCCAGCTCGGATCCTCCTCCACACCCCCCCCCACCCTTCTCCCATTTGCTCTCTCTCTCTCTCTCTCTGTCTCCCCCCCTCTCAAAAATAAAAAAACATTAAATAAAGGCAAAAGGGGGCTATGAATCTAAAGGACATTTGGCTGTGCCTGCTATGTCAGGGGAAGGAGCTATCTCACAGTAAATTAGATTAATTTTCTCCTGTTTCAGCAGAATGGGGACTTCTTCCATTTTGGGTTCTCCAGGAAGAAAATTCAGACAGAATTTAGAGTTCAGTATATTTATTAGGGAAGCAGAGGAAATGGGGTTGGGCAGAGGGGAAATTTATGCTATGATGAAAACCTGAGAACCTCGGCCACGCTCAAGAGGGTCTCTGGAGCTGAAACAGCCCATGCATATCACCTGTGTCCATTTGTCATTGAATGTGGGCAGCCTCTGGAAGGGCTTGACTTTGGGTGAAGTATCTCTCTGCAGCAAAGCAATCTGTGAAGGGGCTGACAGCTGAAGACCTCAGGGATGTCCTCCCAGAAGTTAGAGCAAGTCCTTCCCTGGAGGGGGTATGGCCAGCACATCCTCATGTTTCCAACAGTCCACCCTTCAAATCCTTCAGATTCACTTCAGGATTCTGGTGGATCACTGGCATCCAAGCGGACCATGTGGGTGCCAAATATGGTTGTCCTGTCCCCATGCTAAGAGCAGCCCTACCTCCTCTCAGTGACAAGGGCCAGTTACTTATGCCAAGACAAAGACTCCTCTTCTTGGCTGCTTATTTCCAGAAATGAGAACCCAAAGTACTCAGACTGCACCCTTAGCTTATAGTTCAATGGGACTCTTGCTATATTCTCTGGCACTGGTGTTCCCCCTTGGGGGTGCAGGACCTCTAACTTTGCAGAGCCCAGAGCCGTGGGGATGGAAGGCACAAATTCCCCAAGAGGCTCATTGGGCATGATGGCGAGTGGGGCCGCTGCTGCTGCTACCCCTGAGTTCCTGAATCCAAGTATTTTCAACTGGAGACCCAACAGCTTGTACAGGTCTTTGGTCCAAGGTATAGGACGCATGCCTGAGGACAGCACAGCATCTTACTGAGCACTGTCTCTGAGTTGGCCCCTGGCTGTGCCTTCAGGGGGTCATTTTAATGTTCTATTAGGCCAGTAGCTTCTTGCTGGTGGAGTATATGATGTAACCAGTGAATCATATGGTTTTGGGCACCCACTTGCACCTGCTTTGTGATAAAGGAGGACCCTGGGTCTAATGCAATGTTACGTAGGATCCTGGACCAGTGGATTAAACATGCTGTACAGTGTGTGGTGCTAAATGAGGCCCTTCAGGCAGGAAAGGCAAGCACATACCAGGAATGTGTGTCTCTCCCTGCTTGAAGGAATTTCTAGCCCTGCCAGGGTAGAAGGGACCCAATGAAGTTAACTTGCCACCAAGTAGTCAGAGGGTCTCCTTGAGGATCTGTGCCGTATTGGAAGCTCAGTGTTGGTCTTCGCTGTTGGCGTTTAGATGTACAGAGGGAGGCAAGCGACTGTAATGATGACAATGTGCCCTGGGCAGTGTTTCCCATCTGGGGCTTGGAGTTTAAGGCACAAGCCCATCTTTGTTGGCAAATGGAGCTTACTGCCTTGTATCCAAAGGAGCTCTACGTTTCGGGGCAGCCGTCTGGCCCAGAGGCGCATCTACTGCAATGTTTTAAAAACTGCACATTAGTGTCTACAACCTTGTTTATTAAGTTACCCAGAAAGCGATGTCCAGGCTTCCCCTCCTAGAGGTTCTGATTGGATTGGTTTGGACACCAGTAACTTATGAAAGTTCCCTTTGGGGATTCTAAGGTGCGACCAGGGTTGAGAACCACTATATTAACGGGTAGTGAAATAAAGTGAGGTCTTGATTACCACTTTTTTTCCCTTAAGAAACAGAAAATGTCATAGGGTATCTCATGGAGAAAGGATACCGTTTTTGAAATTTCCATTCCACATATGTGTGGCTAATAGGTCGTGATGTAAAATGTACTGCTTTCAAGAGTTTGCAAAGCCACTGGTCTAAAGCAGTGCTTTTCACACTTCAGCGTGTATAAGAGTAACTGTGTAAGGACCAGAAAAACCAAAAGCACACTTTTACTGGGCACCTGCTGGGAATAAGGCATGACCAGGGGCCCCATCTCATGCTAAGGGCATCGGGTGTGGGAGGTACAAAATAAAGAGGTGGCAGAGAGGAGACAGGCCAGAGGGGGAGGGGAATGTGTGTTCATTTGAATCCTGCTTCTGCCACTGACCTTGAGCTGGCCATCTACCATCTCTCTGAGTCTCAGTTTCTTAACAGCAAAAGGGAACAATAACACCTACCCTTCCGATGTCATAATCCAACAAAGAATGATGGTCTCTGGAAAGCATTTTGGAAATTGTAAGGACTCTGCACCCATAGGGATTACTATTACTCAGAATCAAAGCTTGTGCCATTGGCATCAAAGTTTGGGGGGATTTAGATTGGGTGGAGAGGACCTTCAGGCAGATACATAGGCCTAAGCCCAGTAGGACTTTGGGTGATGTCCTTCAGGGACAGTGAAGGAGACCAGGTGGTTGGACCTGAGGGAGGGGGGTGGTAGAGTGTGCTGGGGCCGGGTTTAGAGGGCTGTCAGAGATTGCCAATGAGTTGGGTCTTGTTGGAGCAGACAGTAGGGAGCCATTGCAGGTTCTTGAGCAGGAGAGCTCTACCTGAAAGAAGTGGAAGGTAGGAAAAGGTAGTCAAACATTCCTACCTCCTAAAGCTGTTCTTGACTGTCTCTAGAGAGACGTCTTCCTCTTGGCTCTCATGGTTATCTCTGGCTGGACTGTTTGTCTTCTTGGCAGCAGTTGTACTAGCTCAAGACTTCTTGGAAGCAGCCCTTATTTCCTCTCCAGTTTCTCCAGCCCACTGAGGTCTCTGCCTCCTTGGGGCTCTTAGGTTGTGCACCCCACTTGTGGGGCTCTGCTCATGGAAGGCAGTGTTCTCAACTCAGGCTGTTCATTAGAATCACCTAGAATTTGTTTTTTAAAACATCTCCAGGGGTGCCTGGGTGGCTTAGTCAGTTAAGCGTCCGACTTTCTCTTGGGTCATGATCTCACGGTTCGTGGGTTCGAGCCCCGCGTCGGGTTCTGTGCTGACTGCCAGCTCAGAGTCTGGAGCCTGTTTCAGAGTCTGTGTCTCCCTCTCTCTCTGACCCTCCCCTGCTCACACTGTCTCTCTCTCTCTCCTAGAAATAAATAAAACATTTAAAAAATTTTTTAAAAAAATAAAATGTCTCCATATGTAGGTTGCATCCCAGATCGATGTCACCTGTGGGGTTGGAGTCGGGCATTGGAATTGTTTTTAAACATCCCAGATGATTCCAAGATGCAGCCAGTTTTGTGATCCACAGACCGTCTCTGACAACCAGGAATCCTGCCTGGGGATTCCCGCTTCCACACGTGTACACCACCCCCTGCATCAGAGGTCAGGAAGGACGCATTAGGACTTCAACTTTATATCTATTTGCAATCCCATTCATGTTCAGAGACCATGTTCTACGAATGACTTACTGTGGCAGGGCAGCGGTGATGACAATAAGGATTGGTACTTCCTGTGGCCAGGCTCTCATCTGAGTGAAGCGGTACAGAAAGTGCTAGTGCTCCACAAAGGTACTATTATTATCCTCATTTGGCATGTGAGGGAGCTCACGGAAAGGCCGAGTAACCGGCCCATCACACCACTAAAAGCAGCCATGCCAAAATTCAAACCAGGTTGGCTCTAGCAGCTACATTTTATCCACAAATAAATGATACACACATAAGATACAGATATCAGGGGCAGCTGCCCAGCATGTTTTATTGATAAATTTCATAATCAAATAATTACACCATGATGGCAGATGATGAGTCTCTAAGGCGAGACCTAAATCTCAGTCTTGTTTCTCTTCCCCACTAGAGGCCAGTGGGCATCTGGCTACCTCTCACCAAATGTGTCTGCCTTCTCCCAGAAGCATCTACTGACTGATAATCATAACCAGTGTTTATCAACAGTTGTCACGTGCCAGAAACTCTCATTTGTAATCTTTGCAACAATCTTGTGAAGTAACGGATAGATTTGTCTTCGTTTTGCAAACGAGGAGACTGAGCCACCCAGTAATTTGCCAGAGGCTGAAACCCAAATTGTAAGACCACAGAGCTCATTCTCTCCCACTGTGAAAGGGTCCACGGAGAACAGCTTATGACAGCAGGGGCGGGGTATGAAGACATGAGGAAAGGGGCAGAGGTTGACTGTTCATTGTTCGCTCCTTTGACAGGTAGTACCCTCTGCCAGGAGTGCCCATCCCTATTTATCCTACCTACACTTCTGTCTCCAGCTCAAAGATCGCCTCCTCCAGGAAGCCTGCTTTCCTTCAAGCTGCAGTGAGTTGCACCTGCCTTGTGGTTCATGCCTCGTCTTCCCCACTGGAAGCTGGGGCTCCTCGAGGGTCAGGCTGGGTCCCACTCAAGAAGCATCCGGGGGTTGAGCCTGTGCCATCTTTCCACCCAGGGCAGAGGGTCTCCCACACTCTGGGTTTTTCCTCCATGGGCTCCACTTCCCTTTCTTCCTCCTCTCCTTCTCCCTCCTTTTCCTACTTCCTCCCTTCTTTCCTCCTCATCCTCTCTTCTCCCTCCTCCTTCTTCCCGATGGCCCCCGGTGTCTCCCTCCTCCCTGCCCTGCGCCGCTGCCAGGCCCGGCAGCTGCAGTGCCCCTGGCGGCCTAAAGAGGGGGCTGCGGCGCCGCCCGCTGGCCATGCAGCTGCGGCTTGAGCTTCCTGTGAGGTCAGGTGGGAGGAAGCGGCCTGGGAGCCGCGGGGAGTGGACGCAGCTGAGGCCCGGGAGCCGCGCCCGAAGGTGGGTGTCCGGGCCTGGGGCGCGGGCGAGCGGGCGCGCATCTCTCCTCTCCCGCGGGCCCGGAGTCGGCAGCCGGGGCGGCGCCCCGTCCCTGCAGCCCGCAGCCCCCCGCCCCCCAGCACGCTCCTCCCCCCCCCAAGTCCCGAGTCAGGTGTCCCAGGGCCAGCCGAGGCCACCGCCCACCCAGCGGGCTCGGCGTGGCAAAGCGCCGAGGGACTGCGGAGCTCCGTGACCCGGTGGCCTTCTCCAGGGACTCCACGGGCTTTGGAAGGGGGACCCGTCTGTCCCAGGCTCTGGGCCAAGGGCAGCAGAACAGGGGTCCTTACACCCTCTGGCTCGTGTCACAGACCTTTTCAGAATTTAGGAGAAAACTGGTTCATCTCCTTAGGAAAAACGGCCTTTACACAGACTCAGGGAGAGCCACGGAAGGACCCCACCCCCACCTCCGGCCCACGGACAGACACCCTTGGGCTCTGCGGAGTGGGGCCCGCCCAGAGCCCCAGCGGCATCCCGCCTCCCATATTTTGGGAAGGTTGGCCCCGCCCCCGTGGTCACGGGAGGGACTCTTGTTATCTGAGAGATGAGGGCCAGGGGAGGGGTGTGCCCTCTTCGGGGGAAGGTCTGCGCCTCCCCCTGGCTCTGGCAGCCCTGTGGCCCTCAGTGGCTGCTGCCAGGCAGTGGACCCCAAGTAGCTCCGAAGTGGGCCCAGAGCTTCTGTGAGGAGAAGGCCCAGGTCCTGGGCATTTACTCCCAATGGGCCATTTTGTAACGGATGGGAAATGGGGACAGCGGGGATCTTGGTGCCCTGGACTCCGTGTTTAGAGCTGAGAGAAGGACCTAGGGCCAGACTTCCTGGTGTGGCCTCTGGCTGAGTGGTCCTGGGCAGGTGGCTAGACCTCTCTGGGTCTCTAGCTGTACCTGCCTCTGTTTGTGAGGTGTAAGTGCGATGGGCCCCCGTGGACTTCTCACGGGGGCCACAGCGTGGGCCCTCATCCCTGTGGTTGCTGGCAGTTCTGGCTCCTAGAACGTCCATCTCCAAGGATGCTTCTGGTAGTTTTCCCAGTGGGCTCCATGTCTGAAAGATTTTTGTCTGTCAGATAACTTGCATTTATTTGTCTCCTTGTAATTAAGCAGGCGCAGTGCCCGCCGGGCACGGGTAACCAGTGTGAGCACCTAGAATGGCAGTTTTTCCCTCTGAAGGCAAGCATGTCTATATCTCTGATAAAGTGATTCTTTCAGGTCTGGAAGGGTGCAGCCCAGGACGGCCTGTAGCTCGCGGGAGGATGGTGCGGATCTTGGCCAATGGGGAAATTGTGCCGGACGACGACCCTCGTGTCAGGAACACTGCCCCTTCACGCAGCAGCACCCCCCGACAGGTAGGTGCCCGGTGCCCACGGCAGGGGCAGGGGAGCAGCTGGCCTCCTGTCCTCTGAGCTCCTAGAAGCTCTCTTGCTAGTCATTAACCCTCTGTAGCCTGAAGCCCTCTTTGCAGAGAGTCGGGCTAGAGAACACGAGGGTCCAGACTTGGGGAAAATTGCAGATTTATTGCCCAGACAGCCCCCTGTCTCCCCAGCTTTTCTTACTCTTCTGGAAGCCTTCTCAGACTTTGAATCCACCAGCTGCCTCTCCTTTAGCCTGGTTAACCCTGCTGGAGCCAGCATTGCTCTCTAAGAGTCGGCCGGCTGGGAGAGAACTGGGAAAGGTGGAGAAGACGGGCCCATGGCCACACCATGATGGTGTTAAAGGAAGGAGCGATGCGTGTTATGAATGTCCGCTCAGAAGCTGTGTCCTGTGGTCCAGCCCTCCTTGATCCCTTCCTCCTTTCCCCAGCCTGGGCACCTCCTCCCTGGCAGGACACGGGGAGATAGACTGGCACTTTCTGTGCTCTGAGCTTGTGACTCAGTGACTGGCATCCCTGTGGACGGCATCTGGAGATTGCTGAGGAGGGAAGGTGTGGCCCTGAGGGACCAGAGAGGAAGGCAGAGCTGAGCCCGGAAGGTTCCCTTGCTGTCTCGTACTTCGATGCCAGAGAAGCTTTCTCTACATTCATTCATCTTTCTGTCTTCACCTTCCAGAGCTTTCTCAATAGGGGCCATGGTGCCCCCCTGGGGGGTTCCGGTCCTCGCCAGCAGCAGGCAGGTGCCAGGCTGGGTGCTGCTCAGTCCCCCTTCAATGACCTCAACCGGCAGCTGGTGAACATGGGCTTCCCCCAGTGGCATCTGGGCAACCATGCGGTGGAGCCGGTGACCTCCATCCTGCTCCTCTTCCTGCTCATGATGCTGGGTGTGCGGGGCCTCCTGCTGGTGGGCCTCGTCTACCTGGTGTCCCACCTTAGTCAGCGGTGACCTCTAGCAGCCAGTGGGGCAGGCATGCAGGAGAGGGAGTTTGGGGGCCTGGGGGGGGAGGGGGAACAGGCACACAGGGAGGGGTCTGATGGTGCCTGGAAGGTACGCTCAGAGACCGTGTTTTCATGTCACGTTAAGCACGAGGTGGAGGAAGCCCCTAGTCCTGTGTTCCCCAAGGACTGGATGGGTCCCCTCCTTCCCCTGGGTGTTTTTAGGTAGCACGGGGCCTGCATTAAGCACAAAGTCAGAGCAAGAAAGGGATTCCCTTTCCAAGTCTCTTCCGGCCCTTTCATGCCAAGAAGAAAGTCCCAGCTTGGTCGCCTTCCAGTACGTTCTCATGCGTCTGGAACCCATGCACGACTTCCCCCGTTACTAGCGAGGATGCCTTGGGCTTAAGGCTGTTGGGAAAAGTTTCCAGACTTTTATAGCTCTGTTTGTTTTAATGGTATATTTTTAATTGGCTACCTTTTATTTATGACAAGTCTTACTGGCATCTACTTACTGTGGTGGTGTTTTCAATAAATACATTTAACTAAGAAGGAATCCCTGTAAAGACATTCATAAGTAATTGTAAATCTGGAAGACATGAAGAGGGAGGTTGGGAGTGACTGGGGTTGGGAACAGGGTGGAGATGGGCATTTGGCCCTGGGGGCCTGGGGGCTGGGATTTCTAAGCTTTTCTTGAGAGGCTCTGGGAGCCTAGAGGGGATCCAGGTGAAGCGTGGGCCCGGACCCCTTGTCTGATGCTTGGATGACTTCTGGCTGACTCTGAGATGTTGGCCTTGTGGGGGGGTGGAGTCCTGTGGCCAGAATGCCCAAAGGGCTGTGGTGAGGGAACAGCTGGGGTGCAAGGCTCCTGTGCCTGGGGGCTCTGACTAGAAGCCGCTCGGCCTCCCTTCTGCGGCTCACTCTCCTTAAAAAGCAGGAGGTCTTGGGGCTGACTGCTCGTGTGTGTGGGGTAAGGGTGCCCTGCTTTTCATGAGTGGAGGCCTTGAGGTTTGGCCAGTGAGCCTTGGGTCTGTGTGGAAGCCCTGCTGGGGGCGGGTAGCACCAGATGGCTGAGGGCTCTGGGTATGGTGGCCAGAGGGAGGCTGGGTGGGCCCGAGGGCTTCCCTTGCCTGGGGACCAGATTTCTCACCTCTTAGGATTCTTCTGGGGCTGGGGGAGGAAGGCAGGTTGGGAAGTGCTTCCTGAAGGCTAGGGCTAGAGGAGCAAACCCTCATGTGGTGGACATGGGAAGGAAGGGGGGTAATTTGAGATGGAGGTGGATTCTGTCCCTCCTCCTGAGAGCACTGTCCCCCAAAGCACCCCTGTGCCCAGTGCTGCCCTGAGGGAGCTGGTGGCCTTTATCACAGACATTCCGGAATCAGCTTTGTGGTGTTCGAACAGGACTCCTTTCTCAGTGTTTGCTGTGACTTTATTTCTCAGCAGCTGTTGGAATACGGTTTCCCTTTGTGATGGGCTACGGAGGGGAGGGTGCTGGGCCCCTGGGGATGTTGCAGAGAGGGAAAGGAGGGTCAGGGCCTGGGCAAGGGGAAGTGGTGACCAGGTCTAGCTGGTGCCCCTGCTGTCTCCCATGGCATCTTCTGCCCTGGCACATCTGGCCCCCACTGGCCATCCTCCAAGCTGGTGTGGCTGCAACCTCAGCCCCACAGGGAAGGGATGACCGTGTGGCGTCCCCTCCCCTCAGACTTCCCCCTCAGCATGTCCCTCTGGGGGCTGGGCTTTCGCCTTCCTTTTGCTTTGCAAATCTGTGGGACTTGAGAAATCAATCTTAAGGGAACCTCCAATATAGAAAGTTCCTTTAAGGGGTGTGAATCTGAGTCCACAAATTCAGGTCTGAGAACTTCTTTTTTACTTCTAGAATTTAGTTTCTGTTCCTGAAGCCCGCGCCTTCTGAGGAGAACTGAAGATTCCTTAGAGAAGGTAGGGAAGCCCAGGGGTTTCCTCCTGCTCCTGGCTGGAAGGAGCCTGGGGGAGGGGCAGGAGGCCTGTCCTCCTGTCCAGGCACCACACCTACCCCAGGGGCAAAGGCCCCTCCAGCGACTTCTTAGCCAGCCTAAGGGAAGGGGTTGGGGGTTGGAGGTGAGCTGTTTGGGAAAGAAGTTGCATTTCTGGTCCAACACACACAACCCAGCCCTGACAGACTTGTTCTGGTTGAATTAGGAGCCCACCTCTTGACCCTTCTTTTTTCAACCCACCTTCCCTGTGCCCCTTGGGCTCTGGGCAGAGGCTGCTAACTGTTGCTCTGCTTCCCTTCTTAAAGTCTGGGGTCTGAAGGTACCCCGGTCCAGTCCGGCCCACTGGTGGAGGCAGTGCGTGGAGGCTGAGTGCCCCCTAGGGTTGCGGCCTATGTAGCAGTGAGCGTCCGGCGGCCCTTCCCCTGCCTCCTGTCTGAATGGCCTTCAGGGAGGCTCTCACCTGTGCCCGGAGAAGCGTGGTGGCCGGACGCAGGTCCCAGCGAGGCTTGGAGTGAGGCTGAAGGCTGTCTCGGCTTAGTGGGCATCTTGCTCCTAGTCCTTCTGTCTGAGGAGGAGGAGGGCCCTTCTCCCTCTGCCCACCCCCTGCCCCGCCTGCTGTGTGACAGGACCCCCCAGACTGGGCCGCTTTGAGGGCAGATTTTCAGGGAAGGTTTCTGCTAATCTCCAGGGCTAATCCTTGAAGCCCTGTGTCTCCGTGTCAGGTTGGATTTTCGGCCTGGCTGCCTTGGGCAGAGCTGCCCCCCACATGGCGTGAGCCACAGCTTAGATCTCTGGAAAGGGATCTGCCGCCTTTGTGGAAAGAGGAGCCCCCGCTCCCCGTCTGGAGTTATTCTGACTCCTTGGTTGGGGCTACCTGATGAGTGAGGCCGCTCCTCTGACTGCCTGTCCTCACTCCGTCCATGCCACAGACTCCCCGGGCTCCTGGGTCCTCCTTCCGTAAGCTCCAAGGCCTTCACGCTCCAAACCTTACCTCTCCCTCCCGTCTAGCTAGGCTGCAGCTGCAGGCCACGTATTTGGCCCCTGAGATGGGGCCAAATGGCGCCTCCAGGTTGCCAGGTTTCCCAGGAGGCCCCCGCTGGCCCCCGGCTCTCTGGGACCCGGACTAGAACCCAGCCCTTTGACAACGGTCCCTGACTGGGGGCTCTGGCTCTGAGTTGAGAAAGAAGCTGGGTGTGGTAGTCAGAGCTTCTGACCTGGTGGGCAGGGAAGGCTTCCCCCTCCCCAGGCCAGTGGGCCCCAGAGGGAGCCTGTCTGTTTGTGGGCCCTGCTCTGCTATGTGGGTCCGTAACCTGGGACAGTTCACTCAGCCTCTCAACAGCCTTGTTCCTTAACTCTAAGGAGACGGATGATGATCAGGGTCCCTCCTGCCTCTCGGAGCCTCAGGCTCACCCTTGCATGATGGATGAGAGGGGGTGCATAGAAAGGAGGGGCCGCACCCACCCCCATACTTCCTTCCCAGAGGCTGCACCTTGGACCCTGGCTCCTGTGCTGTGGGCTTTGGCCTAAGGTGGCACCTGGGACCCCCAGCTGGGGCAGTGCTGGGTTGTGAAGACGAGTGTTGCCCCCTCCTTGGCCATCGAAGAAGTACAGCTGCTTCTGTGTGGGCCTGGATGCTGAGGGGCCCACTGCAGATCTCCTGTGGGGACGGGTGAATTTGCTGAGCGCTGTGTGCCCGACGTCAGCTGAGCCCTTGACATCTTTCATTTGCCCCTGACCTTTATGCCTCAGGCACTACTACTGTCCCTTTTATTTCCCAACTGAGCACACCTTGGAGCATTTACAAGTTGCCCTGGGACCCCTGGTCAACCAGGGTGTGGAGCGAGGATTAAACTGAGGCCCCGTTCTTAACCATTCCCAATGTCAGAATCACCCATGGACAGGTTACAAAGGCAGATTCCCAGACCTCACTGCAGACCTTCTCAGACGTGTTGAGGGACGCGGCCCAGAGCCTGCCTCTTACAAAGCGGGCGATTTTGACACAGGGGTTGGGAGTAGAGGGACGGTAGAGCCCCTGACTCCGCAGAGGGTGCCTGCAGCCTGGAGAGAGGGGGGGAGCCTCCCCAGGTGAGGGAGGCGAGAGCTCCCACTCAGGAGGGAGACCAGACAGGTGCAGGCCTCACTCCCTGCTGGGACCTGCTGTGATCAGCTCTTGGAGGGCAGAGGGCACAGGGTGGGTGCGAGGGCATTGGCCGCAGCTGCCCGGCTGGGTGGCCTCCATAGCGTTCCAGCTCTGGGCTGCGGTCCCTGAATAGGGGGGTAGCCCTCTACCCTGCATTCCTGAATGCATGACATTTTCATTGCAAACTGACAAGGGGAGAAATCCAATTACCTCACACAGGGTCCCGGAAGGGCTGTGCAGGGGTGGTGAGGGTCGGGGAGGGAGTGCTGAGGGCTTTGCTGCCAAAACATGACAGAGAGAGAAGCCTGCAGCCTATCCACTGGGGCACGACAATGGGGGAGGCACAGCTCACCCTTCCTTGTGCCCAGGACCCAAAGGAACCACAAGAGAAAGTTCAAGAAGCAGATTGAGCACGTCAGTGAAACTGCAGTGCGTGTGTGTGTGTGTGTGTGTGTGTGTGTGTGTGTGTGTGTGAGAGAGAGAGAGAGAGAGCGCGAGCCTTGGTTTGGGGGTGGGGCAAGAGCTGAAACCATTTGGCTTTTGGGACCCAGAGTTTGGGAAGAGGAACTGTCCAAAATGAAGCCTGAGCCTTTAGGACACCTTCCTCAAGTGCTGGGTGGGCTGGGCTCTGGGCTGGAGGCAGCAGGGCTGGGCTGCCTTCACTGGACCACCAACCTTCATCCCTGCGGTGCAGGGGCGGGGAGGGAGCCCCGCGGGAGGCCGAATACATAAGTTCACATGCTCAGCTCCATCCCAGTTAACCAGTGACCTTGGACACGATCCACACACTCCCTGCCCCTCTGTCCCCCTCTGCACCTCACAGGGGCAGGAGGACTAAGTATTAATTTGTGGGAAGCACTTAGCAGTTTCTGGCACAAGGTCAGCAGAAAACAGTGATGTTAGGGTTTACTTAGTATTTTTTGTTTAGAGCAACTCACGTTTTACTTAAATCTCTTTGAAAAGGAAGCCTCATATTACTACTGTAAATGGAGAGCCAGCGTTACTTGCTGCTCATAGTAGAAATACCTACTACAAACAAGTAAATTCAGTGTAGAGAAAATAACAGGATTCCATTTTACCTAGCCACTGCTTTTGGCCAAGGCTTTGAGCCTGATGCCTGCTTTCTTGGTAGAAAAAGCAGTTTGCCAGGATTTAGAGAGCATTAAAGCCTTGTTAGCATCTCACTGAGACATTCTCCTGGATGGAGTCAGAGGACTGACTGAAGAGAAATGAAGAGGAAAGGGCTTTCTCATTGTAGGATTCGGTGCTGTGTTTGTGAACTGTTTAGTCATCTTGCACACTCCCTCCAATCACTCATACACTGTCAGGTAAAAGCATCCTATGACTATGGGAAATACTGTATAATCTTGAGCAAGCTGTTTAAAAAAATTTTTTTTAATGTATTTTTATTTATTTTTGAGAGAGAGAGAATGAGAGAGAGAGAGAGAATGAGAGAGACAGCGTGAGCAGGGGAGGGTCAGAGAGAGAGGGAGACACAGAATCTGAAGCAGGATCCAGGCTCTGAGCTGTCAGCACAGAGCCCAACGCGGGGCTCGAACCCATGAACTGTGAGATCGTGACCTGAGCCGAAGCCAGAAGCCAGATGCTCAACCGCTCAACCGACTGAGCCACCCAGGCACCCCTTGAGCAAGCTATTTTTAAAGGTTAGTCTTTGAAAGGTAATACGTTTGCAAGTTTAAAGATCAAGCAATGTACAAATGTATACAGAAGAAAGTCTTAACTCCCCCTCCTTCCCTCCTCCCTCCCCCCCTCCCTCCCTTCCATCCATCCTTCTATCCCCCTCCACCCCATGACTACTGTTCTTAATGTCCTTTCAATCCTTCCAGAATTCATTTACACGAATATAAGCAACATAAATATACTAATTTTCTCTTTTTAAAAATACACACAATGGAAAACTAGACAGATATCTGCTCTCACTTTTTTAGTTAACAGTACATCCTGAACTGGACACATTTATTAGTGCAGAGACGCTTTCTTAGTTCTGTAGTGTTTTGGTATTTGGGTGAGTTGGTGACTATCTTTGGCCTCCAGGAAGTCATTTGTACCATAAAGGGTTTGCAAAACTGACCCCCAAGGGCCTTGTAGCTCTGACCCTGAACCGCTCCACAGGGCTGTTTCTCCGAATTGTGGGGTCCCTGAGAGAAATGGCATTGGGGTTTCTCCAAAGCCTGAGGGGTGAGGTTCCTCGGGTGGTTTGAACTTAGTCCTAGGTCCCAAGTTAGTCCTGTGTGCCGGGAGAGGTCGAGGCAGGAATAGCCTCTGGAGTCCCACTCAATGGATTTTCTTGGTTCCCTTTGCAGTTGGCTGTGATGCCTTTCCTGTCTTTGCCTGGCTTTGTCTGGCTCGGCGAGGAGGCGTCGTATTTGTTGCTGCTGCTGACGTGGCTTGGTATTGCCAGTGCCATGGTCTGTACCCCCATCCCCCCCTGCCCCCTCCCCAGCCCCCGTCCTGCCTCATATTTTAGGCAGATTGAGATTAAGAACATTGAAGAAAGCCATGAAGAGTGACACAGCCTCAGGCTTTCTTTAGCCGGGGTAATACATGTGCAGGAAGACCCTGGAAGCCTCAGCATCGCCAGGTTTTGGCTTAAAGGGCTATGAATTTTGTCCCATGGCGCCACCTGGTGGAGAGTTTGTGCAGGAGCACAATCTCTGTCCCTAATATCGCGTTATTCCAAATCGTCCTCCCTCCTGACCAGATGCCCCTTCACCTCAACCACCCCAGGCTTATCATTACCTTGTATTTCAGGGAGTGGAAGAACTCAGGCTTCTAGGCCCTGTGCCAAGAGCCTCGTCTCATTTCATCCTCCCCCAAACAAAGAAAAATAGATGTCATCCCCTTTGCACAGATGGAAAACCAGAGGTTAAAGCAACTCAAATGTCCAGACCCAGGCAGGAGCCTTCAGTCTGAGGGCAGGAGGAGGGAGACTGAGGCCCCAGGAAGAGGCTCTGTCATGAAGCAGACTTCTGGTATTTGAGCGTCCAGGGTGGGAGGTGGAACGAAGAGGCTTACTCTCCATGATTTCTTCATCCCGGCTTGCTGTCACCATGGAGGGTGGCCCCCGCGGGAGGGGCCCACCCGTTCTCTAAGGCTGGACCCTCTCTAGTTTGGGGGCTGCCTACCCAGGCCCACCAGTGCACTGCCCACCAACACATACACCTATTTTGCTCAGCCTGGTTCCTTCAGTTAACATGATATGGTGACCTGGCTGTCATTGAAGGCACAGTGTCCCTTGCCTAGTGCTTGTCTTTTTCACAGGAAGCAAGGAGCAGTGCAGTGAGACCCCGGACTTGCTGGTTGTGTGTCTGTGGGCAAGTTACTTACCATGCCTCAGTTTCCTCACCTGTGAAACGGGAATAAGGTGCCATCCAAGCTGGTTGTGAGGACCAGGTGACAGATGTATATATAGTCCCTGGGCGCAGCACAGGAAGCCACAATCACATCGCTCCCTGCAGCGCCTGTTAGTGACAATTAGGGGCCCTAAGCCAAGAATATTTTAAATGTAACTGCTTTTGAAATTCTTGGAGAAAAAAAATCAAAAAATTTTCCAGTGTGGCTACTTGCCAGTATAGCACAGTTAAGAAATTTCCCTGTGAGGCTCTGGCCTGGGTTAGAGCCTGTAGTGGCCCGGTAGGGCATTTCTTTGCAGCTTTGAGCTCTGCTAATGCCGAGAAACTGCCTTTTTCTGATAAAGTGACTCAACGGTGGATCCTGTTACTTCCAGGACTTCTGGTGGGGCTGGGGAAAGAATGTCACCTGTGTGCATGGGCCTAATTCTCAGGCTATAAGTACAGGCACTTCTGCCCCAGCACACGTGGCACAAGAAGAGGGAGGGAGGAGCTAAGGAGAGGAGGAGGAAGGGAGGGAGGGAGAGCAAATGAAAGAAGCAGGTTGAAAGTGTAAATGCAGTCCAAGTTAGGGCCCCAGGGCTTGCCGTGACATCTGCCTGCATCCCTGCCTTTCTTTTAAAGGAGATGGCAACCTGTGGAGACCATCCCCTGAGGCTTCCCCATTCCCCTTACCTGCCCCTGCTCCAGGAGCCGGGGGTCCCCTCTAAGGCTGTGGTCCTGGTGCATCCCTGTCCCTCCCCTGTTCTATTTGGTATCGAATCATCAGACCAGGCACGGCCCTGAGCTACAGAGGGTGCAGTGACCCTGGAGCACACAATGGCGCGGAAGTGATGCACTGTGGCCTCACAGCCCAGGAAGGGGTGCACATTACCCCTGGAGGGTGCCGGCTGGGCTGCCTTCTTCCCTCGCTTTATTCTCCCAAAAGTTAGGCTCTTGCCTTTTGCTCTCAAGTTCTTGGGGAAACAGGGCTCTACCTCCCATTGCCTTAGTTTTGTGGGCTGGAGACTCACATGCCCTCAAGAGCCCGGTGGGGGGCTGAGAGACCCCGGGGTAGCCACTGAGTGGTAGGCAATAGGGAGATGTGGGGACTGCGCACTCTCCCAAAGGCCTCGCTGCTACACAGCACAGGGCAGGGCACAGGGCCGGCTGAGCCTAGTGGCATGGGGGCTGGGCTCCGGGCTCTTCAACACGTAGTCTCTGGAGCCTATCCCTCTCCTCCAGCCATTGTGTGGCTTCAGGCGATCTAGCCCCAAGCCACAGTTTTCCCTCTATAAATGGGGTAATAATACTTCCTCTTAGGGCTGATGTACAGGTAGCAGTGAAGTGACATATTTCTTAGATATTGCATGAAATATTCTTAATACATCATCTATATGTACTTTCTGTGCTGTGGGACACATTACCCAAAAATTAGTAGCTTAAAAGAACACACATGTATTTTTTTAAAGGTTTGTTTATTTTTGAGAGAGAGACACACACGAGTGTGAGCAGGGGAAGGGCAGAGAGAGGAGACACAAACTCTGAGGCAGGCTCCAGGCTCTGAGCCGTCAGCATAGAACACGCGGGGCTTGAAGTCACAAACTGTGAGGTCGTGACCTGAGCCGAAATCAGAGTCAGATGCTCAATGGACTGAGCCCCCCAGGAGTCCCAGGGCAGATTTTCCTTTATAGCCAGCAATGGGGAGAGACTGTAGAGCGAGTCTGAGAGCAAGACGGAGTCTTATACACAGTGTAATATAATCACAGGGGTGACATCCCATCACCTCTGCCACATTTTCTTGGTTAGAAACAAGTTCCCACCCACACAGTTCCCAACCACACTCAAAGGGGAAGGGATCCCAGAAAAGCACGAACACCAGGGAACTGGGATCACAGGCACCCCTGAAAAAGTCCATCCGCGGCACCCAAAACTCGTTGGCCATTATTACGGTAGACTGCGCACCTACTGCGTACCAGTGTGTGGAAGGTTTCATATATATGATTGCATCTATTCTAATTGTTTTATGGGTAAACTGAAACTCCAGCCGGGAAACTTACCTGAACTCACTCAGCTAGCCGGTGACACAGCAGATCTAAATCCAGTCCTTTCTGCTGCCCCTGTCCTGGGTCTTCCCTTGACATCACACTCACAGTCAGCGCCACCTTGAAGCCCTCCCCAAGGACCTCTCACACCTTAAAGCGCTTTGCTTTGGAGGTCAGCTCTCTCCCTGGGTTCAAGTCCTTCAGCTCTCGTTCTGCTAGGTTCTGCCCCTTTGGCTTCTGAGCTTATCTTGGTCTGTCCTTCTTTAGCTTTGTCCCCAGACACCTCTGGGAATGATTCCTGCTTCTTGCCCCAGATTTATATCCACCTCGATCTTTCTGTCTAGTGATTCATCTGCCACATCCTTCCCACTCACACGAATGCTACAAATGACTACTGAGACTCCCTGCTATGAGGAGAGCGCTGTGCTGGGCCCTGTACTCGCTCTGCCCCGTGGGTCTTATCGTCTAATTAGGAAGCAGCATGTTCATTACTAACTCTGCCCTGGTGGTTCAAAGCTTTTTGAAGATAAGGACAGAAAAAACGAAAACACTACCATGCTTAAAGAAGATAAAAGTCATTTTTTTCCCCTCAAGGAAATGATAAAGAAGTCAGGTGTAGGCCACACAAGGGGTTCAGCACTTTGACAGAGTCATCAGGGGTGCAGGCCCCTCTTATCCAGCAGCTCTGCCTCATGGCCCAATATGGCTGCTGAGCTCCAGCTATCATGTCCTCATTCTAGTCAGCAGGAAGGAGGAAGAAGCAAAGATTAGTCCTCCCTAACCACCCAGACAGATCTGGTGAGCTCCCTAGTCACATGCTCCCTTGGCACCTTGGCTTCCTATTCAAAACGGAGAGTGATTCATTCTTTACGTCATTGTTTGATGCTCACCCAGCACTCTCCCTTGCCTCTCACCAGACTAGAAGCTCCATGAAGCCTGACATTGTATTTGTCTTCTTTGCTGTTCTAGAGCCACTGTCTAGCACAGTGCCTGGCCCAATAGTAGGTGCTCAATCAGTAGTTATTGATGGGAGGAACACTTTGTACACGTTCCTGATGTTACAATGAGCTGGCATTAGCCTGGCCCAAATCCAGGGTCTTCTGAATTGAGTGGATGATAATGAGTGCTTCTACGGGCCAGGCTCTGTGCTAAGGGCTTCATACGTTTGATCTCGTTTAATCCCCCTCAGAATCCTGAGAGGTGGATACTGCTGTCATCTCTAATTAGCAAATGGGAAGACAGCACAAGATCATGGGTCTGCTATGTGGGAAAGCTCTGATTAGAACTTGGCTGTCCTGACTCAAAGCGTATATTCATTTACTTCCTGCCTTTCTGGGCCAGCAGGTGCCCACGATCTGCTTCAGACCCCCTCTCCTGCAGTCCTGGCCCGCGCTCTTCAATGTGAGCAGATTTAGCAGTTGTAAATGCAGTCACAGGTACTCAGGAAGCATTATCCATTTAGAGGGTGTCCCAACATGGCGTTTGCCCTGTAGGAAATAGAGGAATCCTCAGGGTGCAGAGGTAGAGGGCACCGGCGTCAAATGGAACTCTGGCTCCTCACTTCTCCTTCCCTCGCACATTTCTAGGAGCCACTGTTGTAGCCCCAGGCGCTCTTTCAGACGTGGAAGAGGGGTAGGCGGGGCCCTGGTGGCCTGGGGTACGTCCTTCAGTGAGTGCCACCTGTGCTGGTGCTTCAGCTTCTGCCTCCCTCTTGGTGGGGCCCACCCGGTAAGGAGCAGGTGGCCAGAGAGCTGTGGCACCCTCTGGGCCAGGCTGCCCTTGAACCATGCGGGCCTTACAGAGCCTCCAGCCCAAGGAGCAGTACTGAGAGACGCTGGGGGAAGGTTCTAGTCTCTCCCCTCAGACCCAACAAAATACTGCAGGGAGGAACTAAATTCTATTTTTTTTAGCATATTTATTTTGAGAGAGAGAGTGGGGGAGGGGCCGAGAGAGATCGAGGGGAAGAGAGAGGATCCCAAACAGGGTCTGAACCCATGAATCGTGAGACCACGACCTGAGCTGAAGTGAGATGCTTAACTGAGCCACCCAGACGCTCAGGGAGGAACTAAATTCTAACTTGAGCCAGGGAATCAGAATTTCCAAATCGCAAAGAGAACTGACTGGCCAAGTTCACGTGGTGAACGAGTTCTGGGGCTCACGTGACTGAAGAGTGCGTCTGGCTCACAGGCCATCTGAGTGGGTTTTGGAGGAGGGTCCCCGTTTGACACTGGAGACTGAGCTTGAGGACACACTCAGACCTGCCAATCCGGGTCACTGCCGCCGTGCTTCCACTGGTCACCAGCAGGTGGCGCTATGCACCCAGTGGCCGCGAACTCCCAGAAGAGGGAAACCGACTAATCTGGGAGTAGTTAGGGCAAGAGGCCGGGTTTGGGGCCCAACTTTCAATCATCTTCGCTCTGGAGCCCTTGTGCTTCAGGCACCGTGGGTCATGAGGAGGCTTGGTAGCCCCAAATTGAGTTCCTCTGGTTCCAGAACCTTTGGGGGGCTGTTCTGTGGTCAGTGAACAGGCCCCCAGGATGTGCTGCACTTATGCGACTGGAATCATGGCGGGATGAAAGCGGTGAAGACAGGTGGGTGCCATGGCTCTAACTGGCATGAGACAGCCTGGGGCCCCAGCTCAGGCCTCTTCACCCCGCTCGCTGGCACATGCCCACACCGAGCCCTCGGGGCCTCCTTCTCCTCTGGCCAAAGTCCAGAGAACTCAGGATCCCTCTGAGAGGCTGCTGGATTCCCGGTGCTGTCCTGTCCTTCCTCCCATCTCCCTCTCTCTCTCCTCCCCACTCCGTCTCTTGGGCCTCCTCTCCTTCTGTGCTCACTCTCTCGCTCCTCCCAGTTCCCCAGAGGGACCTGACCCAGCAGGTCTAGCCCCCCCTGCCTCCAGTGCTCATCTGCAAAGGCAAACAGGGACCAATACTGGTGGGTTTCTAGGATGTGGTTTCCACGGCAACAGTGCATCTCCAGCCTCCGCAGTTCTCAGCACCCAGCACCGGCAGGTTGCCGTGGAGACTCGCACCTCATCAAAGAGTGATTTGTGGGACTGGTTTTCTTCCTTAACTTCATCTCCTTCCTTCTTTCCAGAAATTCTGCTTTTCCTCACTCTCAGCAGACCTGGAAGCCCTCTCTGAAGGGCTTCCCCGCCCAGGGCCACTAAGACCTAGAAAGCCCTTTGTTCACACAAGGTTGCCTGGCAACCTGTCCCCACTCTCTGGGCACAAGTGAGGCGCCCCTAAAGGCCAGCCGAGAGGTCTCACAGAGGAGCAGGCTGAAGCTGAGCTGGGCCCCCACCCCTTCTGCCCCCGATGCCCTCCAGGCCCCATGTGGCTGGGGGAGTCAGCCCGAGAGTGTCTGCCAGGAAGCCGTCTTCCCTGAGAATCCTCTACCCCCAGGCTTTGGAGAGGAAGAGAGAGAGAGAGCGAGAGTGGGGTGGCAGGGAAATGAGGTGTGTGAGCAGGAGTAAGAGGTGGGTTAGGAGGGGGAGGACTTTTGAAAAGGGGGGGAGGAGGGCAAGGAGGCTGGGGTCTCACAGGGAGAGGGAGTGAGGGAGGGGGGCCACCTTGCCACCGAACCCAGACCTTGTTTGTATTTGCAGCGGGAGCACCTCCTTATAAATCACTCGGCAGCCCCCGCCCAAACTGGCCTCTTCCTCTGCCAAGGAGAGAATGTGTTTGTCGACATAAAAACATACTAGGCACATTGTGCCCCTCTCTCCCCCAAGTTGAAAGCCATTACGATAATTAATTAAGGCAGGAGATTAATTAAAGAGTCATTCCCCCACCCTCCCCCCATTCTCCCCAAATAGATCAGGGGGGTGGAGGGGGACATGAGCTACCCTGCAGACAGAAGAAGGGGCTGGGGGGGGGGCACAGACAGGCATTTGCAGACACAGCTGGAGACAAAGGACATTACTGGAGGGGGTAGGGGGCGGGGGTTGGGAGAGGCCCGCAGGGAGGCCCCAGTGGGGAGCAGAGTTGCCGGCTTCCAGGAACCTGTGTTCAGCTTTCCCTCCTGTTTGACACAGCAGGAGGGGCTCTGTCACCATGGGAACATGCCTGGGGGGTGGGGGAAGGAGTATCTACCCTTCCTCTGGACCGGACCGAACCATCTGGATCTTCCTCTGAGTGTGTGGTCGGGGGCCACAGCTCCCTCAGCCCAGGTGAGAGCGGTCAGGGTGTCTTTCTGCCTCGTGCCCCCTCGAGCCCCAACCTAAAACCACCTCCCTGCGTGCCTGGTATACCGGTGACCCAGCCCAAAGTGTGTTCATCAGATGTGCCACGATGCGGGTGTGGCAAGTCTGTTTTAGCTTAGCTGAGAATTGTTACAGTCTTTTAGGTAACATGTTTCATTTTGCCACATTTTGAGGTCTTAATGATTCCTTCCTTCCTTCCCTCCTTCCTGTCTTTCTCTCTTATTCCGTTGGACAACTGATTTCCCAGCCTAAGTTTGTACTTCTAGGAAATATTCGTATAATGCAACATGTTTCATATGCAACGTAATGGATGTAACCCATTCCATTCTGTGCTTTTGTTTTAGATTTTATTTTTATGTAATTTTTACACCCAACTTGGGGCTTGAACCCACCACCCTGAGATCAAGTTGCACACTTTTCCGACGGAGCCGGCCAGGTGCCCCTCTACTCTGTGTTTTTGTCTTGCTTGCTTTGGAGCCTTCCAGATGCTCTGATTTGTTCAAAAGCACTGCTCTTGTGTTTTCATATTTTGAATGAAATTTTTAATAAACATTATAAAAGATGTGACTCTCTATAGTGATTCCACACCATCCACGCCCCATGTCCCAAATTTTTTCTTTTTTCTTTTTTTTAATTTTTAAAAATTTTTTACAAATAGTTTATTGTCAAGTTGGTTTCCATATAACACCCATTGCTCATCCCCACAAGTGCCCTCCTCCGTGCACATCTCTCCCCTCCCCCCCACCCATCAGTCCTCAGTTTGTTCTCAGTATTCAAGAGTCTTTCATGGTTTGCCTCCCTCCCTCTCCCCAACTATTTTCCCCCTCCTTCTCCCCCTTGGTCCTCCGTTAAGTTCCTCCTAATCCATTTCTGATACCTTTTACATGAGCAGCTCATGGTTTACTCACCTTGTTATTATGGATCGGGGCAGAGCGGGGACTAGACTTCGGGGGCACATCGTAGACAAGACAAATGTGCTCCCTACCTTCTGGGGAATGACAGTCTGTTGGAGAGACAGACCCGTCAATACCCACACACAAAATTAGAGCTACAGACTGTGGAGAACGCTGAGCAGAGAGAAGGGCAATGCCCTGGTTCGGGTTCGAAGTCAGAGAACATGACTTTCACACTGATGAAGTCAACCAGACCAAGTGAAGGGTGAGGGCTCCCAGCAGAGGTGGGACCACTGAATGTGATGAGGCTTCAACCCCAGGTCCCCCCCATGCTCTGGAGCCTTCCAAGGACCGGAAGGGGCCGTGGCAGTGTCCCCATGGTCATAGGCCTGTCCTGTGGTATATATAAAATGCTTGCACTATAATCCATTAAGACCTCTAATGTCTGCCTCCACTGTACCTTGGAGTGGCCAGGCTAAGGGGATGCCTAACAGGAGGGAGCCCGTTTGGGTAGAAGGAGATGTACTTAGGTGGCTACCGCATTCCACGTGTGGCCAGAACTCAGCTGGCTGGCCGGGAATGGGAGCAGCTCCTGGGTGCCGTCGTACCCACCCCTGTGCAAAGAGGTGCAGTACCTGGGTCAACATGAAAGGCCCCATGACAGGTAGGGAGTTGGGGGGGTGGGGATGAGGTTTGAATTAGCAAAGCCTGGCCTGGAATATCGTTTTGGATTTTGTGACATTTGTGGGATTTGCCAGCTTTTAAAATGTGTGATTTGTTTTGATCTTTCTAAGTTTTCACTTAAAATTTTTTTTAATGTTTTATTTATTTTTGAGAGAGAAAGAAAGCATAAGCAGGAGAGGGACAGAAAGAGAGGGAGACACAGAATCTGAAGCAGGCTCCAGGCTCTGAGCTGTCAGCACAGAGCCTGACGCGGGGCTCGAACCCACGAACTGAGAGATCATGACCTGAGCCGGTCAGATGCTTAACCGAGTGAGCTACCCAGGCTCCCCGAGTTTTCATTTTTGTACCTAATTCTGGTTTTGGATTTCTGCATTTTTGTTTTGGTTTGTTTTGTTTTAAGGACCCCGTGGCCTGTGCAGGTAGATCTGGGATCTGCCCCTGTCTGAGGAGGGTGTCTGTATCATCTTCCATGGCCAGAGCTGAGCGGGTGATCGAGGGGGTGTCCTTGGGGTCAGAACAGGAGGCCCCAGAGCCTTTGCAGGCTCCTCCCTGAGAGTTTTCTCCACCTGCAGGCAGGTGGGGCAGAAAGATCAACAGAGCAGTCCCCTGGCTCAGGACCAGGGCTGCTGCTCTGAGCCACTGGGCACATCTTGTGTGGTGGGTCCAGTGCCGAAGGGCTGGCAGGAAATAGACTCTTCAGGACCCTCTCTCCCGCTCCCCCTCCCTACCGCCAGGTCGTGATGCCTGAGCTGACCTCACATAGGAATCACCGGTTCTCCTTGAAGACAATGGTTACCCATAAAAATCTGTATGTGATATATTAGGTGGACAGGGTAGCATAAAAATACATACTTTTTATACATAATCCATAAAATGGTCTGAGAAGGAATGTGTATAAACTAGGGAAGATAGAAGGGAACCCACAGAGGTATAGAAAGAGCGTATGTGTGTTTTATGATTGTGTTTTATGAGAGTGTTTATTTGTATGTGTGTTGGTGGGGGCAGCCTGGGGGGATAAAGGCAAAGTAACCTGTAGAATTTTCCAAAGAAGCCCTGGGGTGCAGGTTTGGGAAGGAGGGCGTGGCAGGAGGGAGGGGCCTGTCGGGGGGGAGGGGATGAGCTGGGAGCCTGACCCCACGGGGATCTCCAGCTAGTCCCCCTCAGGCCAGAGCCCCAGCGGACCCTGACCCCACAGGGCAAAGCCCAGATCTGCAACTGGGTTTGAGAAGTGGGGGTTGACTGTAGTGAGTAATTCTGTGTTACGGATTTGACAACTGCTAAGAGAGCATGTCTGCAAAGTTCTCATCACAAGAAAGACAACTTTTATAACAAGAAAGAGGGGTGTTAACTGGACTTCTTGTAGCAATCATTTTGTAACATAACACGAATATGGAATCATTATGTTGTATGCCTGAAACCAACATTGTGTTGTATGTCACTTCTATCCAAGACTTCCCCCCCTCCATGACAAACAGATGAGTGGGGTTTTGTACACAGTCCCCTTCTCTGGGACATGTGGGATCTGGCCTGAGTCCTTCATCACCATCTGCTGCTGCCCAGCGCCAAGCTCTCCCAGGATGTGGCCTCCGGGGACAGGTAGGGTCTGTGCGTGGGGAGAGGGTCTGTGCATCTGCAGTTCTAGAGGCTCTACCGGATGCACCCTTCACCCCTGCAACAACCCCTGTGAAGCCACAGTGGGGGTCCTGGGGCCTCTGGGCTGGGGGGGGGGTGGTCCCTATGGATGCTCATCGAGGGGGATCGCAAACACTACCGATTCGCAGTGGATGCCTGTGTTTCCACTCCTCATTCAGAGGCCCCGTTTGAGGCTGCTGGGGCTTAGCTAGGTCTTTGCGGGGTGAGGGTGCCCCAAGCCTTATCCCTCTGCCTCTACTTCATCTCAGAGCCAGGTCTAGAATGCAGATCTCCCTCCTGCTTTCTGAGGCTTTATCCTGAACCCCAGAATGCTGAAAGCTTCCCTCTCCTTCCAGCTAGCTCCAGCCCCTCATGCTCTTGGAAAGGCCTAGAAGGTATGGAAGAGTGAGGCCACCTGCCAGGCCTCCCAAAGTTTTCTCCTTGAACTCCAGCTGTGGGGCTCCTGCGGACTCAGCACTTGCCTTTCTCCCTTGAGGCTCACACGGCTGCGTTCCTCCCTGTCCAACTGTTCCAAGCAGCAACACGAAGTTGGGTGACCATCAGGCAGAGCCTTCTGCTTCCTTGAGGAAGAGCAGCAGTGTTTCTTGGGGCTCCACAAGGCTCAGGTCCTGGCTGTTTCTTGCGCTCTGACCCAGTTTCTACCAACCAGCTCTGGAGGGACAGGTTCACACAGCAGGTTGACTCCAGTGAGGTCTGGGATGTGCCCGTCACATGACTGAGTGTCCTTGCATGCATCTGGGGGCCTTGCCTTGCTTGATGGGCTGGCAGAGGCTAGGAGCTGGACACTGGTCCTCCCCACCGCGCTGGGCCTGGGGACAGGCCTGGTGAGGCTGGCGGGGTAGAGGGAAGCCTCAGGCCTCCTGTCACAATGGGAACCCCAGGATTAGAAATAGAGCGTCAATAAGGAGATGGGGCCAAGCAGCCTGCCTCCCAGCTGGCGGTTTAGAATCCTTCTGGGAACAGCGTGTGATGATCTCACGCTCTGGGCGGGGGGAGGGTGGGGGGGTTCCTCCAAAGGGAGAACTCTTTGATCCATGGTGGCTGGTTTTTCTGAGGCCATTTTTAGCCTCTGGCCTAGGCTTGTGATGCACAGAACTCTGAGCTGTTGGGTTTCCTGTGAGTAGATGTCGTGACTGGGCCAGGGAGTGGTCACGTCCCTGTCCATCGTCCCACCCAGAGGGGGAAACAGGCACCTTGAAGACCTGCGAGCCACTCCCTCCCGTCTGTGCCTGTGCAGGAAGCGGGGGCTGTGTGGCATACACAAACTGGCTTCCTGGACGTATGGGCACTATTCGTCCAGATGGGAGAGATAAAATTAAGAAACCATGCTAAGGAAAAGACGGCACATGCTTATTTTAAAACAAACAGGAAGTTATATTATGGCCTCCTTGGGGCAGAGAGATGTCTATTTCATGCGAGCTTTGTTCATTGAAAACGTGAACGGAACCAGCCCCAAGTGAGGTCCTGAGGCTCAGAGCACACGGAAGGAGATAAGATGTGGCCTGGGCTTTCAACAGCTTCACAGTCTAACATGGCAGATAAATAGGTAAACACCTACATTAATATTCAGGGAGACGCATATAAAGTAGGAACAGTGTTCTTGGGAGCTCAGAATTGGGGTGACCAGAGAGTAAGGGAAGGTGTGGGAGGACTCTGGGGCTGCCTCTGCTTGCCCTCCTGCTCTCCTGACAAAAGCCCGGCCTCACTTGGGCATCCACGGTTCCTGCACGGAGAACTTTCAGCTGTGGACACAGGGACTCTAGCTTCAGGCCGAAAGGGATGCTGCTGGGTATAACCAATCTAGCATGTTCCATCCCCTGGCCACAGCTGTCTGCCAGAGAGAAGTTATGTAGTCAAGGGAGACTCTGGAAGCCACCTTGAGCTCATGAAGGACGTTGGCTTCAGGGGAAAGATAATATCATGTATCGCAAAGAGGTGAAGGAAAGAAACTAGGTCCTTGGTGACCTTTTTGAGCCACCGGGTCAGACCAATCCTGAGATGCACTTTATTTCTGAACTTAACCACCTTCTGCCAACAGGGTGTTCCTTTTTGTTGAACCCATTTGAGACCACTTTTGTGGTGGTTACTTCCAACTCGAAGTCCTAAGTGATGTAGGCTCTTGCTCCCCGAAGAAGCTGACACCGGAGATGGGTCTTGAAGAGTGTATTCTGGAACGATCTGTAGCATTTTTGTCTGGAGCCCTCTGGTTTAAGCCGCCATGCAGCACACGTGTGCTGAGTGGTGACTGTGGGCCAGGCCCTCAGCAGCACGCCGGGGTGCTCGAATGAAATGTGGTCCCCCCGCAGAGAGTCATCCCTTAGAGGAGCTCCGGATGAGCTCACCTGGCGTCCTGCGGCACAGAATGCACGAAGGGCTCTGTGCCCCCAGACGGGAGGGGGTGGCCCCCTTGCGGCGTCGGTGAGGCTGCATGGGACAAGCGTTGTGGTTTCCTTTGAGAGCTGCCTCTCTCTAGCCGCCAGCTCTCCCGCCATTCAAGGGGTGGGGGTGGGGGTGGGGCAGGCTGGGCCAGCCAGAGCGCCCCTTTCCTCCGCCCACACTGATTCACTCAAAGACTGGCTTCTGACCCCAAGGTAGACGAATGAATGAAAGCGTCACCTGGGCTTGTGCCCAGTCTCGAGTTACTGAGACCATAGGATGCTCGTGGAGGCTGGAGATCATCTCAGGCTCTCCTGCCAACTGGGAAGAACTCTGGTCTTCGTGTGCTGACTTTAAAAGTCCCGCCTGGCTTGTACTATGTCCACATTCAGGAGTTCTCAAGCCACTGCGTCTCAGAGTGCACGGGGACCTCAAGGACATCCCTCCAGGTCCAACCACTCATGTTCCCAGTAAGAAAACAGGGCCCAGGGGGTCGCTTGCTTGCTCAAGCCCCCCACGGACGCGACAGCAGAGCTGGGATGGAAGGCCGGTGCCCCGCCAGCCCCTGCTGTCTATCCCGGCCGGCTTCTCGGCCGTAGCAGCTACCGGAACGCGTTCTGGAGACGGAGCAGAGGCCTCACCGCTCAGCTGCCCAGGCTGCTCCCTGCCCCACCGTCTCACTCCTGGGCTGGGCCCAGGGAAGAAGCTCTGGGCTTTCTCGTGTCAGCACTCTTCGAGAAACACCAGCTCCGAGCTCCAGCGGTCTTCCGTAGACGCCCAGCGGAAGCTCCACAAGCCCACGCGCAGACTCGTGCTCGCGAGAAGCGGAGGCGCAAGTGCTGCTGGGCAGTTGCCTTTTACTTCCGGGAAGGATTTCGATGGGCGTGGCTTCCGTGCCCAGGACCGGCTACGTGATTTGTGGCGCTCAGTGCGAAATGAAAATGCCAGATCCCTTTTTCTTTCTTTCTTTTTTTTTTTTAATGTTTTTTATTTATTTCTAGGAGAGAGAGAGAGACAGCGTGAGCAGGGAGGGTCAGAGAGAGAGGAGATACAGACTCCGAAAGGCTCCAGGCTCTGAGCTGGCAGTCAGCACAGAGCCCGGCGGGCTCGAACCCACAAACCGCGAGATCATGACCCAAGCGAAAGTCGGACGCTTAACCGACTAAGCCACCCAGGCGCCCCCCTTTTTCAAAACTCATTTAGAATTTCAAGATGGCAGCCGCAGAGCAATTAAACGCAGCGCGGACGCGGTGGCCCTGCGCGTGCGCAGCCGTGGAGCCGGCCCTGTCCGTGCCATCTTGGGGTTGGAAGGACCTCAGTCGCTAGGCTGTAGGTGAGCTGGCCCAGGGCAGTGCCTGGCAGCGGCCCCTGGAGCCAGCCTGGGTGGGACCCTGGGACCTCCTCACCTAACCTTTCCGGACTTTGGTTCCGTCAGCTGTAAAGTGGGAATAATAATAGGTCCGTTGTAGAAACGAAGTCAGTTAATGTGTAAATCGCTTGGAACCAGGCGCAGAGGGGGTTGCTATTATTATTTACACGCACATGCACACACTTCTTGGGTGAAAATTTGTCCCCATCTTCCTAGCTCACATCGAGGCCTTCCCAACTGACCCATCCTGGTTGTGGCTACTCAGCTGTGCAAGGAGAACCGCCATGTGGAGGTGGCAGCATGGTTTCGCGGGACCCCACCCTGCCCGGAGTCCTCCGCCTTGCCTCCGCCGCGAGCAGGCGGGCCAGGGTGAGCCGGGGCTGAGAGAGCCAAACCCACTCCTCTCAGGAGCACGTAGTTGTGGCTGCTGGGAACTCGGCCTCATAAACCTGCCGGTCGGACCACTTAGTACTTCTCCCTGGAGTGCTGAGGTGGGGAAGGCCGCTGGGTGTCGGAGAGAGAGGGTCAGAGGGCAAGGATGCGGGTTGTCTTCCCCCACCCCCAACCCCAGCTGAGGATGGAGTGGGTGAAGGAAGTAGGGGGGAGGAGTCTCCCGGGGAAGTGCCGCATAAACCTGTGGGTGGCAGATGTAGGCCCACCAGGTGGCATCCATAGCCTCCTCCGGTCAACCCGGGGAGGTGGAGCCCTCAGCCCACTTGGGACACCCAAGCCCCAGATTCATAGCCCTGCTTTGCTATTGCTGACCCCAAGGTGGTCTCTCAGCCATCCCTTTGGGGACCTGCCCTCCTGTTATATGGGATTAATGCTCCTTAATTCAACAGAGGTTTTCTGAGAAGCAAAAATATGAAAGAGAGGGAGAGCAAGAGTGTGTGTGTGTGTGTGTGAGAGAGAGAGAGAGAGAGAGAGAAGCAGAGACCGAGACAGAGGTAAAATCAGCAACAGAGGCAGAGTGCCAGAGACAGAAACGGAGCGCTGGGGAAGTAGAGAGAGAGGACACAGAGATGCGAGGAGCTAGCACACAGCTTGTGTATACTTTTGTCCCTCACAGCACGCTTGCTTCAGGAGAGGGGAGCCCTGGACCTCACACCCTGAAGTGGCCGTGCCCCGGCTGCCAGACCCAGGCCAGGTCACCCCGCGGCTAGCAAGCCTTGTTTCCAGGCCAGCTGTCGCCCCTGTAGTGAGGCTGCGAGTGGGTCTCCCTGCGTCCGGACTGTCAGGTGGACCCCTCCACGCAGTTTGTCCTCTGAGCCTCCCTCAGTGCCTGGGAGCTGCAGGGGCCTGCGTGGCCAGGGTGAGCCGTTTCTTAAGAACTCGAATGTCCCCCTGAGTGTGATTCCCAGCATGGCCCTGGGCTGACCCTGGCTTCTGGGCCCCCCTCTTCAGGCACCTTGAAGAAGAATAGCAAACATGCCTGGATTCCGGGAGGCACGGGGCCAACATATGACCTTGGAGTGTTTGCTTTTTTTAACAAAAAATACACAATTTTAATTTTCATCACGAAAACAATTGTGTTCTTAAAACTTCCAGGCGGCCCCTGACTTGGCCATTCCTCATTTAGGCTGCCTCTCAAGAGGGAAGACTGCAAAATACAATTCCTGAGGAAACAATGGACTGAGGATATATTTAACGCAGGGGAGGCTCAGGGGCCCGTGTGCACACCGCCTCATGGGGGCCCCTCTCCCTCCCATCCTAGTGTGAACCTTCCTGCCCTTTTCTGTTCCCTTGGCCTCCCAGCCGCCCCCGCCTCCCTGTCTCCAGTTGTCTGCACGCCAAAGCTGTTACTGATGGACAGTTGGACAAGCCTTTCCCAGGATGGGAATAAACCCTTTCCTCCTCACCCTCCCCAGATCCTTCCAGCATCTCCTTGCCCCTTGACTGAGGTCACTGCTGAGTCAGAGATATCACTGAGTGGGACCGGCGTCGCTGCGGGTGGAGTTGTCCTAAAGAAAATCATCGTGTCCTCTATCTGCCGCCTTCAAAGCTCAGAAACACTCTGTCCGTGATGCTCTCGGCTCACACAGGGACCTTCGCTGCCCTAGTCTTGCTTAAACCTCATAACAATTGTTTGAGGCAGGTCCATTTCACAGATGAAAACATTGAGGCTTAGAGAAGTTAAGTGGGCTATTCGTAGCATTCCCCTGATAGAGTCTATTTTCTGTTCAGCTTGGACAAGTCAACTGCCCTGAGGTTTCCTTTCTGAGTGTGCATCTCAAGCTCTTCCAGTTACGAGGTCTGATGGGTGTGAGGTCCAGGAGCTGGGAAGTGGACCTTTGCAAATGTGGGCCATCTTCATAGGGGGCGGTACCTGTAGGAGGGATGTGGAGCCATGCGTTCAGACAAGGGCTGAGGCAGTGAGGGGACACTAGAGGGGACCCATCCAGCACCCCGCTCCTGTACTTTCTCCAAGAAGTCTTCCCACCCAGTGAGGTCCGTTCCCCTCCTTCCCCTCTCCCACAGCACCCCTCCCTTTCCTTCATTCAACTGTACTTTTTCCTGTGGTTATTCCTTTTTTTAAAATTTTCATTAAAATTTTTTTAAATGTTTATTTATTTTTGAGAGAGAAAGAGAGAGATGGGGAGGGAGGGGCAGAGAGAGAGGGAGATGTAGAATCCAAAGCAGGCTCCAGGCTCTGAGCTGTCAGCACAGAGCCTGGTGCAGGGTTCGAACCCATGAGCCATGAGATCATGACTGAGCCGCCCAGCTGCCCCCTGTGGTTATTTCTTTTTACTGTGTCTTTTCCAAGACGCAATGAGCTCCTCAGGGACAGGGAGTGTCCTTCTGGGCTTGCCGTGAGTATTCCATAGCTCTTCCTCTTGAATGATGAAGGGCTACTCAAAATCCAGACAGATCTGGAAGGGGCCATTCATCGGTCCCCCAGGCCAGCCTTTGCCCAACTTCGGGTCGTGGGAGTTCATTCCACTCTCGGACAAGGCCTGCTATGCCCAGCACCCTTTGCAGACCCTAAATAACTTCCCCGGGGGTCCTCTGCCTGCCAGTTGCAGTCTCTGGCTCTGGGTCTTCCTGGAAGTAAGTGTTCCTCACAAAGGGCTCCTGCGTCAGCATCCAAGGTAGTTTTGGGGGGTGGGAGTTTGGAGAGGCTGGTGAGCGAGGTGAGGGGGGGTGACGGAGGATGGTGTGGGGCATGAGCTTGCCTGCAGTAATGAGGGTGACGAGGTGTGGCGGCGTGGATGGTGATCATGTAGAGGAGGGGCTGAATCTCGGGGAGATCCGCCAGCACATGAGACTGCACCGTCCCGCAGGCGGGATCCTGGCTGTTGGTGTTAACCCCAGGACAAGGTGGATGGACCGCTGGCTAGCCTCCTGCTGCCGTGGGCTGCGTGCCCTGCAGCGGGGAACCAGGCCCACACGAACAAAAGGCCACGCTGATGTTCAAAGGCCTGTACAGGAAGGGAACAAAGCGGAGGCCTGTGGCGCCCGTTGTGCCCCAGGAAGATGTCATCAAAGGGTCTCGGAGAACCGGCCACAAACAAGCACAAGTGAGGTCCAGGAGAACCCCATCCTTAAATTCACATGGCCCAGAAAATAAAGTCTCTCTGTGGCTCAGCGGAAAGTGCCTAAGGCCTCCTCCAACCGCAGATAGTAGACAGATCCCCCCCAGTGCTCACCCAGCTCAAATCTGGGCCACCTCTGCCCTCCCTGGTTACTCATAACTCCCAGGAGCCGGCGGCAGCCATCAGTCTTGACTCATAGCATCTGGGCCGCGAGACACCTCACTCAGTGCAGCTGGCGTGGCTCCTCTGAGCCCCTGTCTCTTGCCTGTCTCCTCACGGCTTCCTCAGCCTGGATCTAATAGAAATGCCTTGTTTTTATAGTGTACTTAGCCCTGGGGGGCTTTACAGTCATAATCTAATTGAGGGGAGCAGAGGGGTGGGGCCGCAGGGAGCTGGACCATCTTTTTAACCGGGAGGGAGGCTGGGCAGGCGCAGCTGGAAAGCCTGTGGCACCTGGCCTGCCGAGAACCATGCTGCCTCATCACGGCATCCAGGTGACAGATCTCTGAGCACCTTCTGTGTGGCCGGCCTGCCTTAGAGCTTCGAGGAGTGTGGAGGCGTGGGGCTTGGGCTCGGCTCCCAAGTTGCCCTGGACCTGGTATGGAAGGTCGGGTCTGGCCGCAGAGCACGAGGTGGATGGGGCTCGTTCAGAGGTCCCAGCTGACCTGCTTCAGCGGTACCTGCTCCCCTCTGGTGGCGCTACGGGACTGCTCTTTGGCTGGCATTTCAGCTCTCCGACACCCACCCACCTTTCCAGCCTCCGCGCGTGGGTGCGTTCGTGTCTCTCGCCACTGGCCACGGTCTGTGGGCCCCCGCACGTGCTGGATGGGCTCACACGTGCCGTCACAGTGCTCTGTGGTGCAGGTGGGGGCCGCCACTCGCTCCAGGCCAGCTGGCCGGTGAGAGGGCTGGCTTCGCACCCAACCTGACCTCTTCTCCTGACATCCTCAAAGGAAGCTGAGCGCCCCGCCAGGTGGCAGGAGGCGGGCTCCGGGCTGGAGTTCATCTACCCGTGGAGGTGTGTGTGGCTGGGAGCCTATCCTGGGCAGAAGGAAGAGCAAGACTGAGCCAGGCGCCAGCTGTCCCTGTTGACCAGGCAGAAAGGAGGCTAGGGTGGCAGGGGTAGGGAGGGCCGGGAGGGAGAATAATGAGCTGGGGCCTGGAGAAGAGAAGGGCCCCAGGGGTGGGTAGGGCAGACCTTGTAGATAGAACTGGGGTCATGTCCCAGTCCACCGAGTGCCTCTCTGGGCCGTCCTGGGGGCCTGGGTCCTCATTGACTGCTTCCCACTCATCCTGTGAGCCTGTACAGCCGTGTCACTTCTATCCCATGCCTGGCACAGCTCCCCGCAGATGGGACAAGTATAAATGAGCGCTGAATGACCAGACCTCTGAGGATACTGCGACACGGAGCCTTGGGCAGCCTGGCGTGGCACTTGCTGAGTAAGGAGACACTAATTTGAACCAAAAGATCACTAAACACACAGTAAAAGTCTAATACTCCCGGCTGGTCTGTCTGTGTAGCTTTATATGTCCAAGAACCAGGATAACAAAAGTAGATACTGCTTATCAATCGTTTTCTCTCAACCAGGTGCTGAGCTGGAAACTTTATAGATCACTCTTAATTTAATCCTCACAACCACCCTACAAGGTAGGCTCAGAGAGGGTAGGTACGTTTCTCAAGGCCACACAACCTAGAAAATCATGGCTACATTTAAGGTGATCCTCCCAAGAGGAGAACCCTTCCCAAAGCCCCGGCCACAGAGTAGCTGATGAAAACGTATTTGTTGATTCAGAAATTCGAATTTAAACAGGTCTCTGAGGGTGGGTGGGACTCGATTTGTCGAGAGGAGGAGCTAGCCCCCAAGAGCGCCCCAGGCTGGGGGCTGGTGCTAGTGAAGGTGGGGTGGAGGCCACCAGTGGGTGTGGGGGAAGTAGCGGGGAGGGCTGCCCACGGAGCCTGGGGTGGCTCTGCTCCGCGGACGGGGTTGGGGGGTGGGAGGCAAGGTAAAGTCAAGGACTGGGTGGTGCCAACATGAGAGGGAGTGTGGAGCCCTCGTCATTCCGGAGTGGGGGAAGGCGAAGCTGAGGTTGGATGTTGGCTAAAGGCTGTGGAGAGGGGAGGAGAGGAGAGGGGGCTGGGGGAAGAGAGGCCAAGAGGAGGTGAAGGCAGAGAAGGAAAAATAAACTAGACAGAGAAAGGGGGAAGGAGGGGGTGAGGCACAGGGAGAAGACACACCGATAAGTAGTGATTGCTACCATTTGTACACTGTATTTCACCAAGCCATTGCACACACATTATCTCCTTGGATTTAGTCCTCGAAACAGGCCCGTGAAGTAACAGTGATAACTCCTGCGTACTGAGCTTGCTCATGCCAGAGACTTTATGTACGTTTCCTACAGCCTGTCAACAGCCACAGAGAGAGTACCCTTATCCCTTCCCCTCTACAGAGGCTACAGCTGCCTTTTGGATAGGTTAAGAACCTCACCCAAGTTCTCGGCCCAGAGCTGGGGTTTCAATCCAGGCCTGTCCGGCTCTACCGCTGGGCTGTTCAGCCTGCTGTTCGAGGCCTTCTCCCATTTACAGATGAGGAAACTGAGGGCGGCCCCGGGATGCTGCCAGCCCAGGGAGCATCACGACAGCAGCTATGCCATCTGGTCCTGGGCTGGCCCCACTTGGCCCAAGGGGCCTGGGGGCCATGTGGCTCCTCCCCCGACCAAGTCCCCTGGGTCCTCCTTGTTGGTGTCTGTGATTCCTCAAATGGGTGTATTCCCGCTAACCACTCCTGGAGGCAACTCTTCCAGATGCCCGAAATGTGCTTGTGAGGCCCATGATAGAGCCTTGGGGACTGCAGGTATGGCCTCCAGGGGTGACAACCTCCTCACCTTGCCAAATCAGCATCTGAGCTCAGCACTGTGAGGGTCGGAGGGCTTTTCAGTGGGTTTTAGGCCCAAATGGGAAGAAAGCTCTGGGCACCTGAAGATGTGAGAGGGGGCTAAGCCAGGGGGTAGGCGTGTGGCCAGAGCAGGAGAAAGAATGGGTGGAGCGTTGTCCAGAGACCCCACGGAGGTGGCAGCCCACGGCCTCATCGGGGGCTGTGTCCAGGGCTGAGTGAGTGTTACATGGCTCCCTGGACAGGCTCTCCCATAGGTCAGCCCCGCACAGCCAACAGGTTCTCGTGAACGACTTAGCTGACTCTTGGCTGGAAAGTTGAGATTCTAGAACTTTATGAGGCCTGCAGAAGATGGAGGCCTGCAGACTCCAAAACCACATGAGTCTTCTCTGCAGGTGAGTGGGGGAAAGTCTCTGGAAAGTGGGCCCAGGGTGTCGGGGTGGGTAGGTCGACAAGCCTCTGCCAAGTAGACTAGCCTGTTTGGCCATCCCGAGGGGCTCCGTAAATATTTGTTGACTGACTAACAGAAAGGAAGGCCAGCCTGAACTGGAAAATGTCTGACAGAAAGAAAAACGCATCGAATGATATATTCAAAGACACTAGAAGTCTCGAAAGGACCTGCTGAAGGAATGGAGAATGGCTGCCATTAGCATCTTAAGAATATCATCAGCAGGTACCCTGAGCCTTTTTTCCTGGGCCAGAGGGCTTAAAATCTGGTCTCCTTATATCTCTAAGTGTTCTCCCTTTGAGAACCTTGTTTGTAAAGGTCTGGAATCTCAGCGGAAAATGTTTGCTCACCAGAGGCACTCTTTACTGCTGCTCTCACCTTAAGATCTCAGGCTCCTGGTCTGCAGGGTTTCGGTGTACGTGAGGAGCTTCAGGGCCCTGTCACGTGTCCACATGTCACACTCCAGCTGCCAGGCTGCCTGGAAACAGACAGACATCCCTGTGCCGGGGCCCAGTCCTGCAGCGTGGGGCTCTCCTGGGACCTCAGATGAGATGGGATGGAGCTTGACCCTTCAGAGCACTGCATCTGCCTGTCCAGCCAGAGTGCAGGGTGTGGGTGATGACAGTCAGTGTGCACTCCGCACCCCCGCAGTAGGCTGGTCACCCTGCCTGTCCTGGATGGACAGAATTCTGTGGGTCAGAGGGGGGCCTGGGCTGCCTTTTCTCCCCCGTTACTGCAGTGTGGCTCCTTCTACCACTCCCCAGCCAGTGGGGAGGTCTTCCCTGTATGTGACCACGCCAAGGACTGACATCCTGATGGCCCTGTGCTCACAGTGAGAAGACGGGCACACCAGACGGCCTGGCTGTGGGACCTAAGCTTACCTGAGACTATGTAGGTGGACAGAGATGGCGGCAGGACACGTCGCCCCCTGGGCCAGCTGCCCTGGCAGGTGGGGATGCAGCACAGCCTCCTTTTCTGTCAAGAGGAAGCCATTCCCTGACAAGCATAGTCTACAAGTTCCCATGGGCTGCACGAGAGAGGGATGGAGGAGGGCTGAGCCCCCCTCAGAGTCCACTGAGTTTTCTAGAAGAGAAGCAGTGAGAGCCCCTGTGAGGGGTAAAAGGCCCAGCTAGTGCTTTGGTCAAGCTGGGGGTTCAGGGACTGAACCCCTGAGGTTCTCTACCGGTAGCCTATGGGACACAATTTTTTAAACAGGCCCAAGCAGTGATTTTTGCTTTGTTTTTTTGTTTTGTTTTAATTTTGAGTTCACACTTGGCACTTAAATTTGACATCTTTTACAAACAAATCTAGATTTGCAGTTTCTCTTAAAAAATCAGTAGACTTGGTGAGAGTAGGCTGGAGCTGGGTCACAGATAACCGCTTCGGAGCCTCTGCGGCCCTCAGTCCCTCCTGCCCCCTGCTCTCACTGTGGTGTCCCCGGGCCCCACTGCCAGGGAAGGGGCTATGATTTGGGACTGATGCTTTTTGAGAGAGGTGCTGGGGAGGGACTGTCCTCTATCCTCCGGGGAAGACTGGCCTTGGCGCGCTGGGGAGGGTGTGTGGATGGCTGGTGTGACCGACAGGTGAGTAGGTTTGCAGCTGGGCCAGGGACATGCTGTCTGGAGGGTCTGGGAGGCCCCAGCCCCAGTCCAGCAGCAGTGCGAATGGGGAGGACCAGAGCCTTTCCCGGGAGAATTGGGTTAAATGCAGAGGAGAGTAGGGAAGACGAGAGGTTTCAGTCCCTATTTGTTTTCATCTCCCAGGCCTGGGAGGGTGTTCCCCAAAGTGCTGAGCTCCCCAGCTCAGCCTGATTGGAGGCTGGAGCCCCGGGGAGGAGGAGGCAGGGTCTTTTGGGTGCTGTGACCACAAGGCAGCTCCAGACTCTAGGCTCTCCAGCACCGAAGCCCCAGGGCGGCGAGGAAGCCCCATCAGGAGCATGTTGGGGGTCAGGGGTGGCGCGCCCCTCCCCATCTCCCCATCCCTTGCGCCCCCCTATTGCCAGCTTCCAGTCCTCAGAGCCTGCACACCTGATTTTTCTGTAGTCACAGCTTGTGGGGCTTGCTGGGTGAGGGTCGGTCTGCAAAGTGCCCAGGGTCCCAGGCAGGTTGGGGCAGAAGGAGACTGTCTCTGACCCAGGGGACCAACAGTCCTGTTTCTGAGGGCCTGTCCTTGCTGGAAGGCCATGGAAAGCAAAGGCTTCCAAAGACGAATACCTTGGTGGGGGATATGGGATGTGGGAAGATGACCTTCCCTTATCCTTATCCCCTGCCCATCGAGGGAGCAACTTTGTGGCCTTAATCGTAAGGAGGGACAACCCCACGAGGCTGCATCTTGGGACACTTCTATGTGGTGGCCCCAGCTCCCATCAAGGAGCCAGAGGGTTTCAGTGCAGCCACCATGCCTGTGACCTTGGGTAAGTGATTTAAGCTCTGTCAAACAGACCGTTGGAATAGCTTTCTCACTAGGTTGTTGGGAGGCTCAAAGGAGATTACAAATAATGATAGCTAATATTTGTTTTATTGATTACTGGCCAGTCCTAGTCACATCAAACAGCTGTTCCTTATGAAAAATGGTGTTTTGGGGCACCTGGGTGGCTCAGTCTGTGGGGCGTCTGGCTTCAGCTCTGGTCATGATCTCTCAGTTCGTGAGTTTGAACCCCACATCTGCAAGAGAGCAGATGGCTGGTGGGACACAAGGCTTGGGGTACGGCTATCAACTAGGCAAGTGCCAAGGTTCTAAGTACAGCAAGGTCCCTTCTCAGACCTTGGGCACATCACTAACTCTTTCTAAGCCTTGGCTTCCTCACCTGTAAAGTGGGCATGATGCTTAGTATTGATGTTATAGCATCAATGAGATACCATCTACCATGTAACATTTTGAAAAATCAACTGATATTTTTTCCCCCACTGTATTTCCTTCCTTCCCCACCCTTCTCCCATTCAAGCAGCCAGGCTCATGGCCTCTGGGAGAGGATGTGACAGAAGGAGGCAAAGGGAAGAGAAGGAGTCTCTTCCGGACTTTTGTGTGCAAAAGCCTTGGCTGTAGGGGAAACTGCAAAGGGAACAGATGTGGGAGGAAAACATCCTGAGTGAGTAAGAACTGGCAGGCGGTGGGTAATGGGGAGGAAGAGGAAGATGATGGGCAGAGGGTGGAGGAGGAAGAGGAGGCATTGAATGCAGTGTCACAGCTGGGTCCTGGAGAATGGTCACGGCTCCACCCGAGGCCTGGGATCTGGGAGCAGATCCCTGGGGGAGAACCAAGGAAGGCCTCAAGGCCCAGAGAAAGGGAAGTGCTATTGTAGTGAAAAGTCTTGATCTGAAATAGTCCCATTGAGAGTTTTCCTGCCCCATCAGGCCTTGGAAGCAGTAGGTGGGTCTTCGGTGCAACCGTGGCCCGGAAGTGGAGAGAGCTCCATTGCCCTTCTAGATCGGAAGGATCATGTGGATAGGATTGCCAGGCACCCCGTGGTGACCAAGTGGAGTCATGATCAGGGTCTCTGTGCCTTGTCTCTAAGGGCACCCCCACCCACAGGAACTGGGCCATCTTCCTGGGGAAGAAGGCACGAGACTTGCCATTATTTAAGACATGGCCACCGCTGGCATGGGAATGCAAAACGAGAATAAGGCTGAGTCACGGAAAGTAAGGAAAGTCCCGTTTCTTACACACCTGAGTTACAGACCGTATGAGGTGGGTGCCCGCTACATGTGCATGTGAAGGGTCAGCATGGGCCCCGGCGCAGGGCGGGGTGCGGCTGCCATGCCCAGTGTGCATGCATCTTGTGTGTGTAGCCAGTGTTAGACCCAGAGGCACTGGCTGTGAGATCATAGTCACCCTCCCTGCTGAGGGCACTCAGGTGGGCCGCTGCGACTCCGGGATCCCTCCCCCCACCCTTCCCAAGCTCTCCCTACCCCACCCTTGTATCCCCCAAGGCATTTCTGGGGTGACCCTACACTTCCTCAGGGCACAATTCGAAACCCACTGCTGTCTTCCAATCCTTTCATTATAGGGTTGAATCAGAACCCCGAGGGTCAATGTTGGCCTTTGTCCCGTGGCTAGAAGGTAGGGAGGACGTAGAGGAGCAGAGAGCCCCACCACCTTCCTGCACTCCTTTGAGAGGAACAGGCAGATGCCTCTCCAGGCAAAGGGCAGCTGAAACCTGTTTATGAAGCATAATCGACCCGCCCTTATTATTTTCCTGCTGTCCCCTCATGAGCTCCTTGTAGCTATTTTCACAGGACCTCAGTCTCCTCCCTCCAGTCTCTTTCCTGGGTTCCCCACTGGGCAAAGCCTAGCACAGAGGGCAGGAGAGCCCACTGAGGTAGTTCATGCCTGATGGTCTCTTGGACAGAGAGCCATGTGGAGACAGGAGGAAGAGTGGCCCTGGGGAGGCAGACAGAAGGCACTGGCTGGCACTTGATTTAATTACCATTAATTCCTCCATTCAGTGCATGTTTCTCGAGCATCTCTGAAGTTCTTGCTAAGGTTCAAATATAGCAGACAAAGTCCTTGCCTTCATGGAATTAACATTCAGTGGGTTACAGTACTAGCTGTGACACTAGGTCTATTGGGGACAAAGTTGGACTGGCCACTTAGCTTAGAATATCTGCCCTCCGTGGCCTCCCTCAGCCCCCAGGACACATTCTCATCGCTAGTCAAGTGGGCCAAGTCAAAGGGCACCTGTGCCTTCCCGTGCCTCTTTGCTCCTTTCCCTGCTTCTGTTCTTGCTGGGACCTGCACCCTGCCTCACACATGCTTCGTAGTACAAATAATGTATGTCTTCCTTGTAAAGGTCAAGGAGTTAGTGATTTCTTTGAGAACTTCTAGCAAAATAGATAATATCTAAGGAATGACTAGGCATGGCCATGCTCACCTAGGGTCTGTGGCTCCAAGGAATAAGTGACTTATGGAGGACACCTGGACCCTTGTCCTTGTTCTGCTGGCTCCTGGGTACCTGAGAGGACACACACAATCCTCAATAAAAACCCTGGACCCTGAAAAAAGAAGAGATTCTCTCCTTTCCTTTCTGAGTCCCCCAGACATTGCATCTGTACCTGCACTCTCTCTCTATCTTGAGTAAACTCTGCTCTCACTCCCTCCTGGCTCGTGTTTGATTTCTATTCTGTGCAAAGCCAAGGACCCTCTTGGCTGGTCTTTCAGGACCCCCTCTGGGTCCTCGGACCTGGCCTGCCTGCATCAATACACTGTGCTGTAGTCTCCTAGGTATGAGCTGTGTCCCCACGCCCCCTAGCCAGGGAGTGAGAAGCTCTGTGTTCTTGTCCCATGGAGGCTGCCGAGCACTATTTAATAAGTGCTCGACAGGCATTTGTGGCATTGGTGGCGAATAGTTTTATGCTTGCATAAAACATCGTGCCTTCCTATTTTGGCCATGCTCCCTTTATCTTTCTCCCGTATTTTGCTGTGCTCGTGGATTCCAGACCACAGCAGCCCAGCCCTTCTGTATTGACGACACATAGTCCCAGCTAGTACCATCTCCCCCTGTGTACGTGCCAGGGCTCGCCTTCTCGGCCAGCCACGAGCTGGGCTTCAAATCCAGAACTGTGAACTTCAGGGCCACATCTACTTCTTTGTGTTCCTAATCCACCACTGCCCAGCCTCATGGCAGACGGTGTGAGTACACTGTAACAATGGCGATAAGCAAACTCTGAGCAGCCACGCCAAGCCCCTTGCATTAGTTCATTTAATTTTCCTGACAACCCCGTGAGGCCATAGGTTGGCATCTCCACTTACCGGATGGGGCAACAGATTCAGAGAGGTTTTTCAGTGACTCATCAAACATTACATGCGATAAGCAGTGGAAGCTGGCCTTGGAGCCAGGGTGGCCAGGTGCAAATCCTGCTCTCATAAGCATATCATGAACTATCTCCCCACTTTGACATTCTCTTCCCCACACTTGACCTCTCTCCTCCCCTGCTCAGCATCTAGAACAGACCTGGGCATGCAGAAGGTGCTTAATAAATGCATGTAGGCTATCTGTTAGATGAGGTAGCCGGTGACTGATCGATACTCACAAGTTCCTGGGATGTGTAGTAACACCGCAGCTGCAGGAAGCACTGTAGCCAGGCCTCCCCTCTGACGCGTCATCCTCCAATAGCCTGACACCCTTTCTGTCCCCACATGGAGGTGCAGGCTGGGTTTCTAGCCAGCCCAGGACATTCCTCCTGACAAGCATCCTTGGCTCCCAGAGCAGGAACCACATACGGAAAACCCAGGTCCCTCTTTCGAGCCCTCCAAGTCAGAGCAACAGGGGCCTATAAAGTTCAGGTTATGAAGTGTCGCAGTGTGTGAAACAACTGCGTCTCAGTGCGCAAGCACGCTCCAGAGATCTGCTCGCTTCTGGGATGGGGGTAATGGAAAAAGAGGGAAACTTTCCATGTATTTATTATGTGAAACGTCACATATGGGGGATACGCACAGCGATATGTAATTAGACATAAAACGAGCCAGACTTGAGGAACTGCCAAAAATCCGCGGCAGGATAATGAAACTGCTCTACAGGGCTTGGGATGGTATTGCTGCTTCCACGATCCTCCATTGCAGTCCCCCGCCTGGTGACCTGCTGGATGGAGGACCGGGTGGTGAGACCCCAGGGCTGGGAGTCCTTTCAGGGGATGGTGCCTGGCCAGGCCCCGTCTTTGATTAGTCCCTGTGTCTTTTCCAAGGCAAAGATATATTTATCTCAAGGCCCTGGATGCAAAGGAGCTGGAGGAAGAGAAGGTGGGCATGAAGGGAATGAGGCCCGTCCCGGGCGAAGGTGATGGAATCCAGTCCCCTGATCTTTCCAGTCCCGGATGGGCTGGGGTGGACGGGGGGTGTCCGGCCCGACACTCTGCCTGGGCAGGCGGGAACACTGAAGCAGCTTCTAGTTTCAGCTCCGTGGCTGTCTTGCTTTGTGACCTTCCCAAACGACTGCACACCTGGGGGCCTCCATTTCCATCCTCTGTGGAGCCAGGAAGGTAATTCACCCCAGCAACCTGTGCACAGGGTTCTGGGTGATTGGTGGCTGTGTTGAGTGGAGAAGATCTTGCTTTCTTGGCTTTCCCACAAAGACCTGTCAAGGATATCACTCATTGCCATGGGTTGAATTCACGTTTTTCATTCAGATCATGCCAGGACACGCTGGTTCAGTCAGTACAACATCCGACTCTTGATCCCAGGCTCGCGAGTTCAATCCCCACGTTGGGCTTGGAGCCTGCTTAAACATATAGACATTGTGCCAGGATAGATCCTTGTGGTTTATTTCATTTGGTGTTGTTAGTTAGTATAGAAGGTCTTCTACGTGTGCCCCTGGCACTTAGCGGGCACACAAGCTCTTCTTTGCTTTGCAGGTAAGCACCTGACAAATTCTGCCAATCTTACTCCCTTAAAATTCCTGCCCAAGTGTCCCCAGCCTCTCTTTTCCCCTTGTGACTGCCCTGGGTCGGTGTCTCAGTGTCTCTTTCCAAAGCATTACATCACTTTCAGAATCTGGTCTGGTCTGGTGAGTCTTCTCTCTCTGCCTCTCCCCTCCACATTCTCTTTCTTTCTCTGCTCTGATCTGTGTCCCCAAAAACTGACTCTTGCAGTCCTTCATGGGAACTTTCTTGCCCCACGATCTCCCAGGAGTGTCGTCTTCTTGCCCCATCCCTGCTCTGGGCCATGTTTTTGGCAGTGACTGCATCCCCAAAGGTCCATGCCTCTGGCTCTCGCCAGGTCCACATGCAGGCTTGTTTGCTCTTGCCTCACAGGCCTAAAGCTGCTTAAAGCTTCTGGCTGCCCATTTTGGTGAGCAGGGGGGCCTTTCTGCCCCTCATTGGTTCCATCCAGCCTTCCATGAGCAGTGGGCTCGTTCACCCATCCACTGAGCCCTTAAGCTGCACCGTCTTCCGCCAGAACCCTGAGTGTGCACGTCGCTCCTACTTCTGGGCTCTCCTCTCCCTGCGTCTGTTGATTGCACACTGTCCCCAAAGCACGGCCCTGACTGTGCTCCCGTCACAAACAGCTTTGCCTCTCTACCATCTTCGTTCAGTATAAGAAGGGCATTTATAAGCCTCTGCAACTTGGCCGCTGTTCTCTCTGATCTGCCTCTTTCCTCTGTTGCCTGTCTTTCCCCGGCAGAGCCAACAGCTCTCCTTCGATGCGGTCCCTACTATTCCCTCGCCCCAGATCTCTGAGGCTCCCAATCCTACCTGTCCTTCAAGGCTCAGCCACGATGTCTCCTCCTCCATAAACCCCCCCCCCTTCTCGCAGCTGCAGGCAATGCTGTCTCATCTGAACTCCCAGGCGATATCATCTGTTTCTCTCTTGGTCACTTAACACTTCCCCAATTTGTAGTAGGATAATTTATGTTCAAGCTCTATCTTCCCTTTGGGCTGGGCCTCTTTCATCTTGCTGTGACCGTGTGGCATAGTCATTGAATGTGTGTGCTCTGGGGACAGCCGCCCTGCTTCTAAGCTTGGCTCTGCTGCTTTTTAGCCACGTGACCTGGCACGTGATGTTCCTGCTTCGAGTCTCACCTTGACCTCGCTCTTCTGGAAGATGGAGGGGGTAGGAGTAACCACAATGCCTGTCTTGCAGAATTACATGAGTTCCTACATAGAGAACACACTAGAAGGGGTCTGGAACACAGTAAGCAGTCCATAAATGTCAGCCCTCCTCTCTTCCTCTTCTCGCTGTCACTTAGTTCCACTTGGATAATTAATTCCATGTGCTGTCAGCGGTCATGTGTGAGTACATGGAATGACAGAATAGCGCCTTAAAAACAAGACTGTCATCAGAATGGTTTTCCTAGATTGGCCAGGTTAAAGCTTGTGACCGTTTCCAAAGCCAGGACTGTATTCGGAGACAAAGTCCAGCCCTCTCACTAAACAATAGGACAGCTGATGCCCAGAGCTGCTGGTGACTTGGCCAAGGCCACACAATGAGTGGCCAAAGCTAAGGCTCGCGTTCAGGTTTTCTTACTGCAACCGTTTTCCTTCTATCGTCCTCAAGTTTCTGAATAGTGAGACCTCCCAAGCTTCTGGGACCCAAGAGAAGGTGACCTCGATGCATGTAACCTGGATGACCAGAGGCAAGGACCCACGAGCTCAGGGGCTTCCCTGGGGTTCACTTGGCCATCTTATAATTTGGGGTGGAATTTAAGAGTCTGGAAACCCTGCTCTCTGTTTGCCTCTTGGAAATTCACATCGTGCTTCTGGTGGGCAGTTTACCCCCTGAGTACGTCACCAAATACCGGGAGGGAGAGTCTTTAGCTCTGAGGGAGAGACATGAGCATTTTAGGGAAAGAGTTGACCTAGAGTGGGTAAAAAGAGGTGGATGAGAGACAGGCTCAGTCTGGCCAGTCTGAAAACTGCAAATAGATCTGATCTGACGACATTTGGGCAACTATTGACCTTGTCACGGAGCCCAAGGCCTGCGGATGGGTGGGGATTAGGCAAGGACCTTTCAGAAGGAATGCTTCTGTGTCTCGGCAGCCAGGAATGCTGGGTGGAGGGGCCTTGGTGGAGGGGCCCTGCGGGGGGTGGGGGGAGACGAGCCCTAAGGGGCCGGTAGTCGGCCGGGGCCTGCCCTGGAGCCCAGCTGGCCACCAGTGCTGAGGCTTCACAAACCAATCATGGTGGGCAACATTGTCATTCCTCAGGGCCTGTCTCCTTCCCGTCACAGCATCCCCTGTGGCAGGGTCTGGGAGGGAGACTGGGGACGGGAGGGAAAACCAGGCAGAGTGGGCACTCTAGACGGCCTTGGGTCTAGGGGCAGCACTGTGGTAAATGTGCTCCTCCGGGCAACATGGATACCGGAGCCAGGCTGGCTTTCCCACCCAGGAGTAGGGGAGGGGCATCTGAGTCACCTGAGAGATATGAATTCCGGTTCTAATTCTATACTTAGCACTGTGTGTCCTTGATAAATGGACACTCTCGTCTTCATGTTCACCAACCAAACAGTGATGCATGTGAGGGTCTTAGCACAGTGCCTGTTCAAGTTAGCACAGTGCCTGTTCAAGTTATTGTTAGCAAAGTACAATGCCAGGCACAAAGTAAAGGCTCAACAAATGGTAACTGAGTGGACAATGTGTGGAAGTTTCCTTGGAAGTTCTAACATTACTTACATTGGCGCAAGGACTGTTGCCACCATACCCAGGTGACAGGGCACTCCGGGTAGCATGTGGGGTTTCCGCACCTGGTGGACCTTCTCTTTGCTTGCCTAGCCTCTCAGGTTGGGGCTCATCTTGGCCTAGACAAGCCGTGCAACTGACATTTCCCCAGGACAGGAACGGGCTCAGCTGGGATATGAGCTTCTAGATAGAAATTGACCTGTGATTCATCCTTAGGTCTCTGTCCTGAACATTCAACGGTTAGGACACTAGAGCCCTTTGGTACCCTTTGCCCAGGCTCCAGATGAAGGCTGGAGTAGCGGAGGGCTCTTTCATGAGTAGAGGGATTTTTTGGGGAGCAGAGGTGTAGGGCATCAAGAGGAGGGTCCCTTTGGCTAAGGTGGGCTGGTTGTCTCTTGGTGAGCCCCCAAGCCCTGGTTGCCAGGCTGAGCTGGCTGTGAGGGGGCCACTGATGAAGGCTGGCACATCAGCATCTCACAGTCCTACCCTCACTCAGCCGTTTCCTCCTAATCAGTCTTTCCACTTCTAAACACCAAGGAGCCCACCATCTCCCTTGTTTCCATGGTGAGGAGGGAGTCATGCGGAGGAGCTGAGAGATCTTAATGAACCAAATAGGTTAATAAGACCGAAGAACTACCCTTCCCTTCCTGGCCCATGACTACCATGCCCTCTCTTACAGACGTGGGGTCATGTGCATATGTGCACACCCTTGACAATACAACACCCGTGTATACACAGGCTTAGTTTGAACGAATATTTGTTAAACTTCCATGGGGCCCTGGCAAGTTCCCCAACCCCCTCCTTTGTCCCGCCCTGGTCGGTCTTGGTGTCCCAGGCCTGTGATCCCTGATACCCTGCATGCCTCTGTCATGGGGAGCCACTGAGGCAGGGATGGTGTCTTCATGCTTCCAGCTCCTGGATCACATGTAACATATAGAGGATCCTCAGGACATGCAGAATAAGTGCATAAAGGAGGAAGAAGACACATGGAACAGAGGACAGCATGTGCAAAGGCATGGAAGAGGGGAAATGAAGGCTCATGGGGACTTTAGACAGAGACTGAAGACGGCAGCCCACAGCCAGCTCTTCCTGTCAAAGCCAAACTTCCCTTACAGTGAGGGATGAATACTGATCATTCCTACATCCTCCAGAGCACCTGCCTCCTCTCCCGCCCCGGAGAAGACCAGCAGACCAGTGTGGCCACAGGTGTGGCATGAGGTGGGCAACAGGACCAGTTCTTCCACTGTCGCTGTCCACAGCTTATGGCCGACGAAAGCAAATGCAGGGACATACCACGGACTGGTGCACGCCTGGTGAAACTGGTTCCCATTAAGGTGCCAGTAAAGAAAAACAGGAGGTCTTCGTGGTAAAATCAGACCAGATGTGAGCAGGTTGACAAATGTCCCCTGAAACAGAACTAGCCCCGCGGTTCTGACATGCCTCCGGGGTTCAAAGACACCCACAGCTCCTTTGGTGTTGAGGTGGGGGGTGAGGATGGGGTTCCTAAAAGAATATCAGGTCACACCATCAAATAACAAATGCCTTGGCAAAATGGGGGCCAAAGAGCAGCCCAACTTCCCAACAAGAAACAGGCCACTGATAATAGTGTCACACTCACGGTGACAGGGAAGACTGTGCTCGCCGACACTCCTGGACTCTATCAATACAAGGCAAGCCCAAGAAGCAGGATCACAGAGTGGTTGAGGGCAACCACACGGATTGGGCTGGCTCTTTCACTTCTTAGACTTCCGAGCTTTGGTGAAGATTCAGCGGGTTCCTCAGGTCCTATGCAGCCCTGGAGCAGAGCCTGGCTCAGTCAGTGTTCCGCAAGCATCAGCCATCATTACTATTCTTGGAAAAAACCTCCCAACAAACCCAGGAGGTCAGCAGGAGAGAATCACACCCATTTGGGAGGTGAAGAGACCACCATTCAGAAAAGTTCATTAACGTGTCCCAGGAACATGCAATGTCTAGCTGCATGTTCTCTCTCAGGAGAGAGCCCTGAGCCCAGGCCGGCAGACCTAGAGCCCTCCTTTTTGAGCTCTATTTTATACCACTTCCTGGGTGGACATGGGGGCTCAGGCCAGAGGGTTTCATGAACGTTGTTTCCTAGAGGTGTGGATGCCCATCCCCAAGAGTTGGGCAATGCCGGAAACAAGAAGCAAGGCAGAAAGTGATGGAAATGCAATAAACAGGCACTAGAATGTTAGAAAATTCCAGAGTATTGGAAGAGGGACGCTGAGTGCCCCTCTCTCCCTTTAAGTGCACAAGCTGGCTCTGGGTGAGCCACGTGTGAGGTGGGGGTAGGCTGAGGACCAGCCAGGTGAGGTGCCCTGCACGATTTCCAGTTATTCAGTCTCATTCTGACAGCACCCCATCATCTGGCCAATTCAGGGCGACAAACTCTGGAGAGCTCTGTCAAGCTCTTGGGAAGTTTGGTTTCTAAAATAATAAATCGTGAAATCGGTTAAAACTTTTCAGTCAAACCAGTCAGAAATCCAGCCAGGTGGGTTGAAAATTCGGGAAACCCAGGACACACTACATTGGGTCGAGTTCTGCCGTTAACTCCTGCAAAATCAATCAGAAACTCGGTCAGTTTCTCCTGAAGCCCTGGGAGTCTAGACAGAAGTTCAGGCAGGCTTCTCATGTACCGACGTGGTGAGCTGGAAATTTGGTGAGGCTGGTCCAAAATCCAGCAAGGTCAGTCCAAGTCCAGATGTGTCCAGAGTTCCATGTGGTGAGGCTGAGGTCCACATGGTGCAGTCAGGTATCCAGTTCGCCGGGTCAGAATGTCCGCCCCACCACTTGGCATCACGGAGGCCAACGTCCTGTGCGGGACTGGGTTAGTAACGGGTAAACAGAGAGAGAGACAGAGACTGGCTGTGTGCACAGGCAGGAGAGCTAAACCGGAGACGGATTGGTACTGTCTGAGGGTTTCCGGAATCATCTCCACCAGGAGCCAGGCCAAGGAAATGGCAGGGCTGAGCACGAGTGCTATTCTCAGACAAGCCCCTGAGACTGCCTCGCATGGACCCTGAATGCCACTCCGGTGACCCCTGTGAACCTCGCTTGCAGCAGAGCTGTCAGGCCTTCTGAAGCTGGCCCCATAGCCAGCCACTGGCTGCTGGCCAGCGTGTCCTCACCTGAAGGACAGCGGCGCCCTGGCACAAGGAGCACACTCGGTCCCCTCCCAGCCGGCTTGTCTGTTCTCCCACGCTCCTTCCCCTCTCTGGCCTGAGCTGAGCAGGCAGAGCCAAGAGCTGGCCCGGCGCCCCGTGCATGGAGGTGTAGCTGGGCTCCAACCCAGTTCTTCAAACAGGTTCCATATGGCCCTCCTGGCCGCCCCTCGTTCCCCTTCCCCACCTTGACTGTTTCTGAGATTAAAATCCCTTCCTGGTTGTCAGCAAACAGCCGCAGGGAGGGGCCACCTCACTGCTCTGGGGGGCTGAGCTGGTGTGGAATACTCATCAGAAGACTGGCTGGGTAGGGGGGCGGGCAGAGTTCCTGGACTGCTGGGTGAAGGGGTGTGGAGGGGGGCAGGTGGCTCGAGCGTGGGAGAGACGTCTCTCTGTCCCCTCAGCCCAGCTGCAGCCCCAGATCAGTTCCGGGATGTCTGGCCGTGGCACTGGGACCCCGAGACTCAGGGTGGAGGCGTGCAGGGACCCCAGTAGCTCTGACTCGCTTCTGAACCCGGAATTTCTTCTGCAGCTAAGAGGGATGTGATGAAAGCAGGTGGGGTGGAGTGGTGGCACCCCCGGAGATGGGGCCGCAGCTAGTGTTTCTGATAATGAAGTATTTAATGACTTAACAGCCAGCTCACCAGTCCCAGAGGTCCTGGCTGCGCCTTCCCCGTGGGTTGGAAACCCTCTCCACGCTGGCTCTGCCTTCTTCCCTGGAAAGACATCTGTTGACTATGATATCTGAAGACATACACACTTGTGTGTGTGTGTGTGTGTGTGTGCACACGTGTGTGTGATTGTGTGCATGCAAGATCTCTCTGGACACGCAGCCTCCCCAGTGCCCAGGAAATCCACAGGCACGTGCCCACCCTGGAGCGTTGCCTGCCCTCGCACCCCTGCCCTGGCCCCACCAAGTCCAGCCCGGAGGCTCATCCGGACATAGAGGCACAGCTGATCCGCTTCTGAGCCCCTGGCCGCACCATGTCCTGGGGATTCATAACTTTTTTTTTTTTTATTTTTTTTATTTCTAGGAGAGAGAGAGAGACAGCGTGAGCAGGGGAGGGTCAGAGAGAGAGGGAGTCACAGACCGAAACAGGCTCCAGGCTCTGAGCTGGCAGTCAGCACAGAGCCCGACGTGGGGCCCGAACCCACCAACCGCGAGATCATGACCTAAGCGAAAGTCGGACGCCCAACCGACTAAGCCACCCAGGCGCCCCATCATAACTCTTATCCTTCACCCATGGCCAGGGGCTGGCCTGCATGTGTGGGGTGCCGAGCACTTGGGAAGTCTCGCCGCCAGCCTGTCCCCTCACTCCCCGCCCCCCGCCAGCCACACCCTTGGCCCAGCTCTGAGAGCCCGTCCTACCCCCTTGCAAGATCAAAGCAGCCTCCCTGTCTGCTCTCAGTGATGACATCTGGCTGCAGCAGGTGGTGATTTAGGATCTCAGCCCTGGAAGGGCCCTCAATCTCCATCCTGGCCGTCTCACTTTCCACATGGAGACTCAGAGAGGGGAAGGGCCACCACGCTGGTGTCTGAGCTGGGACTGGAACCCAGGGCTCCACGAGTGCTGGAATCTCCCCAGCGGCATCCTTGTGGGCAAAGGGAGAGAGCAAGTGAGGACACTTGCCTAGCCGGAGCTTTCCCTCTCCTGCAGAACGGTCGCAGGGAGGCAGGTACTCCTTGCAGATGGATGTCACACCTTCTGTCACTTCTTGGGATCCGCGGGATGCAGGGACATCATGCTGTCTCAGGGAGATCTACACTGTAGGGCAATTTTGGGGGCACAGTGGGAATATGGCCTGTGAAACACTTTGGACACTGGCCCAGGGATAGAGGATCCCAAGTACCCTGATGGCCACCTTTGTGTCTTTCTGCTTCCTTTCTCTTGCTCTCTCTTTAGCTCTTAAAACTACTGCTTTGCACAGGGTGAGAACGCAAGCTTGTTTCTCCTTCTGGGTGCTATTAGAAGCCCAGGGAAGAGCAAGGACAAGCCATGGCGCCAACTGGCCATGAGGCCCGAGCTCTCCGAGTGAGTGGGGAGGGGTGCAGGGCACAGAGGGGATCCAGCTCCCCACTGCCTGTGCACACCTGCCCAGCTCCCTTACACAGCATCCGGAGGTCCCATCCAGTGGTCCATAGCCACGTGTCCTCGGCACAGTCACAGTGGGCAACTTGACTCTAGCTAGCAATTTTCCCAACTTCCGGCATCTGGGCTCCACTCACCAGTTTCTTCTCCTAAGATGTCTTAGGACATCCCACCCTTCCAGCCCAGCGCAAACTCTTACAGTGCTCAGACCGAGCGTCATCTCCTCAGGGCACTGCGTTCCTCTGCTGGTGCCTGGCCTTCAGAATTCCAGTGAATGAGGTGCACTTGTTTGCGACGTTAACAGTTCTTTCTCCGGGGAGTTCACTCTGTGCTCTGCGTTCAAGACAGAGCCTGCGTAATTAGGAACAGGGATGGGACAGATGGCGAACGGAAACAAAGGAGGCTGCCTGGCGCGGACCCCCAGGCATCAGATCTCAGAAGAAATGAGAGAACTCAGAGGCTCAGTGGAAATGTGGGAGCAAGGTCTGGAGTGATGGCAGGCATGGGCCATCGAGGAGGGGGTTAGCTTGGAGAGCTCTGGGAGGCAGCAAAACCCCAAGAGGAAGGGCTGGGGGCAGGTCCAGGCACTGCCTGGCCTCCACACCCAGGTGAGGCCCTGACCTGAGAAATGGGCCCTGGGTTCCACACCTTCCAGGCCAGAGGCAAGAATGAGGGTCGTCTTGGCATGAGCTTCGCGGACGGATGTGTGTATCTCGAGGACTCCATTGAGAAATGTCCCAGGGGACCTTGGGGTCAAGTGCTTCAGGGGCATGCTAATTTCCTACACCTGGCTTCATATAAGCTCCTGGGACCCCGATGCCTCCTGGGGGAAACTGCAAGGTTGCCCCAAACTTACTGAGATCGTGCCCATCACCACAGGTGAATGGAGAGCTCAAGCCAGAGATGAAATTGCTCCGAGAAGATGAATCATTTTGCCAGCGCTGCTGAGCTGTTGACCGAGCATGCTTCCTGCTTCACTTCCAGACAGGTCTTGGGCAGCATCCATGCACATGCTGTGATTCCTCCCATTTTACAGATGAGGAATCTGAGCCACTGAGGCAGAGGGGCAACTTGCCTGAGGTCCCAGGGTTGGCGTGTGGAGGGGTCAGATGCAGACCCATGTCTCTCTGACTCCTGAGCCCATGCTCTGCACCAGCCACATTCTCAGCAGTTTCCCTTTCCCTCCCCAGTCTGTCCCACCCAGGGCTGAGGGAAGACCCCAGGTGTATTTAAACATTTTAGCGACAGTGTTTGTGTTTAGCCAGGGGTCTATGCATGCTTTTGTCAAGAACTTCTGCTCCAGCCTGTTTCCTCTCTATGTCAGGGTTTGGGTGCTCCAGAAACCCCACCCCAGGATCCCCTTCCCCACCCAGCTTTCTGCTTTGTCTTGTCACAAGCTCAGGAGCAGTGCCCGCAGAGCTGTGGCTGGGAAGGAGCATATGGTCCATTCAGTGACAGTCGCTTATCTTCTATAGCCCAGAACTGATTTCATTCACCTCACTGTACCTCTGGGAGGTAGGGGCGGGCCAAGAACCGAGGCTTGGGGCTTGACCTAGTTCCCACTGAGGTCAGGGAGGAAGAGGTGGAACCCAAAAGCATTGCCCCTCTTTTTTCCCCAAACCTGTCTGTGACTGGAATCAGTATTCCTGGTTGCTTTTTAAAAAATTTCATTTAAGTTAGGGATGCCTGGGTGGCTCAGTCAGGTAAGCATCCAACCCTAGCTCATGTCATGATCTTATGGTTCATCAGTTCTAGGCTCTCACTGGGTTCTGTGCTGACAGCTCAGAGCCTGGAGCCTGTGTCAGATTCTGTGTCTCCCTCTCTCTTTCTGCCCCTCCCCCACTCACACTCTAGTTCTCTTTTTCTCTCTCAAAAATAAGTAAAACATTAAAAAATTATTAAAGTAGACTCCACACCCAACATGGGACTCAGACTCACAATCCTGAAATCAAGTCCCTTGCTCTACCAACTGAGCCAGCCAGGCACCCCTAATCCCTGGGTTCTAGTTCAGATCTTTAAGCCAGTACTTCAGAGAAGGGAGGGTAGTTCTCCTGCCTCTTCAGACAAAACCCACTCACCAGTGATTCCCAAATTCATTTGAAGTCTGGGGACTTTTATTCCAAAAATCTTTATTCTGGAGAGAAAAACCAATGACCCGACTCTTGGTTTTGGCTTAGGTCATGATCCCAGGATCACGGGCTGGAGCCCCATGTTAGGCCCCACGCTGAGCATGGAACCTGCTTAAGATTCTCTCTCTTTCACTCTGCCCCCCTCCTCCGCTTATGTACTCTAAAATAATTTTTTTAAGTTTCCTTAAAAAATAAATAGATAAAGTAAATAAATAAGTCAATATGATTCCTTGGGCCACCCTGTCTTGGCCAATTATGCTTTGAGGACTAGACCATGCACCAGCTGCTTTGAATGGTTTCCTTGGGTGGAGAGATGATTCCATGGCATTGTCCTGATGAGTCAGAAAGAAAAGCAGTCAAAGCCATTTGTAGGTTCATTGAGCTGCTCAGAGTGTTTTAAAACATATGGGTCCAGTTGGGTGGATGCTGTCGTTTTGCACACGGTGACCAGCCACCTCTGTGGTTCTGGGCGGGCCGGGTGTGTGCGGATCCACTTCCGGGCCCCTGGGCAGGCTCCCAGGAGAAGTTCCCATAGAAGTGGACAGAAGGCTTGCCGCCAGTGTGTCCTTGATTGTTCTGGTGTCCTCCGAGTCGTCGCGGGTCAGATCCTGGAAACCCTGAGTGGTTTCCCAGATGAGACCTTTGAACTCTGCCAATTCGTTCCACCTTGTTCTCTGGGGGAGCTTGGCAAAGGGATTATTCACTTTCCTCCCCTCTTCCCCCACAAGGCTCTTTGGAGAGGGAGCAGCTCTGTCCGCTCTGGGCAGGAAGGGGCATTGGGAGGAGGAAGAGGACAATAACTTCTTTCCCGTCCGTTCTCTTCTGTGAGGATCCTCAGACATGCGAGGGACAAGCAGGCCTTGGGGGGGGGGGGTCCAGGAGAGAGGCTGCCGGCTGCCACGGAGACTCGGGCACGTGGGGGCACTTAGGACAACCACCTTCACATCTAGGTGAAATGGGCTAGGCTGATCATCAAAGGGCAGCCCGAGGGGACGGAAAGGGTCCCAGAAAGGAAACGAGAAATCTGATCGTGTTGCTCACCTCCCTGGTCAGTGGTTTCCCTTGATGAGAAGGTCCCGATTCTCCATGCACCCCTGCCCTGCTGCATGCCAGCCTCAATCTGTGATTCTCCCTCATGCCCCAAGCTCCGCTAAAGGCTGCTCTTCTGTCTCTGGACCTTTGCACATGCTGTCTGTTATTGCTTTCCCCAACTCTTTACCTGTGCAGCTACCCAAACCAGAGGCCTCCGTCTAAGGGGCACTCTCCTAGGGGGTCTTCCTTGAAGCTGTGGACTCCTTCCCCACCCCACCTTTCTAGTTTAGGTACTTGCTCTTCCCCCTTATTACCCTCAACCTCTTTAGGATTCTTCTTCAGGGCACTTAGCACGGTTATAACTAACTTGCTTTACTGTCCATCTGCTGGGACGCGTAGCTGCCGCTGGCCTGCGGCTTCACCCCTCGCTGTGATGCAGCGCCCGGGCTGCAGGGAGCTGCCTTCCTCCACGCCACATCTTCCGGGGCTGACTCAGAGAGCGACTGGCTGATGCTGGGATATGAAGCCCTTGTTCTCTTTCCCCAATCTGAGACAACTCTGAAGGGCCACCTCCCCTCTAGAGTGCCCTACAGGGCAGCTGAGGCCTCAGTGACAACCACATTGCAGGCCAGCTCTTCCTGTCCGAGTCTTGCTTCTTTGGTTCCTTGTATTTCCTGCAAGCATTCATTCCTTTGCATCTTTTCTGCACACCGCTTTCTGAATCAGTCTGTTTTCTACTGATTCCCATCTGAGATACCCTCCTCACCCACTTCTCTCAGAGATCTCTTTTTTTTGTTTCTTATCAAAACTCTTTTAGGGGAAAGGCTCTGATAAGCTCACTCACATGCAGGTACCAATGACTGATAATAGTGCAATGGTTTTCCTTTTCCGGAGTCATTTTCTATTTACAAGAATCCTATGTCAAAGCGTAGGTGAAGTCTTGTGAATTGGCAAAGTAGTAATAAGGTAAGATTGAGACATTGTTTATTTGTTAGTGAAACAGGGACCACACCTTGCCCAGAGTAAGGCAGGGTAATCCTGAGGCCCTGCAAATGTTGTCTGGGAGGCTGGTCCTTGTCAGAAGCGCAGAGGAGCAGCATCTTGGAGTCTCAGAGAGGAAAGCAGCAGGGTGTGATGAAGAGGGGTCTGGTTAGCTGGGTGACTACTTCCCTTTGGAGTTCAGTTTTTTCAACTCTGAATGAAGGGTCACAGTACCCATTATAAAATTGCGTTTACATACGAGCTCAATTATGAAGATGGACACATGTGTCTGTATCCACCAAAAAGTTAGAAACAAATGCCCTCGAACCGAAGTTCCCAAACTTTCTCTGTTCCTAGCACATTTCATGTCAGTAATTTTTTATGGTCCCAGAGGCCAAAAGAAATCCCAAAAAGACCCTTTGAATAAGTAGTTAGGTCTAAATAACTCAAAGCATATTACGCAGTCATCAAAAATACATACATTGAAAGAAGAAAGGAAAAACCATTTGTATTTTGTTCCTAATCACATTAATTACTAATAGGATATGTGTGGGGCATCGCCTGACCTTCCAACCCTGGAATCGTGCTGGATGCCTCACTTCCTGTACCACAATGATTTTCACATGGTATTTGCTCTTTATCACAGAAACCATCAAAAACTGAGTTTCACAAAGTTATGACATTGTCGAAAGGAATGTTGCGTGATCTTGTGTTGAAACTGTGGACTACGAGAGCTGGGAGTTTGCAGAGCACGGGACAGATGTCACTGTGTTTCCCTCAAAACTTAAAACATCCCTGCAAGCTCTTTGTGGGTCTGTTGCTGTGCCCGGATGCGATGCCTCAGTGCACCACTGGGGATCTATCGGGTTCTGATCTCTTTTAAGTGTGATATGCTCATTATTAAAGAGATGTGGAGAGGCACCTAGGTGGCTCAGTCAGTTCAGCGTCTGACTCTTGATTTCAACTCAGGTCTTGATCTCATGGTTCATGGGTTCGAGCCCTGCATCCGACTCTGCACTGGGAGTGCAAAGCCTGCTTGGGTTTCTCTGTCTCCTTTTCTCGCTGCCCCTCCCCCAGAGAGCACTGTCTCTCTCTCTCTAAAATAAACAAACAAAAAAGAATTATAAAGAGATATGGGAAAAAGTATAAAGAGAAAGGTAAAAATGACCCACAACAATACATGCATGGGGGTGGGGTGGGGGAGGCCCAATTTAAAAATCCATAAAACAATGCAAGCCAATATAAGATTTTCAGTACATGACACTTGCAAGATTATACATCCTCCAGCAGCATAAAAGATGTGGACCTGGAGCTGCATTCATTTTGAAATACTTAGATAATAAAATAGAAGGCATTGCCATTAAAACATAACCTCCAGGCATCGAGGAGTTTAAAATATACTTGGGAACACAATCTAAGAATCTGAAAGTTTGAAAAATGACAAGTTAAACGATCGTTTGAGACGTGATGTAGAGTAAATGGCACAGGGTACTCTAGCATAGGGAGAAAAAACAGCGGCTTTCTGAAAGTCGCTACGCTCTAAGCTCTCTGTCTCTTCATTCTCCCCTTCTACCCTGGGAGTTGATGGAGAACAACAGGGACATATGTGGCCATCTGCGTTTGCCTGGCGTGGGCTACCCGGGCACAAGTTCACAGTCATCATGCTGATGCCACATCTATATATGTATTTCAAGAGTACACTGAGTTTATCAGAACTTGTTATTTTGAAATGATTTTAGACATACAGAAGAGTTGCAAAGATAGTATAGAGAGTTCCCTGTGTCCTTCTTCCAGCTCCCCCCCCGGCACCGGTGTGAATACCTTACACAACCATGGGACACTTACCAAAACCAAGACCCCAACATTGGTCCAATGCTATGCTCTAAACTATGGACTTTAGGGGCACCTGGGTGTCTTGGTTGGTTAAGCATCCAGCTCTTGGTTTTGGCTCAGGTCATGATCTCATGGTTTCATGAGACTGAGCCCCGTGTGGGGCTCTGTGCTGAAAGCACAGAGCATATTTGGGATTCTCTCTTCCTCTTCTTCTGCCCTCCCCCACTCACACTGTCTCTGTCTCTCTAAATAAATAAACAAATAAATAAATAAACAAACTTTAAACTATGGACCTTATATGGCTTTCTCAGTTTTTCGACTAACGTCTTTTTCTGTTTCGGGATTCAGTCAATGATACCACATTGCATTTAATTATCACATCTCCTTAGACCCCCAATCTGTGACAGTTCTGTTTTTCCTTCTCATTCATGGTCTTGATGTATTTGAAGAAGAATGGTCAGACAGTTTGTAAAATGGACCACTGTTTGGATTTGTTTGATGTTTTCTCATGATTAGACTCGGATTATGGATGTAGGGAAAGAATTTCCCAGAGGTAATAAGTCTTTCTTATAGCACTACATCAGAGGGAATGTGGTAACAGTATATCTTCTCACTAGGAATGTCAACTTTGAATAACGTGGTTAAGATACTATCAGCCAGGTTTCTCCACTATAAATGCTACTGTTTTTCCCCTTCTCTGGCTATTTACTTTAAGTGGGGCATAAATACAGCCCACGTTCACTGAGAGGGGAATTACACTAACCTCTTGGAGAGAGGAGTATCAAAGAATTTGTGGACATGTGTTATAAACACCATAGTAAGTAATTAATAAGTATTTGGGGAGTTGCTTTGCAGCTACACAAATATCTTGTTTCTCCTTATAGTTTTGCTAACTAATTTTAGTATCTATCGGTAGATGTTGCCTGTGAATTATCATGGTGATGTTCTAATAGTGGTTTCCTTTTCCCATAACCTTATCTCAATTATTAATTAGAATTCTTCTATAGGAAAGAGTTCTCTCTTTTCCACCATTATTTATTAAGTCATTTATTTATATCACCATAGCTTCATGAGGATTTGCTTTGTTGGTCAAATTGTCACCGCATTGGCCATTGGAAATCCCTTCAGTTTGGCTCCTCTGCCTTTTGACCTTTTTTTTTTTTTTTTTTTAAAAAAAAAGCACTCCTTTATTTCTTGGCATTACAGGGTGCGTTAGGCTCATCTTGTATGAAAATACAAGGGAAAATACAAGCTCAGGGAAACCTGCCCCAGTCATAGAATTAGGCATTTCACCAAGGAGCTTGGTTCCTTTTATTGGACAATGGTATTTCAATTTTTAAAAAAACTAACGTTTGTTTATTTATTTATTTTGTTTTGAAAGAGAGAGAGAGATCATGAGCAGGGAGGGGCAGAGAGAGAGGGAGACAGAATCAGAAGCAGGCTCCGGGCCCTGAGCTGTCAGCACAGAGCTTGATGAAGGGGTCCAACCAACGAACCACGAGATCATGACCTGAGCTGAAGTTGGATGCTCAACCGGCTAGGACACCAGCTACTTCGTTACATTTATTTCTAAGCACTTTGGGATGCTACCGTAAGTGACATTTTTCTATTTCATTTTCTAGTTGTTCACTGTTAGTGTATAGATATATACTTAATTTTAATATATTGGCCTTACATTCTGCAACCTCACTCGCCTCACCTGTCATTATAGTAACCGTTTTATAGACTTCTTAAGATTTTCTACGGACACGATTGCATTGTCTAAAAATGAAGACACGTGTACTTCTTTACCAATGTGGATGCTTTCACGTCCTCTTACCATGGTGGCTAGAACCTAGAACAGTGACAATGTTGAGAGACAGCTTTTTCAACAGAAGATGCTGGAACAATCGAGTGGCTGTATGGAAAACAAGCAAGCAGACAACTCCAGTGTGTGCTCTCGGAATTTTTCAGATTATAGTGCCTGGTAATTGTTCATTTCTCAGCTCTTGCTTTTTGCTCACCTCTGGGTGTTTACTTTGTGTTGCACACATTGGAGGTCAGCCAAAGACTCAGGGGGACTCTGTGCGGATTCTAGAAGCCCTTCCTCTGCACAACTCCTTCTCCTCTGGTGCGCTGTTCTGCATATTCTAGGCACCTTGGCCTCCCCAAGAGGTTCCTGTTTCTGTTCTTCAACTCAGCAAGACTGCTGGCCTCCGTCTGGGTTCCCGCATGCTGCTCTGCCTTCCAGAAATTTACTCTGCACAGAAAATTGGGATAAGGCTTGAACTTTGCTTCCTTTCTCTCAGTCCTGAGATGCCCATTGGCCAGTGTCTGAAAACAGTTGTTTAGCTCTCTATACTTGAGGGTTCCAACCTTTGCAGTCCTTGCTAACTCTGTGGTCAGTCATACCCTTGCGTGTTTGGTAGTTTTTGATTGTGAGCTCACATTTTGGTAAACTTCATCCTTGGGCCTCATGAGGGCCTCCCTTGGGAATGCATTCCCAGAGAGCATTTGTGCTTGACTGGGAGCCAGAGAGGTACTTCTGATCTGGAACCCCTGCGGACCCTCTTGAGGGTCCTGGACATAATTTTGGAGTATCTGTTTCAGTTCCCCCAACCTGAAGGCGGTTCTCTTCAGTGTCGCCAAGAAATGTATTTACCCTCAGGTGAATATCACCCTCCAGGTTCAGTTTCTTGTGAGTTTTTTCTTCCTTTGAACACTTCCCAGACATTCTGCAAGCTCAGAAACATGCCTAAAAATGTGCGTTGTCATTTATCCAGGATCAAGTTCTTTAGCAAGAAGGCCCTTCCGGGCACCTAGTTTGCCATGATGTTGGAAACAGAAGTTGCAGTCACTCATCCACCACCTGTCACCTTTCGTCTGTCTTTTCATTGATCTTTTTTTGATCCCTCACTCATTCTCCTCTGACCACAATGCTGTTCCTGGCCCCCTGCAAGATGCCCCACTGAAGAAAAGGGAAGGTCCTTCCCTTTCAGGAGTGACATGGTTGAGAGAGCATCTGTGACACATGGACCTCTGTTAAAAATGCTTCACCTGCAAACCTTCCTTCTGCATGGCTTGACTCGGGCACTGGGGGGTTCCAGCTGCTTCCGGTGTTGGGGAAACCCCTGCTGGCTTCACCCTGGGACCTGGACCTCAGGACCACTCTGACCGTGTCCCCAGCCCACCTGCTATGGCAGCTCCAGTCCAGGCTTCCTTTCCTGAAACTCCAGGAGCTGATGGGGTTGTGGAGAAAGGGGGGGGGGGACAGAAGCGGGGGTGGGGACACACTGGAGGTTGATGCGTCTTGAGAACAGAATTAGCAGGTGCAGCCCAGGCCAGAACAGGCCTGGTGACATATGCTCACAGTCCCTGAAACAAGCCTTGCTTGTTAAAAGAGAAAAACAAAACAGCCTATCTTTCTCTGCGTCGAGTTAATGCATCTTTGAAGGTTGGGGCTCCCCGTGGGCCTAGGCGGCTGCTCACACTGGTATGTTTGGTCAGGCCGGCTGCCAGCCCATGCCCGGTCTCCCGGCACTCGGGCCCCTCCATCGAAACGTCTGAAGCAGTAAATCACCCACACTCTCTCAGGGGAAGAGGGCCTGGGACGTCCTGAGGCTGAGCAGGAAGCAGGTTTCCTACACAAGCACCCTGTGCTCCTTCCCACTGCACACAAGCAAGCATCCTCTGTGGCCGACAAGGATCTGGGGGGAGCTAGGGTTGTGGGGGGCCAGGAGTGGTAAAAGGAACACCAGTTCTAGGAAGCCTGCTCTGCCCAGAGGCCTGGGGAGCAAAGTGAGAGCAAAGGTCTGCATTCCCTGTAAGCCAGTACTTTCCAGACCTCAGTGCATCTGCGAATTGCCTGGAGGTCTCGCTCAGGTGTGGGTTCAGATTCACTAGGGCTAGAGCGGCAGGGACTGCATTTCTAATAAGCTCGCAGGGGTTACCCATGCTGCTGGCCCAGAGTTCGCGAGCAGTGAGGCTGAAGGGTTTTGGCAGCCTATGCGGGACTTTCATGGTACTAGATGCTGGTACTGGTGGTGGGAGATGCACCCTGGAATCATC